>OY855910.1:24087527-24427527 GCA_963693305.1 Meandrina meandrites
AAAGCGATTTGCGATGCATTAACCCACTGACTCACAGTCCAGAAGGCTTTTATTAGCGCGCACCCACCCCCCAAAAAATTCCTGGCTCTTTTACGGCATTTAACACAAACGTGCGAGTGGGAAAAATATACCATATGTGTACTAAATTCAGACAAATAATTCCTTTCTGAAGTAAACGTTTATTACAACTAGACACTCTGAAAGACCAATTCATGATTTGAAATGTTAATTATCAACCCCTATAAATTGATCCCAAACCAAACTTGAAGACTGTGAAAAAAATTTCTTCACCTCCACGCGTCATTTTAACAACTCGCAAAAACACGAACTGTTTCTACAAAATATAACACTAGTTCAAAACACTCTGGTGAAAGCTAGGTTTTCATTCTGTACAACTGTCACTGACATTTATTTAACCACCAGTGGTATTATCTTGGTACAGAAAAAGCGGTAATTGGGGATAATAATTTGCGAATCATGGTGCCATGAGATAGCGGAAAACTACTGAATTCCTTATAATAATAATAATAATAATAATAATAATAATAATAATAATAATAATAATAATAATAATAATAAAAAAAATAATAATAATAAAACAATCTTTAAAGAGGAAGCGCCCGTCACGTAAATACGTGGTTTTCAGGGAGGTCCTCATAGAAATAAAAAAGTACAAATGTCACAGATCTAAAAATATAAAATAAACAATAATTGAAACTACGAAAACTACCTACCGTCCTAAAAAGTAATTACAAATAGTTATCTATTAACAATACGTCGTCCTTCCACAAAATTAACACTCAGATTGCTTTTTATGCTATCCATCACTATAACTAATAACAAAAAAATACTTGTTTGCATTTTCCGAAGTACTGTAGTAAATCTTTGCATGTAAAAGGTCGTAAACTGAACACAATTATTAAATAAACAACAACGCGATGGTAAGTCGGCCACACGCTGCATATCAGATATCACCATGCTCTTTTCAAATCAATACGCTTCAGAAGCCTAAAATTCCAAACGTAAACTGGGCAAATGAAAGAAACTTGAAGGAAGTTTTGTTTTAGATTAAATCTCATTTCAAGATGTAGCTACTAATGTATCAAAGCTTCAAAATTCTGCATATTTTTGAAGCCGTGAGATCCTGCATTATTCACGCTAAAGCGTAAGTTTAATTTTAGCCCGAATGCTTTTTGCAGTCAATTTTTCATTTATTGGCTTTACCGATACTTCTAAAAATTCCATTTAAGTTCGAAGCAATATTGTACATTACCATTTTCCTGTCTGAAGTCTTGAGAAGCTGCATTAAGTCGTGATCAAGTCCGTGAATTGTGATCAAAACAAAAGATTGCGTGACGAGCTAAAAATACTTCTTTCAATGAAGACGACAAACAATAAACTTGAAAAGATAGAAAATAACATTAGCCAATATCCTCTGACAATGAAGATTCGCAGCACCTTTTAAGCATGTAAAACTAAGCGATTCAATCGATGAATAGCACAGATCTTTGAAAAATACCTACCTGTAGTTTGCAAAAGGCTAGACAGGGTAAATGACGAGCGACGCGTGAAAATAACACTTCGGGATCGAGAAGTGCTGACGCATTCCTATCCAGTGACGTTTTTATCGCCCACAGCGAAAAGTATTCCCTTGACAAATTAAAACAGTCCCTTGAGAGTATAGAAAAATGTGGGTCAGAGAGTGCCAACCCAATGCCTCCAATTTTTACCATTTTTCTTTTACCAAGCAAACGAGTCGAAAAAAGCAGACGGAGAATTAATTTTTAGAAAATGATTAACACATACTTATTTCTTACATTGCTCACAACATTATCAATCAGATAAGTGGATGA
The DNA here is from genome assembly GCA_963693305.1 of Meandrina meandrites. Classification (NCBI taxonomy): domain Eukaryota; kingdom Metazoa; phylum Cnidaria; class Anthozoa; order Scleractinia; family Meandrinidae; genus Meandrina; species Meandrina meandrites. The sequence continues at coordinate 24,089,381 of OY855910.1, forward strand.
AAATGAGGGAAATAGCCTGAGAAAAATCAAAGGGGCCCTATGAGCCCACGACTGTTTTGTCTGCAAAGTGTTTTTTGAATTGAGCATGATAAGTTTGATCTTGCCTTCTTTGATTGAATCGTTGAATCGGCTGCATAATATTTCACCTTTGTCGCGCACAGCGTGACACTGATAATCTTCTGTCAGCTAGCGATTACATGAACTTCGCTTTCAATTTTGCTTTGACGGTCACATGAAAACTTAAGACGATTCTGTTGATTTTCTATGGGGCAGAAACAACATACACGTGATTTAAGAGAAATAAAAACCGAACATTTTCATAATCGATTTTCAATCAAATTATCTTCATATACCCATCAAAAGAAAAACATAAGCACCTAAAGTACAGTAGTCTGTCATCGGTCTTAAATCGGCTGCAAAATCTTTCACCTTTGTCGCGCACACAGTGACACTGATAATCTTCTATCAGCTATCGATTACATAAACTTCGCTTTCAATTTTGCTTTGACCGTAACATGAAAACTTAAGAAAATTCCGTTGATTTGCTATAGGGCAGAAACAACATACACCTGATTAAAATAAAATAAAAACAGAATACGGTATGTTCACAATCGATTTTCAAATTATCATCACAAACCCATCAAATCAAAAGCATTAGCGCCTAAACTACAGTGGTCTGTCATCGGTCTTAATAAACAGCAACGTCAAACTGAGAGTAGCGTTACATGTAGGTCTGCCAACCATCTGTCAACGGCCTTTTGTTTACAGCCGATCGACCCACCTGCGCCAAAATCGTCCTTTTTACGTTCCTTTACTCCTTTTTGCATACGCAAAACAATTTTGGCCACTTCTAAAGGGTGGTTTTAGTGGTTTTTCGTATCTTGGGTAGCACACCTTTGTATTTTTGGAATCAATAGTTGTTCTTTGTAAGATTTTCGATTGTAATCAGGATATCTTTTGCATCAGATGACTGACTGACGCATCCTCAATAAACTTTTTTTTATTATTATTTAAACACGGTAAAAACATCAGTTACAAGTTAAGAATGATTACATCACATTAAAAAAAAACTGATTTACATGTTTGCCGTGTGGGAGCACGAGGGAGACGTCAGGCAATTGATAAGTCTTTTAAAGTGGCTAAAGGATCTAGCAGCTCTGGCATCGTGGGGAAGGCTATTCCACAACTGTGCCCCACTGTAACAGAAACTTCGTTTTAAAAAATCAGTACGGGGCTTAGGTAGAGCTAACTTATTTGCCTTGTCTCTAAGATTATATCCTGTGCTGAATGGTTTAAATAGGTCTTGTAAGTACTCCGGAGCTTGTTTATTTATGGTTTTAAACATTAGTTTCGCTTTATGCTTTTTCCTTCTGGTATAGAGGGAATCCCATCCAAACTTTAATCGAAGGACGGTAGCACTAGAATAGAAATCCGACTTCGTAATGATCCTAATGGCGCGATTCTGTAACTTTTGTAATTTATCAGTCAGTTTATTGCTGAGACCATCCCACACAGGACAGCAATAGTCGAAATACGGTTCAATGAGAGCTCTATATAGCAAAATAGCTGAATCTTCGCAAATGAATGGCCTCAGCCTTTTAAGAGCACCTATACCAGAGGAAACTACCCTAGCAATCTCATTGACATGTTTGGTCCGTGACAAATGTTGGTCAATGTGGATTCCCAGGGATTTAGTGTGGCAGACTCTATTAATCTGTTGGCCTTCAATATGAATGTTTATTGAATGGTTGGCGGTATTTGAAAGCCTCTGACGCGAGCCAATAAACATAAGCTCGGTTTTAGCAATATTTAAACTTAATTTATTTACCGTCAGCCATTCGTGAAGGTTAACAAGTTCGTCATTTATTGAATGTTCTAGTTCGGGTAAGCTATTGGCGGCAATGCTAATGCTGGTATCATCAGCGTACATCCGAGGGGAGGCTTTACTCAGACAATTCGGCAGATCGTTGATATATATCAAGAAAAGGAGAGGCCCAATTAAGCTTCCCTGTGGGACGCCACAGGTGACAGGGCGTGCGCCAGATAGCTCACCATTAACTAGACACTTTTGTTGTCGGTCACTAAGATAAGAGTCAAACCACCTTAGGGACTTTTGATCAACTCCATAGCAAGCTAACCTTCGCAAAAGAATCTTGTGGTCTATTGTGTCAAAGGCCTTTTTCAAATCTATAAATACCACACCATTAATAAAACCGTTATCTATATTAACAGACCAGCTGTTAGTAGCTTCAAGCAAGGATGTAAGGGTGCTATGTATGGATCTAAAGCCGGATTGACAGTTAGCTAGAAGATCGTTTACGTTCAGATACTCATAAAGTTGATTGTATATTATTCTTTCAAAAATCTTAGCAACAGCAGGAATAATCAAAATCGGTCGGTAATTATTGACATCCTGTCTAGCTCCCTTTTTAAAAATTGGCGTAACCCTAGCTAATTTCCATTCAGTTGGAACAATACCAGTGGAGATCGATTGATTGAACATAAATGTTAGGGATGGTGCAAGAATATTGGCCGCTAATTTGAGAAACTTGGATGGTAAATTGTCCAGGGTAGTCGCCTTATTACTTCTAGCTTTTCAAGTAATTTCAGGACTTCACTCGTGCAGCAACTGCCAAAAGAAAAGGTCTTGCTAGCAGAGATGAGAAAGCTTTCTGGTTGGGTATTTACATTGAATGTCTCGTGTTAGTGTAGTCAGAATGGTTTGCTGTTATATCTGAAGCTTCGTTAAACACGACGGGCTGGCTTCGTATTCGAACTACAAAGTTCATGTATGACCCTCTCAAGTTTCTCCCGTGCTTCAATCGGGCCATGTCAACAGATCGCTCAGTCAGTGAAGCCTCTGTCAAAAAGTTCTTTAAAAAAAGTTTTAAATCCGTTAACAGGTTAAAAAGATGTGGATTAATGTGTTTGCTAAATTTGTCCACTCTCCCACGAAGAGTCCTCGGTAGTATAGTGGTGAGTATCCCCGCCGGTCACGCGGGAGACCGGGGTTCGATTCCCCGCCCGGGAGTAAATGTTTTGGTGTCGAGCCAGTGTTTCGGCGGCTTTCTCTTCTCTTTTTTTCCCTCAGGCTATTCCTCTCATTTCCATCCACTTATCTGATTGATAATGTGTGAGCAATGTAAGAAAAAAGTATATGATAATCATTTTCTAAAAAATAATTATCCGCCTGCATTTTACATTATTGCGCGATGTTGACTCAGTTCGATCTCTACAAAATAACTTTACATACAGAACACAAAACATTTCTGAGCAGAAAACGATGTTAATTAATATATTGCAAGCAATGAATAAAATGAAAGATTTTCTTGGCCTCCTATGAAAAGAAAGCAAAATAATTTCTCCCCGGCGGGGAATCGAACGCCGGTCTCCCGCGTGACAGGGGGGGGGGGGGGGGATACTCACCACTATACTACCGAGGACTTCTTGTAATAAATTGTAAAGATTTTACAAAGTGCTCAATTGAGCACTTCTTCTGTTTTCCGTTTTCTGCCCATTTTTTGTTGTACGAAGATTTAACCGACAAAAAGTTGAATTTTGAAGGCAAGAACTTCACTTGAACTCACATATCCAGCCACAAATCGGCCGTCATTCATGCCTGAAACTGAAAAGATGTCACTTCCTCGGCCGAGGCCGAGAACTAAAACCATGCCATCGAGGAGAGACCGCAGGACAGCTTTGGTCGCCACAAACTTATACCCGCTACGGTACGGTACCTATCTTTTGTAACGTCGGGAAATCTCTTTATCTCCCTTATTTTAATGCCTTGTTCATATCATACAAGCGCATGCATGAGGACCTGTTAAGGTTGGGTAAATGCATGTCTCTCGCCTGAATTTCAAAGCTTGTCATGTCGCAATTTGGAATAGACGGCATGTCGCTGTCCGAGTCTCGTCAGTTTCGTCTAAAGATGGACGCAGGAGTTTCTAAGTGACTTAAATAAACGGCCCGCAATACATGCATAAGTGGTTGGAAATACACCGTATTCTGTAGTAGTACTGACAATATTAACTGATTTCCTTGTTTGGCTTTCAATGCTACCCACCCCCCCCCCCCCCCCCATCACTTTTCTAGTGGTCCGTCCCTAATCAGAACCCTAAAGCATGCACAAACAGGGTGACAGGAAGCAAAATTTTTCGATCATACAAGGCAAAATTTTATATCTATCCCACCTATCGCGTCATTTGTCAGTTTATTTTCGAAAAAATTCCCGACACAACTGATAGTCGTTTCACAACAAGACAACACCATAAATTTCTTTCGTTTTTTTTCCTTCAAACATTTCAGCTTGATAATTCCAAAGCAATGTTTGATCATCATAATTTCAATTAGAATTAGTCAGTGTGTAACAAGAAAGGAAGAAATTATTGGAGAATCCGGGTAACGATCCCGATACTTCCCGCATGCCGAAGCGGGCGCTCTACCATTTGAGCTAATTCCCCCGTGAACAAGCTTCTATCACGCCGTTAAAAAATCACTCGTTCGCAAATACCGCCAGCTTTCTCGACTTCATACCAATCCCCTTGCGACTTAGCGGCAACGACAAAAGCATGCGGCCGCTTAAACTCTCACACGATTGCGTATCCCGCCAGGTACGCATGCTGGGTACTGCTTTTTACGATTATTTTGCAATTATAAGTGCTGACTCCGTGGATCGATCAGTCAGTTCTCGTAAACTCCCAAGGAACTACTCTTCCTTCCTTCCTTTCCTTTCCCCAAGGAAATACGAACACGTCAACACTTGCGGTTTGATGGCAAGTGTTTGTAATACTACTGTTTAAAACCAATCAAAACAGAACTTTCGAGAGTTGCTTGTTCGGTCAAGCTTGTGCAGTAAGGAACGAGGACTCTCACAGGCACGAGTTTACGGGAAAAAACTTTGCAGTGTATCCATTGTGTAGAGCGTGCGCCTTTTTGCTGAAAAAAAGGATTGAGGTCGTTTGCTCTCTTTGTCATCAATTAAGAGGAAGATTGATCAGATGGTAGAGTACTTGCTTGGCACAAGTACGACCGGGATCAATACCTTATTAACCGCTACGCTATGTTAATTTTTGACTTTACGAATTAAAACATTTGATCATACGCCTGCTAATATGTACTTGATTCACCACCCGCTATTTCCCTAAAGGATTGTGAGCAAAATACAAAGCCTTCTTGGAGTTCGCATGAAATATAAGTATTCTCACCTCCTTCATATCAGCGTCTGGTCCGTTAGCTCAGTCGGCAGAGCGTGGTGCTGATAACGCCAAGGTCGTGAGTTCAAGCCTCACACGGACCACAATTACTTTTCTATATTTTCTATGAGAGCGTTTTGTTAGTGAATAAGACTTTGGGGATCGTTTAAGTCTTTTTTTTTGTCAAAACAAATTTAATTCTTTTTATTAAAATAATTCGTATCTGGAGACTCCGTGGTTCCGCCGTAGAGGTCTATTGAAACTGGCCCAACCACAAAAGACTACTGTTCTTATGCATAATTTCTTTTCATTTTTGAACTCCGAATGTGTATTTTTATCAGGAATGGAACGAAAACCAATCTGTTACATCAAGTCAACAAAGGCGATGTTGGATTTCTCCACGTGGTTAGGCAAACGAAAGACGAAACTAGGTACTTCTTAGCGACAGATCTTTCTTAAAATTATCTTGTTCTCTTTTTAAGGAAAAAACTCATTCGTAGAGTAGATACTTGAAATTTATTCCAGTGACATTTTCCAAGTAAGTTTATTTTCACAAGTTGCAATGGACAACAGTCGTGTCTGGGGCATTAGCTCAAATAGTAGAGCACCCACTTAGCATACGGCAAGTACCAGAATAAATATCCGGATTCTCCGTATCGATATTATAACCTTAGCAGCTCAACAAGTATTTTATTACATGTACAATAACCGTATTTTGTTAAATTTATTTTTCAAAACGGGTTTTTCTTGCTTATTTCCTTTGATGCCAGTATTTTCAGAAAAGAAAAGAGAAAACAAAATGGAAAAGGAGTATTGTAGTCTAAAAGGATATTTCGACTTTTTGCATAAAAATTAAATGGACATTTTACCAGAAATATATCAGTGCTTCATCTCTTGAAAGAGAAATATGGTGGCATAACTTTGTGGAAATCAATTGAAAAAAGTATTTAACAGGGCTTGTCCGGAGTCGAACGCTGGACCTCTCGCACCCAAAGCGAGAATCATGCCACTAGACCAACAGGCCTTTCCTCAAGTACTATCATGCTTTGTCAATTAAAGAGTAACTATGACGATGACGAGTACCAGTCTATTTCAGAAAAGCTGATCAAACGATTAATTCTCTCAATGATATCCCCTAAGCAAAAGCAGTATGTGTTTTTCATCTACTTACGATAGCTACGATAGCACCACGAAGACATTTCTATCACTTTTCACTATACAACTAATGTGCATTTGCAACTTGCATCTTAAAATTTGGCAATGCGTTCGGCCTCACGACTCGTCTTCAGAAAACATTCTTTAATATTCCTAGGCGCTACTTTTCTTTCAAGACCAGCTTCCTCCTTTTTTCTCATTTTTTCTTCATCATTCACACCTAAAATAATCTAATCAACGCCCGTACAAGAAGTCAGAAGTAACACAAAAGGGAAGGGAGTGGAGAATGGCATTGAATGTTCGAAAAGTAGCTCGAGTTTCTTTTAAAAATATTCTGAAGTAGAACAACATGATAATAACTATTGGAATGATCTTTCTGTTGACTAAAGCAAAACGAAACGTCCCCGGGTGGGCTTGAACCACCAACCTTTCGGTTAACAGCCAATTGCGCCACGGAGACTTGTTAGTATCTTCGAGCATTTTTTTATGTGATAACGGGTTGAGAGTTCATCACCTTTCATTATGTTGATGAAACTCGGCTACGAAATTTATTTTCTGTTAGACCTGTATAACGGAAAGGTGCGGTCAGCACTGGATAGTAAGTGACTTGACCATAACACGACACAAAACAGGTGTCACACTACCAGCGAATCAGAGGAGTTGCAGATTAACGCCTTTATCAAAAGCTATTTTTTCAAGCTTGGCCTGTTGGTCTAGTGGCATGATTCTCGCTTAGGGTGCGAGAGGTCCCGGGTTCGACTCCCGGACAGGCCCAAGAAATATTTTTGGACCAAGAGCTGTTGTCGGGTGGATTAAGACGATTTACACATGGTAGGTTTTTTTTTCTGAGACGCAGAATTTCGCGTTCGTTGCAACTTTTGACATGTTGATTGACAGGCTTTATATCCCGGTGAATAGATAGTACTAACATTTCTTAATTTTTTTTTTTCAGTTCGAAAGATGGCGATGGCATGGTGCCAATTTTGCCATCAGGACACAATCAAACACGTGCACACATCAAGATTGTGATGCATGGGCGCGTTGGACAGCCAGGTCCAAGATATGCATTTATTTGACACATCAGTAGGATACAGCAAACGTCGATAAAGTTACATCCAAAGCTTATATGCACCACAGCCGGTCACGTTACCCCTACAAAGTGCTATAGACATTTTGCATAAATGGCGTCCAAATTTGAATAACAATGCTTTGTACATCCTTAGCCTCGTGTGGATGTTTATAGAGAAAAGATTTTTTACGTGAATGTGAGGCTTAGGATGTATAAGTGTTGTTATTCAAATGCCGACGCCACTTATGCAAAGTGTCTGTAGGCCAAAATAGGGACCGAGAGCCAATGCTATGGTGCAACATTTCCAAAAAAACGAAGTAAAAAATAAGTAAGTTCAAATAAAAGACGAAGAATGTCACAAGTTCTCAACGCACTTTTTCAAAGGGCCAATGTAATTCCTCCACTTCGTTATTTGGTAGGAGCAAACAAATGATAAGACCATAATTACTCGTCCGTATCCTTATTTACTTTTAACTTCATGAAAATGTTTCTATACCCTGGCTAACAAAGGCTTTTCTGGGTGCGATTGTAAGTGGTTTGATCGGTCAGCAAAACTCAATTCGTGTGGCGAGGCCATAAGAAAGGAACAGCCTCTTTTAGTTGCTCACAGTTCGCTTGGACTGGACCGATCAATGAATCAAAGCCTTTGACATCTATGAATAAGTCTTCGGAGAGTTTAATTCGAATAAATGAAGGAAAGCGTGTACATATGGCGCCGTAGCTCAGTTGGTTAGAGCGCCTGTCTAGTAAACAGGAGGTCATGGGTTCAAATCCCATCGGTGCCTTTTTTTATTTTTTGAACCTTACCTACCTTACAAAAATTGCACTTCTTTGTTTCAAATGAGTACAAATATAGAATTGTCTTTGACTGTCGCGCTATAGGATAACACAGTAACTTTTTACCAAAAACGCCGTGAGGTTTTAAACTTTTAGAACTCACTTTCCAAGACCCATCTTTGAACCCACAGGGTTTCTTGTTAGAAAAGCTAATTACGGCTGTTTTAATATATCTTATTATCTCTCTGCCCGCCTCTTCGCGTCTTAATTTTCTTGAAACTGACAAAAATGTCTGATTAAGAATGATAGAAACAAATTATTGCCAAAATGGGGAAGAATAGACTTATCAAAAATGGAATATTTATAGGATGCATTCACTAATACTCAACAAGTGTCAAACTATCTACTTCTACAACTACTATTGTAGTTGGAGCAGGAATCGCTAGAAACATTTCAGTCCTGTTAATAATCAAGGGAACTCAGACAGTTCACACGGAGCAAAATTATTTGGTGGCAAATCAGCCGCCGACATTAGGAGTTTGCTGTTTTACTGTTTTCCCCTCATCCCACTAATCACGGTACTTCCATGCAGATGGAGTGGTCGGAACTGATTTTTGTACATTCTTTGTCAGCTTCAATGTTCCTCTCACACTGACAGTTGCCTCCATATTTAAGCTTACAATTTTTTATAATAGAGCGTTATAACGCCATGCGAAGACTTCTGAAGATGTTGCAGCTAACGCGAGAAACGGTTCGATACGCAATAATCGGAATATAGATTTCGTCTGTTACATTAAACATTCCATTGGTTTTTCATACCGAGACTACTGCTTCAAGACGCACAATACTGTAGTTCTAAGTTTTCAGTCAAATGAAATTAGTATTATAAGGCGTCAGTTTAAGGCGTAACCATTTAGATTGCAGGACAATTTGAGTGGAGTAATCAGAAAGCGGGATTTGGGGTCACATGACCAAATCTGACGACGTAAGAGTCAAGAGTCTCAACTCCAACTGTCTTTGAAACGGTAACCTCTCGGCGAGATTACGTGGCAGTGAATGGCAACAAAGCAGTGTAAGAGCCAGAGAATTCTTGGGACAAATCGGTAAAATGTTGAACTCGAACGAACAGTTCAAAAGTGGATCGTACGTTCTATGCAGGGACCGCGGAGCATATTTTCGATTGGGGGAGCTGATTCAAATTCCATAGGCAATTGTTGCGTGCGCCATAGCCGCACGCCTTCTTGGGGTCCGGGAGCATGCTTCCGTGGAAAATTTTAAAGTAAATTCTCTCAGGAAGGCTAAAAATGCATCCCAATGTACCAGACGAAGTATATTATTTTATTTCGAATCGGATTAATCATTACGAGCGAAATTGAACTGTAAAGTAAAAAAAACAACAACACCAAACCAATGAAGATACAAAGAATTATGATTTCTTACAAATCTCAATCGGTAAATTAACCGAAGTTGCGTCCACGTATTTAGTTTCGTTAGGCAAATTCATTCGCCACATCGACAAGACAAATCTTAGCTGCTTGTCTTGAATTGTTGGTTTGCAATAAAGCCATATGATGAAACGTTTGTTGGTTCATGTTCGCTAGTATCCATATTTTGACCCTTCTTTCCATCGCGAATGCTCTGTCACCGGTTGCACTTGTAGCAGGATTAACCAGCAGAAACTTAAAAATAACCATATTCTCACTTTTCACGTGTCTCTGTGATCAGCAACGTTCTTTGCCGCCTTCAAAATATCGGCAGTCTCTATGACGATGTATGTAAAAATTGTTACCTGCGACTAACGATGGGCTTGCTTCTGAAAAAGAAGTCCGAAATCTTGGAAGATCTTTTTGTTTTGCTTCCTTTCCGGTTCTGTACCACATCCACGTTGCCGTAAATCATATGAGTCTCTTGATTGCTTATAACGCTGGATTATATATATGATCCTGCGTGATGGCTACAACTACATATCATCGTCCGTTTCGGGTTCTTTTTGAGATTTTTGACGGAAATGGCTAAAGGATGCCTTTGCGCCGACATGTATACAGCATGTTGTTCGATGGAATACCGTTTCTGGTAAAATGTTTACCTGACGGACAAAACCTATCAACTATGCCCTGTCTCAGATACGAACGGCCGCCATATAGTGTGTCCTAGATGTCAGTTAACCATGCACCACAACACCACACTCTCTGGCAGAGGTTTTCATGTATGTGCGTTGTCAAAACGAAATATTTTAATTTTTTTTTGTCCACAATCATTGGACGGGGGGGGGGGGGGGGGGGATGACGCCCCCCAAGCCCCCCGGCTCCGCGGTCCCTTTCATGTGTGTGATCCTGGTAAAGGTGGTGGAAGAAAAAAATTGCGCACTCAGTACTCTTTCCATCGAGAAAAATTAAAGTTAGAAAACAAGAAACGTGTCATCCACATCAAGAACACGGACGAATTGTGCTGTCCTTGTGCGTTGGTCACTGTCAAATATCCGGATCTGGCAAAGATCCGAGATCCGGACATTTCGAGAGTACCCTTCCGATTACCAAATCGTGGTGGTTTCAGTGAATCAAGGGTACCAAGTGATCTTTAAGGGACCCAGTAAACTTAAGACAAACAACTCATCCTCATCAAAGTCGGTGACCATCTTCACAGATGCCATTACTTGAAAGGATTCTTCGGCAAAACCCGATGCCAAGGGAAAAATGCTTTGCAAGGCCTGTCAACAAACCAATTGCAGTGATTTCCTATCCTCTGACGGAACCATTGCTACTCTTCCATGCAACGACTGTCACCAAAAATTCTTTGGCAGCACTTGCTTATCCAACCACACCACCTACAGCAGTGGAGATGGAAGCAGAGCTAATGGTAAAAAGAAGAGCGTCTGTCGGACCCGACAAGAAATGTAAATAAGGAAAACAACGCAAACTTTGAAAATGTAAAACGTTAAAGTATGAAAGGGTACACGCCATCTAAATAATAATAACAATAATAATAATAATAATAATTCAATAATTCAATACTTATAGGGCGCAAATTATCATGTGAAAATGTTCAAATAATAATAATAATAATAATAATAATAATTCAATACTTATAGGGCGCAAATTATCATGTGAAAATGTTCAAATGCGGCTTACATGCATAAAAAGTATAAAAACTTAGTTAAAATAGATAGCCTAAACTACATTTAAAATATTAAAATTATAACTGTTTAAAATGTAAATAAACAATAAATATCCTAAATATCCTAAAAACTCAAATAACTGAGTTCCAAAAATATAAACAAGCCGCGCATCCCATAGGGAAACTAGCGCGCGCAGTTGTATCCAACTGAAGCAATGCGTGCGATAGGAAATGGAATTGAGGCACAGAGACAATATACAACCTAAAGAAAAAAAAAAGATTTAACAAGGGATACGTTGATATTTTTTAACATTAATTGCGCTGCTGTTTGTAGGCATGGTAAAAGAATATCCTATGGTAAGAAAAAAAAACAAACATTTTTTGTCAACTTCAATAGGTATGTTCTGTGTGGACTCCGGTAGACCCAGTCTCCAAAGACACCTGTCTTCGTCTCGTGAAAGGTTCTCACAGGTCACCTCAGTATTTCATGCCGTTGCACTTTAATGTTCCTCAACACCAAATAAAGCCAGGAGACGAAGAGAAAGCGAAAGAATTTCTACCAACACCAGATGTTGATGGAGATGAGCAGTACCAAGTCTTGACCTGGGACATGGAGGTATAAATGTACATTTTAAGCTAGTCTGATCGTATCACATCTTCCCCCGGTAACTCCTTGGAAAAACTCCCGAGGGAACCTCCGTGTTGTCCCGAGAACATTTAAACTCCTCAGGCGGGAATTATCTTTCTGCCTTGAGTCATAAGATCGTGTTTCATTTCTGATCACGAGGCTGCTTCATCTCCTGTTGTTGTTACTATTTTTTTACTATTATTAATGTAGCGACACACACTGCAGGGCCGATGAAAAGATTTGCTTTTGTCGATGACTGAATATAGCCTTCAATCGATTTCTTTAACCCACTCTTTAAAATATTTGTTATATTTCAAATATTGTACGTGGATCCCGTTGTTTCTTGGAAAGAGGTCATGAAAACTTTATATTGCTTATACGAGTGGCCTGATGCATGACTAATTGTTGCTCGGCTGAAAGTTATTTTTCGGGATGGGGGGGGGGGGGGGGGGGGGGTTGTCATATAGCACAGTTTTACGTTAACAGTCAGGTCTTAACATTGCGCCAAATGGCTACTAGAAGAAGTAGATTTGAGTAGCATTGTAGCCCTATGCACGCAGTACGTGCCTATAATCTACTATTCTTATTTCAGCCTGGGGACTGCATTGTTTTCCACATGAAAACACTTCACGCAGCACATGGAAACAACCTGTCAACACCGCAGCGGGTGTTCTCCACAAGATGGCTTGGAAATGATGCTGTTAAGGGAGACAGGCCGTGGTTGGATCAACCACCAAGCGAGGAACTGAAAGATTTAAAACGAGGAGACAATATCGTAGAATCGGGTGCATTCCCTATTGTTTGGACCAGTAAATAAGACCCCTTCTGCCTCCATGCACCACTTTTGCGATCGAAGTTTAGCCTCTGGACCCCACCGCAAAGTACAAAAAGTTAAATGTTAAAAGTTACATGTGATTTAGGAGCTGGCAATTCTTTAATTATTTTAAAATCATTTGCAATAATAGTATTGTATGTAAACCATAATGCGGTAAATAAAGTGTGTTGTTGTTGTTGTTGGATAGAAGCAAGAAAAATCATCAAAAATATGTGATCTTCGCAGTGAATTTCCAATTTCAGCAATTGGAATAAAGAAGCCTGAAAAAAATCAGGGCTTCAACGGGATTCGAACCCGTGACCTCCGCGATACCGGTGCGATGCTCTACCAACTGAGCTATGAAGCCACACATTGGGAGCAGGTCCATTGTGAGTTCATATTTTCCCGTGAAAGGAGTAAAATAATGTAATGTATATGCTCAGTTGGTAGAGCATCGCACAGGTATCGCGGAAGTCACGGGTTCGAATCTCGTTGAAGCTCTGATTTTCTTCAGGCTTCTTTATTCCAATTGCTTAAGGTTGCTTACTACAGTTTTGAGGGGGTAAATGAGCGCAGCTTTTAACTCTTTAATAAAATGACCAGAAAGGTTTTAACTTTCACTTAGTATTGTTTGTTGCATCCTACAACCAATATATGCGACATTTGAGCAATATAGATGCTAATAAACAGCCAAAATGAATATCCGAGTGCTTAAGAGGAGACTGGGCCCTAGTAGTTTCAATAGCGTTTTTCTCAAAATCTGCCCGTACGACCCTACCTCTAAAATTCAGAAAATAGAAATTGGATCAGATAAAACATTCATGCAAAATAAATTAAAAATCTGTAAGACAGATTTTTTGCAAAATAGGAAAATGTGGTTTTTTGCCTATTTTAAAAATAGTTCAAAATCTGTCTTACAGATTTTTTTTAGATTTTGGCAATTGACGCGATTCACCTCAAAAAATTAATTGTGAAAATCTCATTATGGGTCGTACGGTAGGTTTTTGAGAAATTTTGAGCCGAAGTTAGGTTTTTACGACCTCCGACAAGAATCGAATTGCGCATGCCCTTTTATTTGAGCGCGCGCTCGTATGACGCCACACGTTATGAGCGATGAAAAAAGCGAATTAGAACTCCTCCGTCGGTTGTTTATCAACCTATCTGTAGTATTGTTTTCGTCCTATGACATGTCTAAAACCTTTCGAAACTTTCTGAAACGATTAACTTTCGAATAAAGCGCTCAAACTTGTTTTCGTTTTCTTTAGTGTTGCTCGCGAAAGTTTTGCGAGCGCGAGCGATATTGACGTCAGGCAGGCGAATCGTAGCGCACGCTCTTGCCTCGTAAAAACTGTAGTAAGCCACCTTAAGGACGTTCGCGCTAATTGTTTATGCGCATCCTTACTGCGCACGTAATTCCTGTCGCAACACTTCGCCACGTCATGCATCGAGCGCGCGCGCTGAGGAAACTTTCTAACCGCAAATAGGGTGAGTAGCCGTTGCATTAACTTCGCTTGCAGTTTGACAGCTTAAATGGTCGGTGATCCCTACTTTTTTCTTAACAGATCTCATTTGTTAACGATTATCTACGTTTTGTGAGAAAATGAAAAAAATCTATCGATTAAAAGGTTGATTTTTTTGCCCCACGCACGTTCGAATTCCGCTTTTTGATCTTTTCGTTTTGTCGTACGACGGGTTCAAATGCCTCTTCCAGGGCTAAGTTTTGCATAAAAGATGGCAACACTTAAAATTATTTACGCAACAGACGCACTACTTCAAAATATCACCAAGATCGTTTGCCTCCGTTTTCTCATCATCGATAATTTAAAGTACAAACCTTGAAAGCCGTGCGAAATTACGCGCGCCAATTTTTCAAAATCAGGGTAGTTTTCTACAGACTTTATCTCTGAAACGAAGTCGGTGACCCCCACTTTTTTTTGTATTTCTGACACAAGTAACTCATTATCCGTCCTCAGTAAAAATTTTAGAAAAATCTATCGACTAGAAAATTTTCGCGCGAACGTCCTTTAATTGGAAAGTCACTGCGAAGATCACATATCACCTTCATATATATCCGCAGTTCACATATGAATCATTTCATATACATTACATCGGTAAAAAAACGTTAACAACTTTTAACACTGTACTATTGCATTTCTAATCATGACTTTAAAAAATTCTTTCAGTGAGGATTGTTTCTCTCTTTTTATTGTCATCCGTAAGAATGTATCCTCCATCGAAGAAAGCGAACAAAGAAATTTTTTTTCCTTTAAACCGGTCTTGTCAAATGACAAAATGAAATTGCGTAGCGCTGTCATAGCCTCGTTATTCGTTATATCGAGGTATTTTTTTTTAGCTTTCAATACGTTACAATTTCTCCTTACTAATTGTGGTAATATACTTGCAGACATTACTTACGCTACATTATATTACATTGCCTTTACTCATTGATTTATTTTAGAACATAGTAAGTCTTTTGAAATATATACAATGCAAGTCAGTAGTCTATAATTGGAATATTGTCAGGTTGTGCTACTAATCAATATTTCGTAAATATTTTCCGAGATTAAAGTTTCTTGATTTAATTTTTTCGAGATTTCGAGAAGGAGTTAGTCTCTACCTGTATTGGTTCTATTTAGTAAATATTTTCAAGATTATATTTAACGAGTAATTTGTCAACAAACTCCTGAACGGAGATGGCTTTGCTATTGGTTTTCTTAGTATATATGTATTAGCGCATAGCTAAGGTGGTGTAGTTGAGTTTCTTATATCGAGGTATATTTTACGTTCGGGCTTCTGGATTGTGTTCGTTATAACGAGGATTTCGTTATATCGAGGTTCTGTTCCATACATTTTACTGTAATTTTGGCCGGACTGAAGACAATCGTTCGTTGTACCGTGGACTTCGTTATATAGAGGTTCGCTAAATCGAGGCTCCACTGTAATTGGCTTTCAATCCTGGGCTAATTAACAATTATTCCATGAGCCCGCGTTGGATACGAGGTGGTAAATAGCCAACGAGGCGCGAAGCGCCGAGTTGGCTATCACCACTCGTATCCAACAAGGGCGAATGGAATAATTGTTTTATTAAATTCTTCTTTAGTATAAATCAACTGGACATTTCATTTTGATGTAAACGAAGTGATAGTATGAGGAGGCGGGAAAATTTGTGGCGCGGTGTTCACTTTTTGAGTTGAATGAAACACGCGAGGAAAGCGAGCGAGAAAGTTTTCTTCTGAAGATTTTCCTCGGAAAATCTCCTCGTAAATCGTCTTTTCATCCTGGAAAATTGTGACAACAATTAAGGTTTACGGGAAGATCCGAAGCAATAGCTTTCCTGGAAATTATACGCCTTGTGCAAGACAAGCGAAGCAAGTGTTTACATATTGTACTTGTTTACGGCTCCACGGCTGTCATCAAGGCTACTACATTAAGCTGAAACGAAATGAAGTTTATTAAAGTATGAAAGGACAAGATCAAGACTGAAAGGTAACAAACTTAACTGAAGTGCTGAGCCACATTTACGTCTAACACTGAATGAAACTGTGTCAGTTTTCTGGTCTTCCCGTGAATTATTTTCTGCTTTTCTTCTTCGTTTAGTCGCTCTTGTTGTACATTTACAAGTATTTTTAATTAAACATTTCGCATCAATCCTTTCAGTTTTACGTAGTTGAGTCAACTATGGCATTTTGTGGTATTTGTGTGGTTTTAGGGAAGGCACTGTCGATTATTTCTTGTATAAGCTTATAAACCTCGCCAAATTTGCCATTTTTCTGATGGAACTTTCGCTTCCCGCAGGAAAATTTTTAAACTGAGCGGCACTTGCCGCACTCGTTTCCCATATAAGGTCAAACGCAGGTATAATGGCTGATAACCGAGATCTATTGAACCAATCAGAAAGCTAGAATTGCATTATCCGAGGTTGAGAATTTAATAATTTCAGCTAACCGAATTATTGGACGATTGACGTCACACAACAACGGCTTTTATGCCAAACAGCTAGAAGGCGCTCGAATGGCCGCAAGGTTTGAACACTGCGACGAAAATATTTCCAAATTATTAGATAATAAAGATAGCAAAAAAAAAAACACAAAAAAAGCTTCAAAGGGAAATCACTTGATTTTTAAAGCTTATTTTCAGGAGAGAAGCATCCAACATCCAGCAAAAGCGGAGGAATTGGCCACTGTTTTGCGAAAATTCTACGTCGAAGTGAGAACCAATTCTAATGCATTTTGTGGTTTTAGAGCTCTGGAAATATTTTGAATGAATAATAAAACAATTATTGAATTCGGTTTTCGTATGATATGAAGAATTATGCAGATCTCATACTCAGCCTCATCCAATATAATTGCTAAAAATTTAATAGACGCCACGGGCGTTTCTAGATCATTTACGGCTTCCGTTTACATTGCTCACACATAATCAAGCAGATAAGTGGAGGAAAATGAGAGAAATAGCCTGAGAAAAAAAAAAGAGAAGAGAAAACCGCCGAAATACTGGCTTGACACTGAAGAATTCGCCAAAATACTCACTCCCCGGCGGGGAATCGAACCCCGGTCTCCCGCGTGACAGGCGGGGATACTCACCACTATACTACCGAGGACTCTTCGATGAAAATTTTACAAAGTACTGGCTCCAATAAATGATGTCTTAGAATGGAAAGAGATGTACACCTTACCATTTCGCGTGGCTTCGGATACAAAATTGCGTGAATTCCAGTATAAGTTACTTAACAGGTGTCTTGTAACAAATGCCTTTTTATACAAAATTGGTGTTGTATGTTGACAAAACAAATCTTTGCTTTCAATAAGAGTATTTAATTCTAAAACTGAAATGATCTACCAACTCGATTCAATGATCGCAAAATCAAATAACAAACATTATCAGCTCATAATAAGATTTGGAGAAAACACAAAACAAATTAATATGCAATCTCGCGCCGTTGTTGTAGCATAATTAGTGGAACTGATGTAATTTGATAACGAACTGAGGGGTGTGTGTGTATATGTAAACGTATGTATTTATTTGCAGGTCTTAAATTAATCTCCCCAGTATTGTATTTTTCTAAAATCAATAAAAATTATCAAAATACAAAAAAAAAAGAAAAAAGAAATACTGGCTTAAGGTGGCCCGCGGCTATTTTTTGGGAACGGAGGTGCTCTTTTCTAAATCGAGTTTTGGGCATGTAAACCTCAACCGATTTTTCTGATTTTTCCCAGTCAAAATAAAAATATGTTCAAATTTTATAAAGCTTAAATTATAGGGCAAACAAGCCAAACCATCACGAGATATTAGCGCTTTTGAAAAAATCAATTTATGAAAAAACGCGAATATTTTCCAAACTCGACGATAGATTTTTTTGTAATTAATGTCAACCAGTTCAAATTATCCAATTTTTAACGTGATCAAGTTTCAACGAAATCGGCTGGGTAGAAATTGCTGCACAGTTGACTGTTGAATTTTTGCTTCAAAATATTATGCTTGTGTATAATTGGGAGCTGTTACAACAACGCTTAAGTAATGCTCAGATCCCATGGATTATTTGAAAGCTTAATGCCAGCTAAAGCGTTCCTGAAAAGTATGGAAAGATCAGAAACTCGTAGAAAAAGTTGTAAACGAATGAAGAGGAAGAGGTTTACGATGCGTAAATTGTGAATTTTAAAATATTCATTTTTTTCAAATTAAAAATAATATACCGATTTTGTTTCTTTTATTTTTAAGTATGAGAAAATACAGCATATATGCCAACGGCTTTATCTAATCTCGATGAAACGCGTCGAATTTTGCTTGCCAAGAAGGCTAGTTCGCGTCTTCCATTTTGAAGCGCTTTGGAAACCCTCGCGTAACAGTAAATTATTCAAACTTGCGGCGTTCTCAAGATTATTTAGCACCTGGAATTGAACATACCACGCCACATGCCACATTTATTGCTAAATAAAATGCATGAATACAAAGCTCAGCCGCAATTTTATCCGTGGCATGTTTATTTCAAGGTGCTAAATAATCTTGAGAATGCGGCAAGTTTGAATAATTTACTGTAACAAGAGCATTTTCAAAGCGCTCCAAAATGGAAGACGAGAAGTAGCTATCTTGGCGAGCCAAATTAGACGAGTTTCATCGAGACTAGACACATGGAACTAAATAAAGCCGTTGGCATATATGCTGTATTTTCTCATTCTTAAAAATAAAAGAAAACAAATCGGTAGATTTTTTTTAATTAAAAAAAAATGAATATTTTAAAATTCACAATTTACGCATCGTAAACCGCTTTCAAATAATCCATGGGATCTGAGCATTACTTAAACGTTGTTGTAACAGCTCCCAATTATACACAAGCATAATATTTTGAAGCAACAAATCAACAGTCAACTGTGCAGCAATTTCTACCCAGCCGATTTCATTGAAACTTGATCACATTAGAACTTGGATAATTTGAACTTGTTGACATTAACTAGAAAAAAATCTATCGTTGCATTTGGAAAATACTCGCGTTTTTTTCATAAATTGATTTTTTTAAAAACGCTAATATCTAGTGTTCGTTTATTTTGTTGGCCCTAAAGTTCAAAGCGTTATAAAATTTGAACATTTGTTATTTCGACTGCCAAAAATGAGAGAAATCGGTTAACGTTTACATGCCGAGAACTCGATTTAGAAAAGAGCACCTCCGTTCCCAGAAATAGCCGCGGGCCACCTTAAGACTGAAAAATTCGCCAAAAAATTTACTGCAAAATCTCTTTTTGTTTTTGTTACTGCACGCTGTTATCGTTAGACCTCTAAATTAAATATTCGCACAGGCAAATAATAAAACATGACCACAAAACGGGAAACAGAATAAGTGCTCAATTGAGCAGTTAAAAATCTTCACAACTCACATCGAGGAGTCCTGGTGAGTATTCCCGCTTGTCACGCAGGAGACCGGGGTTCGATTCCCCGCCGGGAAGTGAATGTCTTGGTGTCGAGCCAGTATTTCCGCGGCTTTCTCTTCTCGTTTTTTTCTAAGGCTATTCCTCTCATTTTCATCCACTTATCTGATTGATAATGTGGGAGCAATATAAGAAAAAAGTATATGATAATGATTTTCTAAAAAATAATTATCCGCCTGCATTCTACATTATTGCGCGATGTTGACTCAGTTCGATCTCTAAAAAATGACTTTACATACAAAACACAAAACATTTCTCAGCAGAAAACGATGTTAATTGCAAGCAATGAATAAAATGAAGGATTTTCTTGGCCTCCTGTGAAAAGAAAGCAAAATAATTTCTCCCCGGCGGTCTCCCGGGTGATAGGCGGGGATACTCACCACTATACTACCGAGGACTTCTCGTAATAATACGTAAAGATTTTACAAAGTGCTCAATTTAGCACTTCTTCTGTTTTCCGTTTTCTGGCCATTTTTTGTTGTACGAAGATTTAACCGACAAAAAGTTGAAATTTGAAGGCAAGAACTTCATTTGAACTCACATATCCGGCCACAAATCGGCCGCCATTCATGCCTGAAACTGAAAAGATGTCACTTCATCGGCCGAGGCCGAGGACTAAAACCATTCCATCGAGGAGAGACCGCAGGACAGCTTTGGTCGCCACAAACTTATACCCGCTACGGTACGGTACCTATCTTTTGTAACGGCGAGAAATCTCTTTATCGCCAACAACCCATTCAATCCGTTCCATGAAGTTTAGCACATTATCAAGCAGATGAGTGGAAGAAAATTCGCCAAAAAAGAAACTCCCCTTATTTTAATGCCTTGTTCATATCATACATGCGCATGCACGAGGACCTGTTAAGGTTGGGTAAATGCATGTCTCTCGCCTGAATTTCAAAGCTTGTCATGTCGCAATTTGGAATAGCCGGCATGTCGCTGTCCGAGTCTCGTCAGTTTCGTCTAAAGATGGACGCAGGAGTTTCTAAGTGACTTAAATAAACGGCCGGGCCCGCAATACATGCATAAGTGGTTGGAAATACACCGTATTCTGTAGTAGTACTACTGTAGTGGTCCGTCCCTAATCAGAACTCTACAGCATGCACAAACAGGGTGACAGGAAGCACAATTTTTCGATCATACAAGGCAAAATTTTATATCTATCCCACCTATCGCGTCATTTGTCAGTTTATTTTCGAAAAAATCTTTTTTTGGGGGGGTGGGGGGGGGGGGAATAGATCGCTTAATTTAACACCAAAAATCCCGACACAACTGATAGTCTTTTCACAACAACACAACACCATAAATTTCTTTCGTTTTTTTTTTTCCTTCAAACATTTCAGCTTGATAATTCCAAAGCAATGTTTGATCATCATAATTTCAATTAGAATTAGTCAGTGTGTAACAAAAAAGGAAGAAATTATTGGAGAATCCGGGTATCGATCCCGGTACTTCCCGCATGCTAAGCGGGCGCTCTACCATTTGAGCTAATTCCCCCGTGTACAAGCTTGTATCACGCCGTTAAAAAATCACTCGTTCGCAAATACCGCCAGCTTTCTCGACTTCATACCAATCCCCTTGCGACTTAGCGGCAACGACAAAAGCATGCGGCCGCTTAAACTCTCACACGATTGCGTATCCCGCCAGGTACGCATGCTGGGTACTGCTTTTTACGATTATTTTGCAAATAGAAGTGCTGACTCCGTGGATTGATCAGTCAGTTCTCGTAAACTCCCCATGGACTACTCTTCCTTGTGGGCGACGAATACGTCACCCCAAGGAAATACGAACACGTCAACACTTGCGGTTTGTAATACTATTGTTTAAAACCTATCAAAACGGAACTTTCGAGAGCTGCTTGTTCGGTCAAGCTTGCGCAGTAAGGAACGAGGACTCTCACAGGCACGATTTTAGGGGAACAATCTTTGCAGTGTAGCCATTGTGTAGAGCGTGCGCCTTTTTGCTGAAACAAAGGATTGAGGTCGTTTGCTCTCTTTGTCATCAATTAAGAGGAAGATTGATCAGATGGTAGAGTACTTGCTTGGCACAAGTACGACCGGGATCAATACCTTATTAACCGCTACGCTATGTTAATTTTTGACTTAACGAATTAAAACATCTGATCATACGCCTGCTAATATGTACTTGATTCACCACCCTCTATCTCCCTAAGGGATTGTGAACAAAATACAAAGCCTTCTTGGAGTTCGCATGTAATATAAGTATTCTCACCTCCTACAAATCAGCGTTTGGTCCGTTAGCTCAGTCGGCAGAGCGTGGTGCTGATAACGCCAAGGTCGTGAGTTCAAGCCTCACACGGACCACAATTCATTATTTTACTTATCTATATTTTCTATCAGAGCGTTTTGTTAGTGAATAAGACTTTGGGGATCGTTTAAGTCTTTTTTTTTTTGTTAAAACAAATTTAATTCTTTTAATTAAAATAATTCGTATCTGGAGACTCCGTGGTTCCGCCGTAAAGGTCTATTGAAACTGGCCCAACCACAAAAGACTAGTGTTCTTATGCATAATTTCTTTTCATTTTTGAACTCCGAATGTGTATTTTTAGCAGGAATGGAACGAAAACCAATCTGTTACATCGAGTCAACACAGGCGATGTTGGATTTCTCCACGTGGTTAGGCAAACGAAAGATGAAACTCGGTACTTCTTAGCGACAGATCTTTCTTAAAATTATCTTGTTCTCTTTTTAAGGAAAAAACTCTTTCGTAGAGTAGATACTTGAAATTTATTCCAGTGACTTTTTCCAAGTAAGTTTATTTTCACAAGTTGCAATGGACAACAGTCGTGTCTGGGGCATTAGCTCAAATAGTAGAGCACCCGCTTAGCATACGGCAAGTACCAGAATAAATATCCGGATTCTCCGTGTCGATATTATAACCTTAGCAGCTGAACAAGTATTTTATTACATGTACAATAACAGTATTTTGTTAAATTTATTTTTCAAAACGGGTTTTTCTTGCTTATTTCCTTTGATGCCAGTTTTTTCAGAAAAGAAAAGAGAAAACAAAATGGAAAAGGAGTATTGTAGTCTAAAAGGATATTGCGACTTTTTGCATAAAAATTAAATGGACATTTTACCAGAAATATATTACTGCTTCATCTCTTGAAAGAGAAATATGGTGGCATAACTTTGTGGAAATCAATTGAAAAAAGTATGTAACAGGGCTTGTCCGGAGTCCAACCCGGGACCTCTCGAACCCAAAGCGAGAATCATGCCACTAGACCAACAGGCCATTCCTCATGCTTTGTGAATTAAAGAGTAACTATGACGATGACAAGTACCAGTCTATTTCAGAAAAGCTGATCAAACGATTAATTCTCTCAATGATATCCCCTAAGCAACAGCAGTAAGTGTTTTTCATCTACTTACGATAGTTACGATAGCACCACGAAGACATTTCTATCACTTTTCACTATACTACTAATGTGCATTAGCAACTTGCATCTTAAAATTTGGCAATGCGTTCGGCCTCACGACTTGTCTTCAGAAAACATTCTTTAATATTCCTAGACGCTACTTTTCTTTCAAGACCAGCTTCCTCCTTTTTTCTCATTTTTTCTTCATCATTCACACCTAAAATAATCTAATCAACGCCCGTACAAGAAGTCAGAAGTAACACAAAAGGGAAAGGAGTGGAGAATGGCATTGAATGTTCGAAAAGTAGCTCGGGTTTCTTTTAAAAATATTCTTAAGTAGAACAGCATGATAAGAACTATTGGAATGATTTTTCTGTTGACTAAAGCAAAACGAAACGTCCCCGGGTGGGCTTAAACCACCAACCTTTCGGTTAACAGCCGAACGCGCTAACCGATTGCGCCACGGAGACTTCAAGTATTTTTTATGTGATAACGGGTTGAGAGTTCATCACCTTTCATTATGTTGATGAAACTCGGCTACGAAATTTATTTTCTGTTAGTCCTGTATAACGGAAAGGTGCGGTCAGCTCTGGATAGTAAGTGACTTGACCATAACACGACACAAAACAGGTGTCACACTACCAGCGAATCAGAGGAGTTGCAGATTAACGTCTTTATCAAAAACTATTTTTTCAAGCTTGGCCTGTTGGTCTAGTGGCATGATTCTCGCTTAGGGTGCGAGAGGTCCCGGGTTCGACTCCCGGACAGGCCCAAGAAATATTTTTGGACCAGGAGCTGTTGTCGTGTGGATTAAGACGATTTACACATGGTGGGTTTTTTTTTTGAGGCGCAGAATTTCGCGTTCGTTGCAACTTTTGACATGTTGATTGACAGGCTTTATATGCCGGTGAATAGATAGTACTAACATTTCTTAATTTTTTTTCAGTTCGAAAGATGGCGATGACATGTTCCCAATTTTGCCTTCACGACACAATCAAACACGTGCACACATCAAGATTGTGATGCATGGGCGCGTTCGACAGCCAGGTCCAAGATATGCATTTATTTGACAAAAAAGTTACATCCAAAGCTTATATGCACCACAGCCGGTCACGTTACCCCCACAAAGTGCTATAGACACTTTGCATAAATGGCGTCCAAATTTGAATAACAATGCTTTGTACATCCTTAGCCTCGTGTGGATGTTTATAGACAAAAGATTTTTTACGTGAATGTGAGGCTTAGGATGTTTAAGTGTTGTTATTCAAATGCCGCGCCATTTATGCAAAGTGTCTATAGGCCAAAATAGGGACCGAGAGCCAATGCTATGGTGCAACATTTCCAAAAAAACGAAGTAAAAAGTAAGTAAGTGCAAATAAAAGAAGAAGAATGTCACAATTTCTCAACGCACTTTTTCAAACGGCAAATTATTCATTTATGTTAATTGCGATCAACAAAAATTAGATATTGAGGACCAATGTAATTCCTCCACTTCGTTATTTGGTAGGAGCAAACAAATGATAAGACCATAATTACTCGTCCGTATCCTTATTTACTTTTAACTTCATGAAAATGTTTCTATACCCTGGCTAACAAAGGCTTTTCTGGATGCGATTGTAAGTGGTTTGATCGGTCAGCAAAACTCAATTCGTGTGGCGAGGCCATAAGAAAGGAACAGCCTCTTTTAGTGGCTCACAGTTTGCTTGGACTGGATCGACCGAT
The DNA here is from genome assembly GCA_963693305.1 of Meandrina meandrites. Classification (NCBI taxonomy): domain Eukaryota; kingdom Metazoa; phylum Cnidaria; class Anthozoa; order Scleractinia; family Meandrinidae; genus Meandrina; species Meandrina meandrites. The sequence continues at coordinate 24,114,154 of OY855910.1, forward strand.
CAATGAATCAAAGCCTTTGACATCTATGAATAAGTCTTCGGAGAGTTTAATTCGAATAAATGAAGAAAAGCGTGTACATATTGCGCCGTAACTCAGTTGGTTAGAGCGCCTGTCTAGTAAACAGGAGGTCATGGGTTCAAATCCCATCGGTACCTTTTAATAAATCTTTTTTTATTTTTTGAACCTTACGTACCTTACAAAAATTGCACTTCTTTGTTTCAAATTAGTACAAATACAGAATTGTATTTGACTGTCGCGCTATAGGATAACACAGTAACTTTTTTACCAAAAAAGCAGTGAAATTTTAATCTTTTAGAACTCAACTTTCCAAGACCCATGTTTCAACCCACAGGGATTCTTGTTAGCACAGGGAATCTTGTTAGCGGCTGTGTTAATATATCTTATTATCTCTCTGCCCGCCTCTTCGCGTCTTAATTTTCTTGAAACTGACAAAAATGTCTGATTAAGAATGATAGAAACAAATTATTGCCACAATGGGGAAGAATAGACTTACAAAAATAGAATATTTATAGGATACAAGAAGACCTTCTTATTTGGCCCCGTTCCATTTACCTTTGTTTCCGTAGTGTAGTGGTTATCACGTCCGCCTCACAAGCCCTGATTTTTTTCAGGCTTCTTTATTCCAATTGCTTAAATTGGAAATTCACTGCGAAGATCACATATCACCTTCATAGATATCGGCAGTTCACATATGAATCATTTCATATACATTACATCGGTAAAAAAACTTTAGCAACTTTTAACACTGTACTATTGCATTTCTAATCAGGACTTAAAAAAATTCTTTCAGTGAGGATTGTTTCTCTCTTTTTATTGTCGTCCGTAAGAATGTATCCTCCATCGAAGAAAGCGAACATAGAAATTTTTTTCCTTTAAACCGGTCTTGTCAAATGACAAAACGAAATTGCGTAGCGCTGTCATAGCCTCGTTATTCGTTATATGGAGGTATATTTTACGTTCGGGCTTCTGGATTGTGTTCGGTATAACGAGGATTTCGTTATATCGAGGTTCGTTATATCGAGGTTCTCTTCCATACATTTTACTGTAATTTTGACCGGGCTGAAGACAATAGTTCGTTATACCGAGGACTTCGTTATATAGAGGTTCGCTAAATCGAGGCTCCACTGTAATTGGCTTTCAATCCTGGGCTAATTCCAGCTAACCGAATTATTGGACGATTGACGTTACGCAACAACGGCTTTTATGACAAACAGCTAGAAGGCGCACGAATGGCCGCAAGGTTTGAACACTGCGACGAAAATATTTCCAAATTATTAGATAATAAAGATAGCAAAAAAAAAAAAAACACAAAAAAAGCTTCAAAGGGAAATCACTTGATTTTTAAAGCTTATTTTCAGGAGAGAAGCATCCAACATCCAGCAAAAGCGGAGGAATTGGCCACTGTTTTGCGAAAATTCTACGTCGAAGTGAGAACCAATTTAAATGCAGTTTGTGTTTTTAGAGCTCTGGAAATATTTTGAATTAATAATAAAACAATTATTGAATTCGGCTTTCGTATGATATGAAGAATTATGCAGATCTCATACTCAGCCTCATCCAATATAATTGCTAAATTAAAAATTTAATAGACGCACCGGGCGTTTTTAGATCATTTACGGCTTCCGTTTACATTGCTCACACATTATCAAGCAGATAAGTGGAGGAAAATGAGGGAAATAGCCTGAGAAAAAAAAAAGAGAAGAGAAAGCCGCCGAAATACTGGCTCGAGACTGAAGAATTCGCCAAAACACTCACTCCCCGGCGGGGAATCGAACCTTGGTCTCCCGTGCGACAGGCGGGATACTCACCACTATACTACCGAGGATTCTTCGATGTATGTTGTGAAAATTTTACAAAGTACTTGCTTTAATTAATGATGTCTTAGAATGGAAAGAGATGTACAGCTTACCATTTCGCGTGGCTTTGGATACAAAATTGCGTGAATTCCAGTATAAGTTGACTAAGTTACTTAACAGGTGTCTTGTAACAAATGCCTTTTCATACGAAATTGGTGTTGTATGTACACAAAACAAATCTTTGCTTTCAATAAGAGTATTTAATTCTAAAATTGAAATGATCTACCAACTCGAAACAATGATCGCAAAATCAAATAACAAACATTATCAGCTCATAATAAGATTTGGAGAAAACACAAAACAAATTAATATACAATCTTGCGCCGTTGTTGTAGCATAATTAGTGGTACTGATGTCATCAGATAACGAACTGAGGGGTGTGTGTGTATATGTAAACGTATGTATTTATTTGCAAGTCTTTTTGTTTATAAATTATTAGTCTCCCCAGTATTGTATTTTTCTGAAATCAATAAAAATTATCAAAATACAAAAGAAAAGAAAAGAAAAAAGAAATACCGGCTTAAGGTGGCCCGCGGCTATTTTTTGGGAACGGAGGTGCTCTTTTCTAAATCGAGTTTTGGGCATGTAAACCTCAACCGATTTTTCTGATTTTTCCCATTCGAAATAAAAAAAATGTTCAAATTTTATAAAGCTTAAATTATAGGGCAAACAAGGCAAACGATCACGAGATATTAGCGCTTTTGAAAAAATCAATTTATGAAAAAACGCGAATATTTTCCAAACGCGACGATAGATTTTTTTCTAATTAATGTCAACCAGTTCAAATTATCCAAGTTTTAATGTGATCAAGTTTCAACGAAATCGGCTGGGTAGAAATTGCTGCACAGTTGACTGTTGAATTTTTGCTTCAAAATATTTTGCTTGTGTATAATTGGGAGCTGTTACAACAACGCTTAAGTAATGCTCAGATCCCATGGATTATTTGAAAGCTTAATGTCAGCTAAAACGTTGCTGAAAAGTATGGAAAGATCGGAAGCTCCTAGAAAAATTTGTAAACGAACGAAGAGGAAGAGGTTTACGATGCGTAAATTGTGAATTTTAAAATTTTCATTTTTTTCGAATTAAAAAAAATCTACCGATTTTGTTTCTTTTATTTTTAAGTATGAGAAAATACAGTATATATGCCAACGGCTTTATCTAGTTTTGTGTGTCTTATCTCGATGAAACGCGTCGAATTTTGCTCGCCAAGATGGCTAGTTCGCGTCTTCCATTTTGAAGCGCTTTGGAAACTCTCGCGTAACAGTAAATTATTCAAACTTGCGGCATTCTCAAGATTATTTAGCACCTGGAATTGAACATACCACGCCACATGCCACATTTATTGCTAAATAAAATGCATGAATACAAAGCTCAGCCGCAATTTTATCCGTGGCATGTTTATTTCCAGGTGCTAAATAATCTCGAGAATGCGGCAAGTTTGAATAATTTACTGTAACAAGAGCATTTTCAAAGCGCTCCAAAATGGAAGACGAGAAGTAGCTATTAGAACTTGGATAATGTTGACATTAATTAGAAAAAAATCTATCGTTGCATTTGGAAAATAATCGCGTTTTTTTCATAAATTGATTTTTTTTAAAAACGCTAATATCTCGTGTTCGTTTATTTTGTTCGCCCTAAAGTTCAAAGCGTTATAAAATTTGAACATTTGTTATTTTGACTGCCAAAAATGAGAGAAATCGGTTAACGTTTACATGCCGAAAACTCGTCTTAGAAAAGAGCACATCCGTTCCCCGAAATAGCCGCGGCCACCTTAAGACTGAAAAATTCGCCAAAAAATTTACTGCAAAATCCCTTTTTGTTTTTGTTACTGCACGCTGTTATCGTTAGACCTCTAAATTAAATATTCGCACAGGCAAATAATAAAACATGACCACAAAACGCAAAACAGAATAAGTGCTCAATTGAGCAGTTAAAAATCTTCACAACTCACATCGAGGAGTCCTGGTGAGTATCCCCGCTTGTCACGCAGGAGACCGGGGTTCGATTCCCCGCCGGGAAGTGAATGTCTTGGTGTCGAGCCAGTATTTCCGCGGCTTTCTCTTCTCGTTTTTTTCTAAGGCTATTCCTCTCATTTTCATCCACTTATCTGATTGATAATGTGGGAGCAATATAAGAAAAAAGTATATGATAATGATTTTCTAAAAAATAATTATCCGCCTGCATTTTATATTATTGCGCGATGTTGACTAAGTTCGATCTCGAAAAAATGACTTTACATACAAAACACAAAACATTTCTCAGCAGAAAACGATGTTAATTGCAAGCAGTGAATAAAATGAACGAAAGCAATCGAATTTCTCCCCGGCGGGGAATCGAACCCCGGTCTCCCGCGTGACAGGCGGGGATACTCACCACTATACTACCGAGGACTTCTCGTAATAAAATGCAAAGATTTTACAAAGTGCTCAATTTAGCACTTCTTCTGTTTTCCGTTTTCTGGCCATTTTTTGTTGTACGAAGATTTAACCGACAAAAATTTGAATTTTGAAGGCAAGAACTTCATTTGAACTCACAAATCCGGCCACAAATCGGCCTCCATTCATGCCTGAAACTGAAAAGATGTCACTTCATCGGCCGAGGCCGAGGACTAAAACCATTCCATCGAGGAGAGACCGCAGGACAGCTTTAGTCGCCACAAACTTATACCCACTACGGTACGGTACCTATCTTTTGTAACGGCGAGAAATCTCTTTATCGTCAACAACCCATTCAATCCGTTCCATGAAGTTTAGCACATTACTGATCAAGCAGATGAGTGGAAGAAAATTCGCCAAAAAAGAAACTCCCCTTATTTTAATGCCTTGTTCATACCATACATGCGCATGCATGAGGACCTGTTAAGGTTGGGTAAATACATGTCTCTCGCCTGAATTTCAAAGCTTGTCATGTCGCAATTTGGAATAGCCGGCATGTCGCTGTCCGAGTCTCGTCAGTTTCGTCTAAAGATGGACGCAGGAGTTTCTAAGTGACTTAAATAAACGGCCCGCAATGCATGCAGGAGTGGTTAGAAATACACCGTATTCTGTAGTAGTACTGATAATATTCACTGATTTCCTTGTTTGGCTTTCAATGCTCCCCAACCCCCCCCCCCCCCCCCCCCCATCACTTTTCTAGTGGTCCGTCCCTAATCAGAACCCTACAGCATGCACAAACAGGGTGACAGGAAGCACAATTTTTCGATCATACATAGACTGCGAGCAGTCTCTCTTTTGCTGAGAAATCGACGAACGCGAACGGTAAGCGGCGAAGCCGCGATGAGAGAGCGGCGAAGCCGCGATGAGAGAGCGGCGAAGCCGCGATCGGTAAACAGCAAAAAGAGAGACTGCAATGGTTTCATATTAAACTTCTGATGCGATTTGACAGATATATCATTGGCACCTACGCCCACTTTGGAAAATGATACTGCAGTGTCAAATTTTCCCGCGAAATATTAGTCGATTTCACAGCAAAAGAAACCGCAGTCTACGAAAATGTCGAAGATGCGATGAGCGGTTCTACGCCAAAGAAAAGGGAGAACAAAAGCCCTTCGTCTGTTTCTGATTTTTGCCGTCTGTGTAAATGCTCGTTTAAAACAATTTATGGGAATTTTCCCTCGAAAAACATCTCTGGCGAGCTTTCCGGAGAACGACAGCCCAAGACATCATATATCAGCACAGAAAATATTTTTAATGTCTCGTGTCGAAAAGGAGAAGAAAGGCCTTCACTGAACTCTATTCTTGAAAGACTTGGATTTTCAGTCCTGCGGATTGATACGCTTTCCTCTCGTGGGTTCAGAAAATGTGCCATCAAAGTTAGAAACGCGGAGCCGTCGATTTGCTTTATTCGACAGGAACTTAATCGCCCGCATCGATCACTTCTTCGAACAGAAACAGCAAGAGGGAAAGTCCTGCAAGGACAAAGAAAATTATGACACAGAAGAAAGATTCAAGCGAATGTCAAAGTCCCCACGCTTTGAGATCAAACTCATCATTTCTGACTTGCTCTTCGGCAATACTTCGAAGCGGGACAACGACAATCACGGCTGGCATCACACTATCGATAGCATTTTTTGCAACACAATAGCTTTGGTAAATGAGGCTTTTACCAAATCCCCTCGGCAAAATTGCGAAAACATCTTTCTTCTCAATAAGAGTGAGTACGGCTTGCTCCTGTTCCTTTTTTAACTTCACTCCGCGCAAATTCTCTGTGCATACACGTTGCAAAACGTCCACGACAGAAGCAGCCATATTTGTTTACCGAAATTTGGCCCGCGCTGTAGCTATCCAAATGAGGTCATTGACAGATTCCTGTCATCGTATCAAAAACCGACCAATCAAATCACTCCGTCACCAGTGTGCCGGGCATCAGAAGTTTAATATGAAACCATTCCAGTCTCTCTTTTCGCTGTGGCTGGCGCCCCCGCTGTTTGCCGATCGCGACTTCGCCGCTTACCGTTTCGTCGATTTCTCAGGAAAAGAGAGACTGCTCGCAGTCTAGATCATACAAGGCAAAATTTTATATCTATCCCACCTATCGCGTCATTTTTCAGTTTATTTTCGAAAAAATCTTTTTTTTTGGGGGGGGGGGGGGGGGGGAGTAGATCGCTTAATTTAACACCAAAAATCCCGACACAACTGATAGTCTTTTCACAACAACACAACACCATAAATTTCTTTCGTTTTTTTTTTCCTTCAAACATTTCAGCTTGATAATTCCAAAGCAATGTTTGATCATCATAATTTCAATTAGAATTAGTCAGTGTGTAACAAAAAAGGAAGAAATTATTGGAGAATCCGGGTATCGATCCCGGTACTTCCCGCATGCTAAGCGGGCGCTCTACCATTTGAGCTAATTCCCCCGTGTACAAGCTTCTATCACGCCGTTAAAAAATCACTCGTTCGCAAATACCGCCAGCTTTCTCGACTTCATACCAATCCCCTTGCGACTTAGCGGCAACGACAAAGCATGCGGCCGCTTAAACTCTCACACGATTGCGTATCCCGCCAGGTACGCATGCTGGGTACTGCTTTTTACGATTATTTTGCAAATGGAAGTGCTGACTCCGTGGATTGATCAGTCAGTTCTCGTAAACTCCCAAGGGACTACTCTTCCTTGCAGGCGACGAATACGTCACCCCAAGGAAATACGAACACGTCAAAACTTGCGGTTTGATGGCGAGTGTTTGTAATACTACTGTTTAAAACCAATCAAAACGGAACTTTCGAGAGTTGCTTGTTCGGTCAAGCTTGCGCAGTAAGGAACGAGGACTCTCACAGGTGCGAGTTTACGTGAAAAAACGTTGCAGTGTAGCCATTGTGTAGAGCGTGCGCCTTTTTGCTGAAACAAAAGATTGAGGTCGTTTGCTCTCTTTGCCATCAATTAAGAGGAAGATTGATCAGATGGTAGAGTACTTGCTTGGCACAAGTACGACTGGGATCAATACCTTATTAAGGTATCAGCCACGGTTAAAAAAGTTCCGTTTTCGAAGTTTGGGCATTTTGTAATGTTGAGATAAAGCTCTTCAAGAGCATTCTTTAAAAAAAAATTCCACAAAAAAAATTTTAATTCTACACGGAGTTATTGAGCGTAAAAGTTTTAACTGGGTCAGTTATGTTAATTGGCCGTTGACAAGTCTTGTCATAATGGATAACTTGTCTGTCAACGCGTCACGAAACAAGTCACATGATCTCTCAGCTCCATTGTATCACGCAAGAAATTTGCGAGTTTGCGGCGTCTGTTTCAGTTCGGTAAAGAAGAAAAAAAGGTCCTGTCCGTTCTCTTCTACTATGCCAAGGCGTAAAAAAGCGAAAAAAAGACACGTTCAGCGCAGATTGGGCTGAAAAATTACCGCAAAGTGACAAAGGCTCGCGCTCGTACTACAATATAAAAGATGAATTGTTAAAACAGTCGAGCGGCCAGTTGAGCACGGAGTCGGTTTCCGCACCTAAAAGTGCGAGCCGTTCAAAGATTCATGTGGAAGAACGGAATAATGATGAAGCAGGCGAGACATGGCAGAAGCTCAGTGGCCATTCCATAATAGCTTGCGAAAGGCTACAGGAAAAGTTCGACGAAGCGGTGACTTGTTGATTTTGCCAAGGAACTCCTTGAAAATGTCAGCAATAAAAATGGCATTGGTTCGACTTGGATGCTCCAGTGCCAAAACGAAAGCTGCCCGTCGCAAGAGAGAAATCTTGCATTTTCCACGACTGAAAAAAGCAGGGTATTTGAGATAAATCGAGCATCAGTCACGAACGTAGGAGTCATGTAGGCCTGTCACCTGTATTATACCAAGTTTTTATGGATTGAGCTGAATAGAAGTGGGAACAAGCGCGAGTATAAACATGTAAATAAAACTGAACTGCGGAACAGTACTGACCGCTTTGGCGCTTTGCTTACAATCGACCCAGCTTGTCTCATTTCGGCCAGCATGGCATCTTTTGTGTTGATTGACTGTTGTTCACTCTCCATTTCGTTTTCGTTGACTCCATTCGTAGTTTGTTCGCGGGTCTGTTTCCCTTTGAAAGACTTCCTTTTTGCTTTCAACATATTAAACAACCTAGCTCGCAGCATGTCAAGAAAATTTTATTAGCAACTTGTGGTACTAATAGTAGTTACGGAAATGCGGCTCCTTGCGCGGAGTCAGAATTTTGAATTTATTTACCTGTGTCAATTCGATCTGTGACCGAACGAAGAAAACTTAGAAAAGAGCATTTCCCGCAACGTTCCGCGTAAACTTAAAATCGCCTGCTGTATGTTACCTGTCATGTACCTATTGTTATAGTAAGATGATCCCTTCTGGTGTTCATCAACTTTGACGCTTAGGCGTCGTAATCCCTTTACGGGTAGGACGCCGCCGAAAATACACTTTGCTATTTTTCTCGGAAAGAAGATTTCGATAAATTGAGCGTACGTTTTTTGCTCCAAGTCGGCAGCCCCTCGACCGATTTGGCTGAAATTTGGCCAGCTGCTTGTCAGATGGTTTTCCTCCAAAACCATGTCTGCGATTTTTATTTTCTTTTTTTGTTTTCGAGTAATCTCTATTTGTCCACAGGAAGTGCTGGTGATTTGTCTTCCATAACTTTATCTGCTCATTAAAAAAGAACAAACCCACTTGTCAAAAATCTGAAACACGGTTTTTTAGTGGAACTTGTTGAGAGGCAAATGCGGTGTTAATCGTTTTTTTCCGCTTATTTTCGGCGGACCTGGAGCTTGATTTGCACAGACACATACTTTTGCAAAAAGGTCTCGCTATCGCATTTTTTTTGGTTTTTGTTAACTTTGAAGGAAAAATCCATAATCTGGAATTATTCAGCTTTCAGAAAATGTATGGTTTGTAGGGGTTTGTATTAAAAACAAAAGCGCTAAAGTGATCGGCGCGCGGACGGTCCTGAAGGGTGGCTGATACCTTAACCGCTACGCTATGTTAATTTTTGACTTAACGAATTAAAACATCTGATCATACGCCTGCTAATATGTACTTGATTCACCACCCGCTATCTCCCTAAGGGATTGTGAACAAAATACAAAGCCTTCTTGGAGTTCGCATGTAAAATAAGCGTCTGGGCCGTTAGCTCAGTAGGTAGAGCGTTTTGTTAGTGAATAAGACTTTGGGGATCGTTTAAGTCTTTTTTTTTGTTAAAACAAATTTAATTCTTTTTATTAAAATAATTCGTATCTGGAGACTCCGTGGTTCCGCCATAGAGGTTTATTGAAACTGGCCCAACCACAAAAGGCTAGTGGTCTTATGCATAATTTCTTTTCATTTTTGAACTCCGAATGTGTATTTTTATCATTTTATCATTTATTGATTTTATCAATGGAACGAAAACCAATCTGTTACATCGAGTCAACAAAGGCGATGTTGGATTTCTCCACGTGGTTAGGCAAACGAAAGACGAAACTAGGTACTTCTTAACGACAAATAGTTTTTGATAAAGGCGTTAATCTGCAACTCCTCTGATTCGCTGGTAGTGTGACACCTGTTTTGTGTCGTGTTATGGTCAAGTCACTTACTACCCAGTGCTGACCGCACCTTTCCGTTATACAGGTCTAACAGAAAATAAATTTCGTCGCCGAGTTTCATCAACATAATGAAAGGTGATGAACTCTCAACCCCTTATCACATAAAAAAATGCTCAAGGGTACTAACAAGTCTCCGTGGCGCAATCGGTTAGCGCGTTCGGCTGTTAACCGAAAGGTTGGTGGTTCAAGCCCACCCGGGGACGTTTCGTTTTGCTTTAGTCAACAGAAAAATCATTCCAATAGTTATTTTCATGTTGTTCTACTTAAGAATATTTTTAAAAGAAACTCGAGCTACTTTTCGAACATTCAATGCCATTCTCCACTCCTTTCCCTTTTGTGTTACTTCTGACTTCTTGTACGGGCGTTGATTAGATTATTTTAGGTGTGAATGATGAAGAAAAAATGAGAAAAAAGGAGGAAGCTGGTCTTGAAAGAAAAGTAGCGCCTAGGAATATTAAAGAATGTTTTCTGAAGACAAGTCGTGAGGCCGAACGCATTGCCAAATTTTAAGATGCAAGTTGTAAATGCACATTAGTAGTATAGTGAAAAGTGATAGAAATGTCTTCTTGGTGCTATCGTAACTATCGTAAGTAGATGAAAAACACATACTGCTGTTGCTTAGGGGATATCATTGAGAGAATTAATCGTTTGATCAGCTTTTCTGAAATAGACTGGTACTCGTCATCGTCATAGTTACTCTTTAATTCACAAAGCATGATAGTACTTGAGGAGAGGTCGCGGGTTCGACTCCCGGCAGTACCCAGGAGCTGTTGTCGGGTGTATTGAGACGATTTACACATGGTAGGTTTTTTTTTTCTGAGACGCAGAATTTCGCGTTCGTTGCAACTTTTGACATGTTGATTGACAGGCTTTATATGCCGGTGAATAGATAGTACTAACATTTCTTAATTTTTTTTTCAGTTCGAAAGATGGCGATTACATGGTCCCAATTTTGCCTTCACGACACAATCAAACACGTGGACACATCAAGATTGTGATGCATGGGCGTGTTGGACAGCCAGGTCCAAGATATGCATTTATTTGACACATCAGTAAGATACAGCAAACGTCGATAAAGTTACATCCAAAGCTTATATGCACCACAGCCGGTCACGTTACCCCTACAAAGTGCTATAGACACTTTGCATAAATGGCGTCCAAATTTGAATAACAATGCTTTGTACATCCTTAGCCTCGTGTGGATGTTTATTGAGAAAAGATTTTTTACGTGAATGTGAGGCTTAGGATGTATAAGTGTTGTTATTAAATCCTCAACCTCGGATAATGCAATTCTAGCTTTCTGATTGGTTCACTAGATCTCGGTTATCAGCCATTATACCTGCGTTTGACGTTATATGGGAAACGAGTGCGGCAAGTGCCGCTCAGTTTAAAAATTTTCCTGCGGGAAGCGAAAGTTCCATCAGAAAAATGGCAAATTCTGGCGAGGTTTATAAGCTTATACAAGATATAATCGACAGTGCCTTCCCTAAAACCACACAAATACCACAAAATTCAATAGTTGACTCAACTAAGTAAAACGGAAAGGATTGATGCGAAACGTTAAATTAAAAATATTTGTTAATGTACAACAAGAGCGACTAAACGAAGAAGAAAAGCAGAAAATAATTTACGGGAAGACGAGAAAATGACACAATTCATTCAGTGTTAGACATAAATGTGGCTCAGCACTTCAGTTAAGTTTGTTACCTTTCAATCCTGATCTTGTCCTTTTATACTTCAATAAACTTCATCGAATCTGAGTGCAATTTCGTTTCAGCATAATGTAGTAGTCTTGATGACAGCCGTGGAGCCGTAAACACAAGTACTATATGTAAACACTTGCTTCGCTCGTCTTGCACAAGGTCCACAAGGCGTATAATTTCCAGAAAAGCTAGTGCTTCAGATCTTCCCGTCACAATTTTCCAGGATGAAAAGACGATTTACGAGGAGATTTTCCGAGGAAAATCTTTAGAAGAAAACTCTCTCGCTCGCTTTCCTCACGTGTTTCAAAATATGTAAACACTTGCTTCGCTCGTCTTGCACAAGGTCCACAAGGCGTATAATTTCCAGAAAAGCTAGTGCTTCAGATCTTCCCGTCACAATTTTCCAGGATGAAAAGACGATTTACGAGGAGATTTTCCGAGGAAAATCTTTAGAAGAAAACTCTCTCGCTCGCTTTCCTCACGTGTTTCAAAATATGTAAACACTTGCTTCGCTCGTCTTGCACAAGGTCCACAAGGCGTATAATTTCCAGAAAAGCTAGTGCTTCAGATCTTCCCGTCACAATTTTCCAGGATGAAAAGACGATTTACGAGGAGATTTTCCGAGGAAAATCTTTAGAAGAAAACTCTCTCGCTCGCTTTCCTCACGTGTTTCAAAATATGTAAACACTTGCTTCGCTCGTCTTGCACAAGGTCCACAAGGCGTATAATTTCCAGAAAAGCTAGTGCTTCAGATCTTCCCGTCACAATTTTCCAGGATGAAAAGACGATTTACGAGGAGATTTTCCGAGGAAAATCTTTAGAAGAAAACTCTCTCGCTCGCTTTCCTCACGTGTTTCATTCAACTCAAAAAGTGAACACCGCGCCACAAATTTTCCCGCCTCCTCATACTATCACTTCGTTTACATCAAAATGAAATGTCCAGTTGATTTATACTAAAGAAGAATTTAATAAAACAATTATTCCATTCGCCCTTGTTGGATACGAGTGGTTATAGCCAACTCGGCGCTTCGCGCATCGTTGGCTATTTATCACCTCGTATCCAACGCGGGCTCATGGAATAATTGTTAATTATTCAAATGCCGACGCCATTTATGCAAAGTGTCTATAGGCCAAAATAGGGACCGAGAGCCAATGCTATGGTGCAACATTTCCAAAAAAACGAAGTAAAAAGTAAGTAAGTGCAAATAAAAGACGAAGAATGTCACAAGTTCTCAACGCACTTTTTCAAACGGCAAATTATTAATTTATGTTAATTGCGATCAACAAAAATTAGATATTGAGGACCAATGTAATTCCTCCACTTCGTTATTTGGTAGGAGCAAACAAATGATAAGACCATAATTCCTATCCTATATCTCTTCATGCTATAAGGCACATAAGGCTTTGACATTCTCCTTCCATCCCCGACGGTTTGCTGCGAGAGTTCTAACATTCGCCCATGACTGCCACCCAGCTGTTTTCCTTTCATTTTCAACCATTCTCCTCCATGTTGTTTTGGGTCGGCCCGGCCTTCTTTTCCCTTCTGGCCTCCATTCCAGAGCTGTCACGCAATGTTCCTCTTTGTCTTTCCTCATTATATGTCCAATCCAATTCCATCTTCTACGTCTGATTTCATCGCTCGTTCTGTTCATTCCTGTGTTCTCCTGGATTTGTTGGTGGGAAATGGTCTGAGGCCACCTTATTCTTAAAATCCTCTTCATGCACTTGTATTGGAAACCGTCCAGCTTCTTTGCTTCTGTTTTCGTAAGTTTCCAAGCTTCACAGCCATACATCAAAACTGACCTAACAATTGTTTTAAACAATTGTACCTTCGTCTTTCTGCCAATCTCACTGTTGTCCCATATTCTTCGCATCCTATAAAAAGCCTGTCTAGCTTTACTCAGCCTATGCTGTATGTCCTTGGTCGTTCCGCCTTCTTTGTCCAGCAAAGCGCCTAAGTACACAAACTCTTCCACCTCTTCTACCTGTTCACCATTAAGCTCTATTCGTTGGTCGTTTTTGGCATTTACTCGCATGACTTTTGACTTCTTTGCATTGATCTTAAGACCACCTCTTGCAGCTTCATCGGCTAGTCTGCTGGTCTTATCTCTTACGTCGACGTACCTGGACGACAACAAAGCGATGTCGTCTGCAAAGTCTAGGTCTTCTAAGATCGAGGTGAACTTCCATCGTATACCAGTTCTTCTACCTTCCGTAGTCCTGCTCATGATCCAGTCAATTGCAAGTAGAAATAAGAAACCGGACATGACGCAACCTTGTTTTACTCCTGACTGCACTTGAAACCATTCTGTTGTTTCACCCTCATCTAGGACTGCACACTCAAAGTTGTTGTACATCGCCTTCACCAAATCGATAAGCTCTTCTGGGATTCCGTACATCGACATGATGTTCCACAGACTTTCTCTATGTACAGAATCGAACGCTTTCTCAAAGTCTATGAAATGGGTGTACAGAGTTGCGTTCCATTCGTTGACTTGTTCAAGTATATTCCTGAGAGCAAAGATCTGATCAATGGTACTTCAGTTCTCTCGAAAACCTGCTTGTTCCTTCCTCAGGATGTTGTCAACACCTCTTTTGATTCTACTTATCAACACTCTTCCAAAGATCTTACTGATGACTGGTAACAGTGTAATGCCTCTCCAATTCGTACATTCCCGTAGGTCACCCTTCTTGGGTAACTTTACTATCAATCCTCTATTCCAACTTTTTGGTGCTACGCCTTCTTCCTTCACCTTGTTAAACAGTATTGTTAGCTCCTTCGTTCTCTCATCTAAATCTGTTTTTAGGAGTTCTGCTACTACGTTATCAAGTCCAGCTGCCTTTCCATTTTTTGTTGCTTTTATAGCACTTTTTACTTCGATTGGTCGAAATGGTCCAATGTCAAATTCTCTGTCGTTTTGCCTTCTTTCCATTTCGTGGGGCTGAATGGGCCTTTCAGGTGGGTCTTTGTTGAGTACTGCGTCAAAGTGTTCTTTCCAGATCTTCAGTCTTTCGCTCCCCTCATTTGTTGGTCTTCCGTTTTTATCGTTTACTACTGTACTCACTTTTCTCTTCTCACCTGTCAAGGTCTTCACTATTCGATGTAATTCCCCAGTTCTTCCATTTTCTGCCGCTCTCTCAGCATCGCCTGCCATCTCATTCAACCAGCGCCTCTTGTCTTCACGTGCACTCCTTTTCACTTCCCGGTCCTTTCCCTTATACTGCTCTCTTATTCTTTGTTTGACTCTTTCTGAACGTGTACTTTCGAGCTTCATTTTTAGTTGTCTCCTTTCTTCTACTTTCTTCCATGTTCCTCCACATAACCAGGGTTTGTTTTCCCTCTTGGCTGTCCCTAATACCTCTTTAGCAGCTGCAACATAGATGTTCTCCATTCTGTTGTTCGTTTGATAGGCATTTTCTTCTTCTTCCAATCCCTCTAGGACCTGGAATCTGTTTCTGACCTCAATGTTGTATTTGTTGCGTATTTCTTCATCTGCCAGCTTTTGCATGTCAAATCTTGTTCGACCTTCCTTTTCCCTTGGACTTCTCTTTAACTTCAGCTTAAGCCTAGTCTCCACTAGGTAATGGTCACTTCCTACGTCTGCACCTCGCCGAACTACAGTGTCCATAACTGATGATCTGTATTCCTTAGCAATCATTGTGTGGTCTATTTGGTTTTTAGTTCTGCCGTTCGGTGATGTCCATGTTGCTTTATGAATTTCCTTATGAGGGAAAATCGTTCCTGTAATGACTAACCCATTCATCTCACAGAACTCACACAACCTTTCGCCATTTTTATTCCTGACTCCTCTTCCATGTTGTCCCAGTACTTCTCTTTCCTCAGTTGTTCCTTTCCCTATTTTAGCATTAAGGTCTCCAGTGATAATCAGGATGTCATTTCTGTTGCATTTTTGCACTGTACTTTCTAGTTGCTCGTAGAATTCATCTTTGCTCTCTACGCACGCGTCATTGGTCGGGGAGTATACATGTATCAATGTCAGTTTCCTATACTTTGAATAGAACCTTGCTCTGATGATCCTACTACTTTCAGGTGTCCACTCCATAAGGCATTTAGCCGCTTGCTGGGACATCATAATTGCCACGCCTCCTTGATGGATCTCTTCATCACCGCTGTAAATTAGTACCTGCCCTGTGTTTAGTTTTGATTTTCCGCTTCCTGTCCACCTGCATTCGCTGATACCCAGAATATCCAACTTATATCTTTCCATCTCTCGTGCTACTTGGCCAGTTTTTCCGGTCTCAAACATTGTTCTAACGTTCCAGTTTCCAATCCTGGTTTCGAGCTTCGGATTCACGATCGAAGCTGTCGGCCTTTGGGTTTCCTTTCGGCTTTGACCCAAATGCGTCATTCTGCTACTGTGAGCCCTCGTCGTTTCACCGATGTTGATAGCAATTTGAATGTCTTCCGTTTCTGTAATAAACTTGTTTTTACGGGAGTGGGTTATCAACCCCCAGCCCAACCCCCAACCTGGAGGACCAGTGAGGTCACACTTCGTCTGGCCTCTACCCTTCAACCTGTTCGGCATGGGTGACCCTACCAGGAGTACAAGACTCCAGCCGACATAGCTCTAGGGGTCACTGAGACACACAAACCATCCCACCGCGATAAGGTGGTGACCTCATGGGACCATAATTACTCGTCCGTATCCTTTTTTACTTTAAACTTTTTGAAAATCTTTCTGTACCCTGGCTAACAAAAGCTTTTCTGGATGTGATTGTAAGTGGTTTGGTCGGTCAGCCAAACTCAATTTGTTTGGCGAGGCCATAAGAAAGGAACAGCCTCTTTTAGCGGCTCATAGTTCGCTTGGACTGGACCGATCAATGAATAAAAGCCTTTGACATCTATGAATAAGTCTTCGGAGAGTTTAATTCGAATAAATGAAGGAATGCGTGTACATATGGCGCCGTAGCTCAGTTGTTTAGAGCGCCTGTCTAGTAAACAGGAGGTCATGGGTTCAAATCCCATCGGTGCCTTTTAATAAATCTTTTTTTTATTTTTTGAACCTTACGTACCTTACAGAAATTGCACTTCTTTGTTTCAAATGAGTACAAATAAAGAATTGTCTTTGACTGTCGCGCTATAGGATAACACAGTAACTTTTTTACCAAAAAAGCAGTGAAATTTTAATCTTTTAGAACTCAGCTTTCCAAGACCCATGTTTCAACCCACAGGGATTCTTGTTAGCGGCTGTGTTAATATATCTTATTATCTCTCTGCCCGCCTCTTCGCGTCTTAATTTTCTTGAAACTGACAAAAATGTCTGATTGAGAATGATAGAAACAAATTATTGCCATAATGGGGAAGAATAGGAATATTTATAGGATATTTATAGGATATTTATAGGATACAAGAAGACCTTCTTATTTGGCCCCGTTCCGTTTATCATTGTTTCCGTAGTGTAGTGGTTATCACGTCCGCCTCACACGCGGAAGGTCGTCGGTTCGAGTCCGACCGGAAACAGACTCACTACCACTAACCTTTTTTTTTCTTCCTTTAGATTTTGTTTAGTATATTTTCTTTCCAATTTTAATGCAACTTTTAGGATATTACAAGAAAAAGTAAGAAAATTAGACGAACAACGTGGTGAACGCAATTGCGGTAAGCAAGGTCACGGTAACGAAAATCGCGGTGAGCAAGATCGCGGTGGTCAATATTGCCGTAACGAAGGTCGGGGTGACCAAGATCACTGTGTATAAGCTAATGTATAGATTTAGGCAGGCCTAAAAGTGGAGCTCCCATTTTTTTTAGGTGGCGTGCTGATGATGCGAGCCTTCGGCACCTGACGCAAGCTCAAGGAAAAATGTTTAACCACGGATTTATGTAGGAAAACTGTATCATGAATTGCGTGTTCCAAAAATAAATTTCTTTCTTCTGTTCCTTTTCTTTAAACCTCATAAATCACACTCAAATCACTGCGCTGACTTCGCAATGCAATAATAGGTAGGTAGGTAGGTAGGTAGGTAAGCAGGCAGGCAGGCAGGCAGGCAGGCAGGCAGGCAGGCAGGCAGGCAGGCAGGCAGGCAGGCAGGCAGGCAGGCAGGCAGGCAGGCAGGCAGGCAGGCAGGCAGGTAGGTAGGTAGGTAGGTAGGTAGGTAGGTAGGTAGGTAGGTAGGTAGGTAGGTAGGTAGGTAGGTAGGTAGCATCTATATTTATAGAGGACAGCACTTAATATGCATAACGCTCTAGATACATATACGCTCTGCAGACCTATGTGTTAAGATACCTCAATGCGTTGGTATACTGTATTGGAAAACAGAGAGGGCGAGAGTTCAACACACGGGCGGGCACTCGCACGATCTTTTTTTCTTTTCTTTTCTCTTTTTCCCTCCGACGTGTTTTTTCTTTCTTTTTTCCCCCAAGAAGCTAATATATAGTGCTTCCCGTTTATAATAATAAATTATTTTGCTCGATATTCATGCATTGCGTGCATCATGTTATTAAAAGCCATGCTTGCCAAGAGCCCGCGTTCATTTCGTAATAATTGCAGGGACAACAAATGCTTTCTAGGTTTTTTAAACAATTCAAATAAGAAAATGCCCGCACCACATGCTCTTGACATAGCTGGAACTATCACATCACTCATTGTTTCACGTCGTTTCACATTTGTAGGCATTTTTAAAATTTCATCATCAAGTTCAGTTATGCA
Organism: Meandrina meandrites; assembly: GCA_963693305.1. Lineage (NCBI taxonomy): Eukaryota > Metazoa > Cnidaria > Anthozoa > Scleractinia > Meandrinidae > Meandrina > Meandrina meandrites. Next base: position 24,132,424 of record OY855910.1, read on the forward strand.
TTGGTCAGCGGAATTACGACCCAAGGAAGGCAGGAAGGATCGACCGAGTGAGTGAATTCGCTCGCTCGCTTAACTCCTATTTTGCATTCTGCAAAAGAGGCGAGCGAAAAATACGGGGAAGGTTGTGGGGGATCTCCCCAATAAACGAAAGTTGTGGAACTGTCTGTACCTGCAAATTCTAGAGACATTTTTTTAAGAATTCCCTTCTCTTCTTCTGCTTCTCTTGGTTGTCACACATTAATGCCGTGCACGTCTGGCTCTGCGGTTCAGTGCGAGAGGTGTCAAGTAAAAAATTAAACATAGTTGAGAGATTTACTTTTTAAGGATCATTGGGCGTAAAACCAACTATTACTTAATTATGAAATAACAAGAAACTTATTTCCATATGTTAATGGAAAGAATTTTACAAGTCATTTATTTCACACTAAATCTTGAAGCAACTGCAGAAAAACATGCCCCTTTGAATTTAAAACTTAATCGGCAAAAAATGTTGAAACATTTAGAATTGATAAGTCGTCCAGAAACGATTAATAAAAATTATAGCAATTTCTGTGACAACATGGAGAATCCGGGTATCGATCCCGGTACTTCCCGCATGCAAAGCGGGCGCTCTACCATTTGAGCTAATCCCCCGAGACGTTCGTTTGCGCACTTAATGACGAGCCCATCCCTTACAACATGTAGCCTGCGTTGCAGAAAAACTAAACGCCGATATACCAGGGTCAGCCAAGTTCGTCTGCAACTCATCCCTTACGTAGTAAGAATAGTTTATTTCTTTATTATTTCCTACCGTATGACAGTGAACAGAATTATTCCAGAGTGCTGAAAGGATTTTCAAAAGGACTCGCCAAAAAAGGGGAATCCACTCAACTCATTCTCTTGTGTTACAGTTAGTCTTCCCACAAGAATTCTGAGAATTTTTCAATGTCCTTCAATTTATGTTAATACTTTAATTGGCTTTAATATAGAAGATCTTTATTACTGGAAAACCATAAAAATGTCACATTCAATATTTCTAAATCATTCGTTTTCTTGCCGTTAAAATTAAGCTTCAATATAAGATAATCTTTTGTCCTCGACAACAAAATAAAAGCGCTCGATATTTGAATATTTGTAGATCAGTTGAGATGTTGCATTTCCAGATACACATGTATACGGATACGGTGTATTCCTCGCCGCTCCGTTGAATGCTTTTTCAAAATATACAGTCTTCCTTTAATTGAGAGTCAGTTAACAATATCTCCACTGAGTTGCGTCGCGTATGTCCGTTTGTAAAGACTTCAGGGTACACTTTAGAGTATAAAGAATTCTGCGACTTGTCTGCCACACAGCATGCACACGTGTAGTAACAGCTGGCCTTCCCATTATTTATAATACACATTTAACAACTCGTATTTATGGGTTCAAACATGCATTTAAAGGGGAATCCACTCAACTCATTCTCTTGTGTTACAGTTAGTCTTCCAACGAGAATTCTAAGAATTTTTTCAATGTCCTTCAACTTATGTTAATACTTTAATTGGCTTTAATATCCAAGATTTTTATTACTGGAAAACCATAAAAATGTCACATTCAATATTTCTAAATCATTCGATTTCAGCTCCACTACGCAGTAGACAACATGTACAAAACCATTAGGTTTATTTTGGAGGTTTCGGCCGAGCACCGGGACTATAACAATACGTTATACTACAACAATTACATCCATATTATATAACATGTAACAGAGCTGAGCGACAGTATATAAAAGCTACTGTCAGACGGAGGCCAGAAAAAACCTGCCAGAAAAACCCCGGAGGGGAAAAACACGGCAGGAAATCTGGGTAGGAACCATGGCTCAAGATCAAATAGCCCATCCTACGGAGCTACTAAATGTATGACTACCAAGAATGACATACTTAAAAGTAAATGATCAAAATTAAAATAACGAACTCGGCTAACGAGGTGTCGGCCTAGAATGATTTCCCACGTGATAATCATCTCTTATATAGCCCTCCCTCATGCACATGCTCACTTCGACTGGGCTAGCGCCAGTCTCCACTGCTCTAGTGCCGCAGAAATATTCAATTTCCGGCTAATTCGTGTTCACTCAAACGCCAGAAATTCCATATTGCAGCTCCACTACGTAGTAGACAACATGTACAAAACCATTAGGTTTATTTTGGAGGTTTCGGCCGATCACCGGGACTATAACAATACGTTAAACTACAACCTAGAAGAAAAAGTATAGGGCTTGACAAAACGGGAAAAGAACTAAAGTCCTAAAGACTTTGAAACTTGAAGACGTGAAGAAATGTCATTCGTGACATAACCATCCTTAGCTGCAACGCTTTTCCATCGGCCGTGCCTCTGGAAAACTCTGTCACTAACTCCACTATTAGCAGACTTAGAGGCTCCTCCCGAACGAAATGAGTGAGTCCCATAAACAGAGGGATCTGGAACAACATTCTGAAGACTTTTGGCTAACTGATCCCTGAACGTTGTATAAGAAATAGGCTTATCCTTTTGGACCAACTTGTAAGACGACTTAGTTTTAACTAAAGGTCGGAAAATAAACTCACTAGAGAGGGGGTCGATATCTAATTTACTTAAGTAGGTTTTAAGCAAGGAAACGGGGCAGACCCTCCCCCCTGATTGGGCAATCACAAGCTCATCACCACCTAAGCTGGTTGGTCTTGCTCTTTTCCACTTTGATAAGCATATACCTCTCGTGGAAATAAATATGATTCATTCTAATATTAAGAACCTCCTCCGATCTGAAAAACCCTGCATAAGATAATGGATATAAGCACACATTTCTAAGCTGCAGAATGTTAGACAGATCAGCCCGACCCACCATATCATTAAGGACTTCTATTGTTATAGGTTCCTTCCTATTGGGTCTCGCGGCGCCTAAAATTCTTTTGGCAGCTTCCCGAACTCTAGAGACTAACTGATTATCCGTAGGAGAGACCATACCGGCCATCTCATGGGCCCACTTAATGGCATAAAAAGCAGTATCGACGGAACTACACGACCTAGTGGATTCCAATACATGTTGTAAATAAAGCGCTACATGAATAGGACTTATGGGGAGAAAAGAAATCTTCTTCAAATTGCTGAAAGCAAAGTCCTTCCATTTCTTGAACGCCCGGTAGTACATGGTAGTAGTGGCTGGCGCCCTCGCCTGCAAAACGGACCTCTGAAGCCTTGAGGCAAGACCCTGTAAACCTTGGTCCTCAAGAGCTGCTACCTCTTTCCAGATACCTTCATTAAAAATATCTCAAAACAAAGGAAGAACAATCAGAGGCAAAAATTAAAACAAAACAATAACAGCGCGCAAAGTCATTTTATTAAACATCTCACATAGTCTTAAATAAATACAGAAAAACAAGAAAACACTAGAAAAACAAAGGCCATAATCTGGCTCACAAATGTCTTCATATAGACAACAGATAGAAGTATCAAAAAGAAACTTCTCAAATATGGGTTCCAAAGACCCTAACAGCTGTAGAATTGTGCACAACTGCCACCATCCACGGTGCAAAAGCCCGAAAAAGACTGCGTTCTAGGTCGCTTAAAATTAAGACGCAAAGCTACTACACTGAAAGACAAATCCCTTGAACCGAAAACGTGGTTCTTGGCTTTACCTCTTGTAAAAAGATACTTAAACCTAGGAAGTGTCAACCAATCATGTACAAACGCATTCCAGTGTTTGCCATCGTCACACAACAAAACCCAAAAATATGATGACTTCCACATTGGAATGACAAGTGTTCCTACAGCCTTACAAGCTCTAGCATGAGAAATAACGTACTCTACTTATTTGCGAAACCGGAGGAAGAATCCAATTATTTTCGCAATCCCAGTTTTGGGTGAAGGCGTCTACTGCTTCGGCGCCCGGCTGGTAAAATCTAGAATTGTAACGCGAAAGCTTCGCGTTATAACTACAGGCAAACCTATCCACTGTGTTGGGCCCCCATTTACAATCAAGCATGTGAAATATGTCGTCGTTTATGGTATAATCATCAAAATCGATGGTTCTACTCAAAAGATCAGCCTGGCAATTCAAAGACCTATGAATCCACTTCATTTCAATAGAAATGACAGTACGGGGGCAAACATTAAAAATAGACAGCGCTAGGGACTGAAGTTCTGTAACTTTATTGCCATTGCAAACAATACTGACCACGCTGGTGTTGTCAGTAAACCAAGCAACTTTTTTGCCCTGAAGATCGGGGGCAAAAGCTGACAGCGCTAGATCTACGGTCCTAAGTTCCCTCCTCGTGGAACTCTTAGAACTTTCTTCGGAAGTCCAATTTTGATGACAAATCTTGTGCTCATTGTCAATAAAAGAACTACATGTGTGATCAGACGCGTCAGAATAAACAAACTTAACAGGCGGTTGCAAAGGCGCCCAGGGGCAATGAAAATTAAGGGATTCTACATTCTCACTCCAAAATGCTAATTAAACGCAAGCTTCCTTAGTTAATTCAACCTCAGAATTCCACGGCAGTTTCTGATTAACAGCAGCATACATAGAACGTGTCATAATCCTAGCCACACTTCCTACACAAGAAGTGAGCGAAATGACTTGGCCTACCACAGAAGCAAGATCTCTAACTTTGACACTCTTACAATCAACCTTACGAATAAAACTAATGCTACTCTTTAACTTAGAAATCCTGCGTTCAGTAACAGAAATAACACCTTGAAAAGTATCAAAAACAGTGCCAAGTTTGGTAATAACTTGAACAGGTTCCCAAAGGGTCTTCTCTTCGTTAATAAGAAAGCCATACCTTGTCATATCAGCGCGAACTGTCAAGCTGTTAATTTTAGCCTTGATAGTATTGACACCACCACCCAAACCATCGTCAAGAAAAATTGCCATGGGAATTCCCTTATACCTCCATGAAGTCAAAATGGGCTTTAAAATTTGGCAATTAGATAAGGTGCGGATAGACAAGCCAAAGGGCAAAACTGTGAACCGAAAATATTTAACCACACCGTCACCAAAATCCCAGGAGAAAGCTAAATATTTCCGGTGCTCCGGAAAAATTTCTACGTGATGGTACCCAGACTTTAGATCAAACTTGAAAAGATAAAACCCCTTAGCGAAAATTTGAAGAGCTACGGAAATGTCTTCACATCTAAATTTACGCTTAAAGACATACAAATTGACATGCCTCAAATCAAGAATCAATCTTTTCTTGCCTGAAGGCTGTATAGAAACAGAAAGTGGATTAACTATGTCTGGGTGATGATCAAGAATCTCAACACACTTGGTTCTTAACAAATCGGAAATAGCCTCTGAAACAAAAAGACTATCCTTAAGCACAGAGGTATTGTTAGAACTAACTTTGGGAGGCGGGAGAGCCACAAATGGGATTTTATAACCATCGCGCACCACGCCTAAAATAAACCCCGAAGCACCTAAATTAAGCCATTCATCATAACAAAGAGCCAAACGACCGCGAACCGAAGGAATATTAGATTGACCTGAAGTAAACTCATAATTTAACAGTGACTTTATTTCAACTGCGGTATCTAAATGACTTAAATCTGAAATTTCATCATCGCAAGTGTCACTAAGATTAGAAACAAAAATAGAATTGACAACACCTTGGACCTGTCCTTGATGGTCGGCTAGTCATTGACCAGACTGGAACTTGGTAGAATTGAACTACAGAATTTATTACAGGCAAAACAAGAAAGGAACCCGGTTTGGTTTGCAGCCTTGTCAGGACTGTTGGTATGGGTCTTGCACTGTTGCTCTAAAAATGGCTGGAAGTGGTTGCTGCGACTGGCGTGAAAGCGGAAGGCTCCTTTTTGCTGCTCGCTAACTTTATCTTGTTTCGAGCCAAGTTCTGTTTGGCTTGGGTACGCGCTCTGGCTTCTGCTCGAATTATCTTTTTCTCATCGTCAGAATCGTCCGCAAGATCATTTCGCTTGTACTCCTCATTAACGACCATCCCTGAGTCGAACTTATCGGCCAGCAGAATATGTTTCTGTCTCTCTGACAAAAGCTTCTCACCTTTCTCGAGGGAAGCGTGGAGTTGTCGAGATGTTGGGACGAACAGGCTTCTTTAGCTTCAACAATGGCGTCGAGCTTTATGCGACTCTGAAATCCTGGACCCCTGCCGATGTTCTACGGTTGAACCGTAGAACATTAGCAGGGGGTCTAATTTTTTTGACACGTATGAATGAAATTCCTTGACGCCTCTTCCCAAGAAATGTGTTAAGGAATCAATTAACTCGGATACTGATCTGTCACCAAAAGGAAAGCCCGCCACATTGATCGAAAGAATACAGGCTATTTTTGCTAGCGTTTACAACAATATGCCACAGTACAGTCGAAAATCGGAAAACAAGGATGCACACAGACAACATTAACTAAGCAAACCGACGAATCGAACTAATGATGACAATAATAAAAAAATCATTTGAAAAACTGACCGCTTGGGATGTAGTACAGAAAGCACGGCGGCTTTCAAAACAAAACAGCTTCTGGCGCTAAATGGTGTCCTTGCGTAACGCAAGAAAAAAATTCTCATTCAGACAATTGAACGAAGGAAATATTTTATTCTCTCCTCAGGATGCGGGTTTCAAGAAGCGCAACAGCATCTTAGCTCGTTTAAATGTCCTTCTGCGAAAAGAGCAGGATCAAAATCGATTATATTTTACACACTCAAACCCTTGTAAAGCAAAGCCTCAAAACAACATACAAGTATACTGAAAGCGCGGCGGCTTTTTCACTCGCAAAACATTTTTTACTGCTAAAAAACGACGAAGCTTGCAGAACCCGGAACGTAGCAAATTTAATGTGCTAAAATAGTCAACTTTCAGAAAATAAGATAATTATCAATGCAAGGTTGTACAATTATTAGTATTGGAGCTTGTAGCAAAGCTCAAAGGGGTAGGCGGCATCTTAAAGCGCGATTTAAAGGAGAAACGTGGCTTGCGCGTTATGACACGCGGGTATGAATCTTGATCGACTTGCACCCTAGCAAGAAAAACGCTGTCCCGATCGCCTGCAATCCGACCAGTCTCATTACTAAAATGGTTTAGCTGTTGCTAGCCTGGCTTCAACTCGATCTCAAGAGTTGAAAGTCTAAGCTATTGTTTTCTGTCATGAAAGCGAGCGAAAAAAACCCTCGCGTGTTCCTGCCCTCGCGCGCGTTTCCTACCTCGCTTCCACATTACTTCATGATCAGCGCCTGCCAGGCAGACGGCAAAGTGACACACACCACAACTCAGAAGTAACTGCCACTGCGGAGAAAGCATTCTTTTAATCCTGTATTACAATTTCAAGAAGAAAGTCAATAAAAGGCGCCAATTTGGTATTAACCTCTTCTGGTCAGAGAAAAAGCAATTCTTTTTAAAATACGTCAGAATAATCAATTGTACAAATCTGACGTTTTTAGTGTCACTCCATACTTACAAAATATGTTAGGCTCGTCTTCTCCTATCAGGAAAAAAATAATGAGTACCAAAAAGTGATCTACATGTTGTAAAAGTGTTTTTAAGAACTCTAAGATGGTAGATCTGGGTCTATTAGGTCTTGAGTGGCACAGCAAGCAGTACCCAGCTTTAATAATTGTCAGGTCATGCTGCCCTGAAAGCTGCAATGGAAAAGAAAACTGCAAAGCAATCCTCTCTTAATTCTAAACAAACCATTGGTGCTAGGCTAGGTAGAGGGAAACTTAGAGAGTAGGGTGTATGAACTAAACAATGGGGAGCACAAGAGAGGAAAAATGCTATTTTTTATATTGTATTATCTAATCCATTCACTGGATTCAAGTGCTTGAGTTCAGTTTAATCATACTATTTTAGGTAAAGTGCAAATAATTATTTCAAAGAGACAATATTTAATTGTCTCACTACAGTATTCAGTTCAAACATAACAGTTCCAGTCGCAATTCTTTTCATCTATTATTGATTGGCATTGTCCATCTGTCAATAAAATGCTTTTATCAGACAGCATTAAAACTCCATGTTATTTTTGATAGTACTTTATAATTGTTATTACATTGTTATTTAAGCCTGAATTTATTTAAATAATCTAAAATAAAACACCCAGACAAAGAATTCTGTTGCTTCAGGGATAATAAGCCAAAAAAAAAAATATTTGGTGTCAAAGATTTTATGTTGTTTATAATGTAATATTGTCAAGCAAAAATGTTTTAAATTTTAATTCCCAATGAAACACCTGGAGAAAGAATTCTCACAGAGCTGCAGCCTAAAAAGACCAAGCTGCTCTGCTGCTTCAGGGATAAAGCCAAACAATATTACGTCAAAAAGTTATTTCAATTAATGCATTTTAAAAATGTTTTAATCCTGAATTTAAGCTCCCAATGAAGCACCTGGAGAGAGAATTCTCACAGAGCTGCAGCCTAAAAAGACCAAGCTGCTCTGCTGCTTCAGTGATAAAGCCAAACAATATTTTGTCAAAAAGTTATTTCAATTAATGCTTTTTAAAAACGTTTTAATCCTGAATTTAAGTTCCCAATGAAGCACCTGGAGAAAGAATTCTCACAGAGCTGCAGCCTAAAAAGACCAAGCTGCTCTGCTGCTTCAGGGATAAAGCCAAACAATATTATGTCAAAAAGTTATTTCAATTAATGCTTTTTAAAAATGTTTTAATCCTGAATTTAAGCTCCCAATGAAGCACCTGGAGAAAGAATTCTCACAGAGCTGCAGCCTAAAAAGACCAAGCTGCTCTGCTGCTTCAGGGATAAAGCCAAACAATATTATGTCAAAAAGTTATTTCAATTAATGCTTTTTAAAAATGTTTTAATCCTGAATTTAAGCTCCCAATGAAGCACCTGGAGAAAGAATTCTCACAGAGCTGCAGCCTAAAAAGACCAAGCTGCTCTGCTGCTTCAGTGATAAAGCCAAACAATATTATGTCAAAAAGTTATTTCAATTAATGCTTTTTAAAAATGTTTTAATCCTGAATTTAAGTTCCCAATGAAGCACCTGGAGAAAGAATTCTCACAGAGCTGCAGCCTAAAAAGACCAAGCTGCTCTGCTGCTTCAGGGATAAAGCCAAACAATATTCGTCAAAAAAGTTATTTCAATTATTATGCTTTTTAAAAATGTTTTAATCCTGAATTTAAGTTCCCAATGAAGCACCTGGAGAAAGAATTCTCACAGAGCTGCAGCCTAAAAAGACCAAGCTGCTCTGCTGCTTCAGGGATTAAAAATGCTTTTAAAAATGCTTTACTGAATCCTGAAATTAAGTTCCTAATGAAACACCTGCAGAAAGAATTCTCACGGAGCTGCGTGTACAGCCTGAGAAGGCTAAGCTGGTCTGTGGCTTCATATTATTTTGGTGTCAAATATTTAAATTAATGTTTAATGTGTTCAAGCCTTAATTTATAATATTTAAGTTCCCAATGAAACAACTCGAGATAGAATTCTCGTAGAGCCACAGCCTAAACTGGCTAAGCTGCTCTGTTGCTCAGTCAGGGATTTAAAAAGCAGTCAAGAAACAATTTATCAATAAATGTACAACCTTGAAAATAGACCCTATTTTATTTCTAGGCATGTGGATGTACACCATACATGTGGAATTAAGGCAAAAAAATTATATTTTCATTTTAAAGCTCTTTCAAAATTCAATAATAACACCTGATTTAGAGTGTTCCCCTGTCCATTAAAATACCCTGGAATATAAATATGAATAACAAACAGCTTAAATACTAGTGTATACTATGTATGCAAAAATTAAATTATACTACATCTGCATATAACAAAATTTGGAGCAACTCAATGTTTGGGTAGTATTTGCAAATACACTTACATTTTGGCCATGTGAGCATCTTGTAACTGTTAATTTGTAACAATTTTGTAAGTTGATACATGCATAATGCACGAACTATGGCACAACATACTAATAAATGGTGGTAACTGAAGCACTAGCATTAAAAAGAGAATGATGATGACTTACATTTCTATGTCGTCGGTTACCAAACAGTCGACATCACATCTCAGTCGTGTGAAATTTTGGATTTGCAGCGTGACTTCTAGTAAGATGGCCCAGCGGCGTTTTGAATAAGATGGCGGGAATCACACTCTTCCCACAATTTCATTGATAGATGTGAATATGTAAGTCTCGGACCATATGGAACTCCACTTAATCACGTAATTTATCGCCTGTTGGATTTTCCCTCGCTAGTGCTTTGGCCAGAATACGAAAAGAGGGAAACGATGTCCCTCGCCGATCGACTTTCGCGCAATATTTACGATCGACTAGATCGAAGATTGATACTTCCACGATAACATCTACAAACGGGTCTCTGTGCTGGCTACAGTTTTAAATTCATTCTGTAAGACAATTAATTCGAAACACCTTACCGCTTTGTAGTCTTAGAAAGCGAAGGTTGGAACACTTTGTGACGAGATGACTCACATGCCGCCATTCGTTCGCTTTGGCGCTCACCCTTGTTTCCCCTATTATTAGTTATTAGATATTCGCACCGCATGATCATCTTCCATAAATGTCCAGATTATCTGGTCTTCTTCTATTACTCGCGCTGTGACACTCGCGGCACCACAATTACCCGCAAAGTACAGGGTCATGACAGATCGCTAAAACCGCCCAACACCTCTGACCGGAAATTAGAACCCATACCCTGCTGCGAATTTCAGAGTCGCATAAAGCTCGTCATGCCCGGTACCTTTGAGATTAAACTTGTACTGATCCTCGTTCCCTTTCTTCTTGAAACGATGCGGCACGTCAAATTTGAGCTTTTTTATTTCTTTGAGCTGAGAATCGGCCGTGTCCGCGTGAGAACGCTTGAGATCCGTCAAAGAAGTATCTAGCAACGACTTCATCGAAACCAATAAACCAAGGTTTTTGTCGGCAATTGTCGACTCGACAATTCTAATAACATCGGCCTCCTGCATGACCAACGGACAAATTTGTGAAAAGAATAGACTCAAAAATAACGAACTGGGCTAACGAGGTGTCGGCCTAGAATGATTTCCCACGTGATAATCATCTCTTATATAGCCCTCCCTCATGCACATGCTCACTTCGACTGGGCTAGCGACAGTCCCCACTGCTCTAGTGCCGCAGAAATATTCAATTTCCGGCTAATTCGTGTTCACTCAAAAGCCAGAAATTCCATATTTCAGCTCCACTACGCAGTAGACAACATGTACAAAACCATTAGGTAGAACAACATGATAATAACTATTGGAATGATTTTTCTGTTGACTAAAGCAAAACGAAACGTCCCCGGGTGGGCTTGAACCACCAACCTTTTGGTTAAAGGCCGAACGCGCTAACCGATTGCGCCATGTGATAAGGGGTTGAGAGTTCATCACCTTTCATTATGTTGATGAAACTCGGCTACGAAATTTATTTTCTGTTAGACCTGTATAACGGAAAGGTGCGGTCAGCACTGGATAGTAAGTGACTTGACCATAACACGACAAAAAACAGGTGTCACACTACCAGCGAATCAGAGGAGTAGCAGATTAACGCCTTTATCAAAAACTACATTTTCAAGCTTGGCCTGTTGGTCAAGTGGCACAATTCTCGCTTAGGGTGCGAGAGGTCCCGGGTTGGACTCCCGGACAGGCCCAAGAAATATTTTTGGACCAGGAGCTGTTGTCGAGTGGATTAAGACGATTTACATATGGTGGTTTTTTTTTTCTGAGACGCAGAATTTCGCGTTCGTTGCAACTTTTGACATGTTGATTGACAGGCTTTATATGCCGGTGAATAGATAGTACTAACATTTCTTAATTTTTCTTTTTTAGTTCGAAAGATGGCGATGGCATGGTCCCAATTTTGCCTTCACGACACAATCAAACACGTGCTCACATCAAGATTGTGATGCATGGGCGCGTTGGACAGTCAGGTCCAAGACATTCATTTATTTGACACATCAGTAGGATACAGTAAACGTCGATAAAGTTACATCCAAAGCTTATATGCACCACAGCCGGTCACGTTACCCCTACAAAGTGCTATAGACACTTTGCATAAATGGCGTCCAAATTTGAATAACAATGCTTTGTACATCCTTAGCCTCGTGTTGATGTTTATAGACAAAAGATTTTTTACGTGAATGTGAGGCTTAGGATGTTTAAGTGTTGTTATTCAAATGCCGCGCCATTTATGCAAAGTGTCTATAGGCCAAAATAGGGACCGAGAACCAATGCTATGGTGCAACATTTTCAAAAAAACGAAGTAAAAAGAAAGTAAGTGCAAATAAAAGACGAAGAATGTCACAAGTTCTCAACGCACTTTTTCAAACGGCAAATTATTAATTTATGTTAATTGCGATCAACAAAAATTAGATATTGAGGACCAATGTAATTCCTCCACTTCGTTATTTGGTAGGAGCAAACAAATGATAAGACCATAATTACTCGTCCGTATCCTTATTTACTTTTAACTTCATGAAAATGTTTCTATACCCTGACTTTCCTGGATGCGATTGTAAGTGGCTTGATCGGTCAGCCAGACTCAATTCGTGTGGCGAGGCCATAAGAAAGGAACAGCCTCTTTTAGTGGCTCACAGTTCGCTTGGACTGGACCGATCAATGAATCAAAGCCTTTGGCATCTATGAATAAGTCTTCGGAGAGTTTAATTCGAATAAATGAAGGAACGCGTGTACATATGGCGCCGTAGCTCAGTTGGTTAGAGCGCATGTCTAGTAAACAGGAGGTCATGGGTTCAAATCCCATCGGTGCCTTTTAATAAATCTTTTTTTGTTTTTTGAACTTTACGTACGTTACAAAAATTGCACTTCTTTCTTTCAAATGAGTACAAATATAGAATTGTCTTTGACTGTCGCGCTATAGGATAACACAGTAACTTTTTACCAAAAAGGCAGTGAAATTTTAATCTCTTAGAACTCACTTTCTAAGACCTATGTTTCAACCCACAGGGATTCTTGTTAGCACAGGGATTCTTGTTAACGGCTGTGTTAATATATCTTATTATCTCTCTGCCCGCCTCTTCGCGTCTTAATTTTCTTGAAACTGACAAAAATGTCTTATTAAGAATGATAGAAATAAATTATTGCCACTATAGGGAAGAATAGACTTATCAAAAATGGAATATTTATAGGATGCATTCACTAATACTCAACAAGTGTCAAACTACCTACTGCTTCAACTATTGTAGTTGGAGCAGGAATCGCTAGAAACATTTCAGTCCTGTTAATAATCAAGAGAACTCAGACAGTTCACACGGAGCAAAATTATTTGGTGGAAAATCAGCCGCGACATTAGGAGTTTGCTGTTTTACTGTTTTCCCCTCATCCCACTAATCACGGTACTTCCATGCAGATGGAGTGGTCGGAACTTCTCTTTGTACATTCTTTGTCAGCCTCAATGTTCCTCTCACACCGACAGTTGCCTCCATATTTAACCTTACAATTTTTGCAATAGAGCGTTATAACGTCATGCGAAGACTTCTGAAGATGTTGCAGCTAACGCGAGAAACGGTTCGATACGCAATGATCGGAATATGGATTTCGTCTGTTACATTAAACATTCCATTGGTTTTTCATACCGAGACTATTCTCACTGGGGCCATCTCGCACAAACGCCCCAAATCCCTTCGGGATTCAAGGTTTAAAATTCCCGTGCACTCGTAGTCCCCTGGGTGCTCTGTTTTATATAGGTTTGGTATAAATAGGCCTGTTTTGGCCTGTTTAATTCTCTTTTCGTTAAACGTTCGCCAGTCGTTAGCTTGGCGTCCCTCCCTCCTCCCCCCAGCGATGATTCTTGTTGCCATCCCTAGCTAGCTCCCGCTCCTTCTCGCCTCCGGGCTCGCTTCTTCCCATAACTTATCCTTGCCTGGGGCGTTTGGGAGTGAGGGCTCCCAGTGGGAATTTATTACTACTGCTTCAAGACGGCGGCTTGCCTACATACATACAGCGGATAAGCGAAGTTAACTCACATACCCATTTACATCATTTTTGTTTTCCTTTCCTTTCCTTATCAGCTTTTGCTGCAGTAAAATTGTAAGAGTTTTACCTCAGGAGTGCACTTACGCCTGAAAGCAGCATGCCCAAACAGATCTTGAAAATGTCGCTCAGTTAATCTTGTGTTTGGAGCGTCCTTTATTCCAACCAGTGTTACTGCTGTTTTTCGCCATTTTCGACTTCGAATGGAAAGAAAAATCGTCAAGCAAAGCAATGTTGGATATCTCTACGTGGTTGGGAACAAAAGACGAAACTGGGTGTTACGGATGCATCATCTCAGTGCCAGAACTTTGTAAATTATCGTGTTTTCCTGCGGTTAATGTTAGCATTTTTTTACGAAAGATCTTCTTTCGTAAAGAAGTCACTTTATTCCAGTGACATAAATGGACATTTTTCCAAGTTTCTTAACAACTTGCGATAGACAGCAGGCTTTTCTGGGGATTCACTTAAACGTTAGAGCACTTGGATAAATACCCAGATTCTCCAATTCGTTTTTATAACCTTTGCATCTCAACAAGTATTTTCTACATGTACAATAACAACCTTTCGTTAACTTTCATTTTTTCTAAGAGGATCAGACGTGATATATCTTGTTTATTTCCTTTCTGTTGTGGAAAGGACTAGTTTCAGAAAAAATGAAATTAGAAAAATGGTAAAGGAGTATTTAAGTCTAGCAGGTTATTGTGACTTTTTGCATAAAAATTACCTTTTTTGTTACAGATTAACGTTACTGTCATTAAAGGAAGACTTCATATCATCGGAGCGGCGAGGAATATACCGTATGCGTATACATGTATATTTGGAAATGCAATATCTCAACTGATCTACAAATATTCAAATATCGAGCGCTTTTGTTTTGTTGTCGAGTACAAAAGATTTTCTTACATTGCAGCTTAATTTTTAACGGCAACAAAACGAATGATATATGGGTTATTGACCAAGCGTGAGGTCAAGATGGCGGGATATTGGCCGAATTCTTTTTTTGCGTGTTTATGGACCGAGACGAAGTTGAGGTCCATAAACACGCAAAAAAAGAACGAGGCCAATATCCTGCTATCTTGACTGAACAAGCTTGGTCAATCTATAAGCTCGAGATCGAGATGGTGCAGCGTCGGGCAGCGAGATTTGTTCTTGGCAGATACAACAACACATCCAGCGTAGGGGACATGCTATATGAGCTTGGCTGGACTTCCCTTCAAACTAGGAGACAGACACTTAGACTCTGCATGATGTATAAAATTCATAAAGGCTTGATTGCCATGGACGCTCAAGAGTTCATGACGCCACTTCAAAGGAGATCACGGCACGTAAATTCAAATGCGTACAAAATTCCCCGCTCAAAGACGGACTACCACATGTACTCGTTTTTCCCAAGAACGATACGAGAGTGGAACAGCCTGGCCAATGAAACAGTAAATGCACCAAACTTGACGGCCTTCAAGAAAAGCCTGCCGTCTGACCAAGGCCAAACCAAACGATGTTAACTTTGACTTTATTATTAGTTTTATTATTTCTACTTAGTCTTATCATAGCATTTAAGCCTTACCTTAATTTTTAGTTTTTAGTTATACGCTCACGGGAATCTTCAGAATTGAAGGAGGTGAGTCACCAAGGAAGAAGAAGAAAAATAAAGGATTTATTATATGACTTTATTCGAGAACTGAAAAAGAAGCCAGTTGAATGCACAATCAATGGCGCACGCTAAATCATTTCATTGGTTTAAAAGTTTAATGAGTGACTGTCAAATTCTTGAATGAATCCAGACGAAGTAAAACGATGCGACAACAGCGAAATTGACCTCGTTTTTACCCTCAAAAGGATATTGAAATGGCTTAAATTTGCGAAACAACGTTGAATTTGAAGCCTTAAAAGAAGAATTTCCATTCCATCTGGCCGCCAGCTTTTGATTATTGGACGTTTTGCAGAGTATTTGCTCGCTTCTGGAGCTTTAGTGGTGCAAACCTGCGGTGACATACATGAGCTGAATATTGAAATTGTGATTGCTAAAAGCGTTTGGGATTTTAATACCACTTCACAGGAAAAGCTGGAACTTTGCTACATCATTAATTTAAATGCTCGACTCACCCTTACTCGACGTGAGCGTTAGAGGCTTCGGTGAAAAGATGTTAGGTTCGGACGGTGCGGCCGTGCCGTCCGCTTTCTTCCATTTTTGAAGATGTTACACAAACGACCAAGTTTGCAGAGCACTTTATTCTTCAGGTATGTCACTGACTTCAGTCTCTCTCTTTTCCGCCAAACAAAGCTGATATCAAGTCTTCAAGTCGCTTTACGTTTTAATTTTTGTATCAGCCGGTTTTTGCGGCAAATAAAATTCACGAAACTCGTTAATTAATTTGTTTGCTCTCATTCGCTTCAAGACCTATTTCTTTGTTGTCGGACTTCCTTTTGCTAGAAATAGACAGGAAATCTTTGTGTTATTTCGGAAAATAGTTTCATAGCGAAAATTTACGACGAAAAGCTTTTTCAAGTAGTGTCGGTAAAAGTTTTTTCGCTTGCAGGAAAACAGCGGGCGATCCCGAGCGGTCAAGATGGCTCCATCTTGACCGCTCACGGAGCTAGTCATATAATGATTAGAAATATTGACTATGCAATTATTTTATGGTTTTCCAGTAATACAAATCTTCTATATTAAAGCCAATTTACGGCTATTAACATAAATTGAAGAAAGTTAAAAAATTTCTAAGAATTCTTTTTGGGAAGACTAACTGTAACACTAGAGAATGAGTTGAGTGGATTCATGCTTCCCGTTGAAAATCCATTTAGTACTCTGGAATAATTCTGTAGTTAAGAAATTCTGTAATTGAGAAATAAACTATTCTTACAACGTAAGGGATTAGTTGCAGACGAACTTAACTGAACCTGGTATACCGGGGTTTAGTTTTTCTGCAACGCAGGCTACATGTAGTAAGGGATGGGCTCGTCATTAAGTGTAAAAATGAATGTCTCGGGGGATTAGGTCAAATGGTAGAGCGTCCGCATTGCATGTGGGAAGCATCGGGATCGATACCCGGATTCTCCACGTTGCCATACAAACTGTTATAATTTTTTATAAATCGTTTCTGGACGACTTGTCAATTCCAAATGTTTCAACCTTTTTTTTGTCTATTAAGTTTTAAATTCGAAGTAACATGTTTTGCGGCAGCTGCTTCAACATTAAGCGAGAAATAAATGACTTTTAAAATTCTGCCATTAACGTATGGAAATAAGTTTCTCGTAATTTCATAATTAAGAGCCGGTCTTAAATTTCACAACAAGAAAACGCCCAATGATTCTTAATAAGTGAATCTGTTAAATATGTTTATTTCTTCGCTCGACATCTCTCGCACTGAACCGCAGAGCCAGACGTGCGCGGCATTAACGTGTGACAACCAAGAGAAAAAAAAATCTTAAAAAAGTATGTGTATAGAATTTGCAGGTATAGCCAGTTCCACAACTTCCGTTTATTTATTTATTTATTTATTTATTTTTTATTTACGGGAAAATATTACAAAATTACACACAGTGCTTACAGTAGAATTACCTACATCACAGTACATTCAGTTGCAATGCGATTAAATTAAAATAAGGAAGCCTAATCTTAATAATACACGATACTAGCAATATGGTTAAATTAAAATGTACGGGACAATTACATACAGTACTTGCAGTGGAATTACTTACATAACAGTACATTAAGTTACAATGCAATTAAAGTAAAAAAAAAGGGAGCCTAATATTAATAATACACGTTACTAGCAATATTACAATTAATTTATATTGACATTGCAATACTCAGTGGACAGTACAATACTCACGTTAACAAGAAACACGAGCACACACACTAACTACTAAATCAAAGCAGCCCACGTTTCTTTAAATTGTTTTAGCTGGTTGTTTTTCACTGCTAAAGTGCGAAGAATGACGAGTTTGTCCTTTAGGCGCGAAAGAAAACCGTCAAAGTCTAAGGTGCCAACGCTTGCATTTATAGAGAAAATATGATATTTAGCAATTATTATTCAGTAGTTGAGGGCAGTCCAGTAGTTTGAGTCGTGATCCTAATGCTACCCGTATAGAATTACACTTTTTGACAGAATAATGTGCCTCCAATTTGTAAAATGGGTCCAGAAGTCCGAGGACTGACAGCATGTTAAAAACGTTTATTGGGGAGATCCTCTACATCGTTCCCCGTATTTTTGGCTCGCCGTTTTTACGACTATTTTGCAGAATGCAAAATAGGAGTTAAGAGAGCGAGCGAATTCACTCGCTCGGTCGATCCTTCGGTCGGTCGGTCCTTCCCTTTTCCTTCCTTGGGTCGTAAACTTTTGTTTCTAATTCCGCTGACCAATGCATAACTTAACTTGACGATGAAATTTTAAAAATTTCTACAAATGTGAAATGTAGTGAAGCAATGGGTGATGAGGTAATTACAGCTACGTCAAAAGCATGTGGTGCGAGCATTTTCTTATTTGAAATGTTAAAAAAACCTAGAAAGCATTTGCTGTCTTAAACGCGGGCTCCTGGAAAGAAAGGGTTCTATGGCTGCCTTGACGTCATATGAAAACGTTCGATACCTCACCGCGATCTTGGTCACCGCGATTTTCGTCACCGTGACCTTGCTTACCGCAATGGCGTTCACCACGATGTTCGTCTAATTTTCTCATTTTTTTGTGATGTCTTAAAAGTTGCATTAAAAATTGGAAAAAACATACTAAACAAAAGCTAAAGCGTGTTTCCGGCCGGACTCGAACCGGCGACCTTCCCCGTGTGAGGCGGACGTGATAACCACTACACTACGGAAACGACGGTGCATGGAAGAGATTCACATTAGGAGGTCTTCTTGTATCCTACAAATATTCCGTTTTTGTGAGTTTATTCTTCCCATTGTGGCAATATTTTGTTTCTTTCATTTATATTCAGGCAGTTTTGTCAGTTTCAAGAAATTTAAGACGCGATCAGGCGGGCAAAGAGATAATAAGATATATTAAAATAGCCGTAATTAACCAACAACAAGGTTTATTTGAACTGCAAAAATTGCTAATAATATTTAAACAATAAATAAATTAAAAATAAATACAGTTGCTGGTCACCCAAAACAACTAAAAAGCTTAACTAGTTGGGTGACCACATTTATTAATTTAAAGTAAATATCAGGTCAGAAAAGAGGCATTTTACATTTTACATTTTACACACTTAATTAAGTAAGTAGATTACAGAACAAATAATTCTTAAGCATTTAAGTACAATAAAAAAGATAATAGTAGAAAAAAAAAGAAAAATACCAGAATATAGCAATTAGTAGAAAAACTTAATAGAAATTAATGAAATGCTAGGATAATTCTCTTTTAAATGAGTAAGGAGTTAGAATCTTCAATCTCTCATCAGTCTCATTCCTTACGTAATAAGCTTTCTTAACAAGGCCTGTGGGTTCAAAGAAGGGTCTTGGAAAGTGAGTGCTTTATGATAAAAATTTCACTGCTTTTTTGGTAGAAAAGTCATTGTGTTATCCTATAGCGCGACAGTCAAAGTCAATTGTGTAGTTATACTCATTTGAAACTAAGAAGTACAATTTTTGTAAGGTACGTAAGGTTCAAAAAATAACAAAAAGATTTATTAAAAGGCACCGATGGGATTTGAACCCATGACCTCCTGTTTACCAGACAGGCGCTCTAACCAACTGAGCTACGGCTCCAATATATTGTTATTCATTTATTCGAATTAAACTCTCCGACGACTTATTCATAGATGTCAAAGGCTTTGATTCATTGATCGGTCCAGTCCAAGCGAACTATTAGCCGCTAAAAGAGGCTATTCCTTTCTTATGACCTCGCCAAACAAATTGAGTTTGGCTGACCGATCAAACCACTTACAATCACATTCAGAAAAGCTTTTGTTAGCCAGGGTACAGAAAGATTTTCATAAAGTTTACAGTAAAAAAGGATACGGACGAGTAATTATGTTCTTATCATTATTTTGCTCCTACCAAATAAGGAAGTGGGGGAATTACATTGGTCCTCAATATCTAATGCATGTCCAATACACCCAAACTGAGTCGATTCGTCAAGGGTACCTGACAATTCGACTCCATTCGTGCGGAGTCAAACCGCATCACCGGAAGTCAAGCCATGAGACACAATGATAATATGAACCTTCCGCGTTCTTAAAACGTGAAATCGAACTGAGTCGATTCGTCAAGGGTACCTGACGATTCGACTCCATTCGCGCGGAGTTGAACCGTATCATCAGAAGTCAAGTCGTGTTACGCATTGTGTCAAGCATGAGGGTCGTGTGCAAATGTTGACGATTCGACACGATTCGCGCGTATCGTGTCGAATCGTCACACCGGAAGTCGAATCGTGTCAGACAAGATATTTCTCATTTGGAAATAATAATTTTCATCCATGTTAGAGGATGCCATATCGCAAAAGACAACAATAAAAGCGTGAAGGTGATATGTTATCTTCGCAGTGAATTTCCAATTTAAGCAATTGGAGTAAAGAAGCCTGAAAAAAATCAGGGCTTCAACAGGATTCGAACCCGTGACCTCCGCGATACCGGTGCGATGCTCTACCAATTGAGCTATGAAGCCACACATTGGGAGCGAGGTCAATTGTGAGTTCATATTTTCCCGTGATAGGAGAAGGCTTCTTTATTCCAATTGCTTAAATTGGAAATTCACTGCGAAGATCACATATCACCTTCATATATATCCGCAGTTCACATATGAATCATTTCATATACATTACATCATTTCACTCCTAATTCCACATCCCCGAATAAGATTGCCACCTTGCTGTGGTGGGGGGGCTTGCGTGCTCCAGTGAGCCTGAGAGCTATGCTGGCTGGACCTCTCGAGGTCCTGTCAGGGTCACCCATGCCAGACAGGTCAAAGGTTAGGGGCCAGACAAAGAGCAATCTACCGGTTCCCAGGCTTGGGGGTTTTGCACAGGGTTAACAACCCTGTCATGTAAAAAGCCTTTGTTACGGAAACAGCAACGTGTAACTTACATGAATCATCTGTGCAGAACGAGCCTCCGGAATCCATGCCATGGGCAGCAGTGAATGCCGAGAGTGAAAACACCAGAAACGCTGCAGGTAATAGGATTCGAATGACTGACAGTGGCCAAAGCCGAAAGGAAGCCGCTGTCACGACAACGGGAGCCGTCAGCGCTAAAACAACTACACTGATTGGCTTTTGGAATGTGCGAACAATGTATGAGCAAGGAAGGATGGCGCAGGTCATTGCTGAAATGAAGCGTTACAAACTTGATATCTTAGGCATAAGTGAGATTAGATGGACAAAATCTGGGAGAATGAAGACAACAACAGGAGAGACAGTTCTCTACTCTGGGAGAGAAGATGATCTACATCATGAAGGGGTTGCAATCATCATGAAGAACGGGATGGAAAAGTACTTAATGGAGTGGAAGCCAGTAAACAGCAGGATTATTCAAGCACGATTTAAGGGCAGGCAGACTAACTTGTCCATCATACAATGCTATGCACCTACTAATGACAGCAACGACAGAGATAAAGAAGCCTTTTATGAGCAACTGCAAGCAACACTTGAGAACGTCCATTGTCGAGACCTCCTGCTAGTGATGGGTGATCTTAACGCCAAGGTGGGCTCAGACAACATGAATTTTGAAAGGGTCATGGGAAGAGAAGGATGTGGAGTGCAGAATGATAATGGAGAGAGGCTGGTAGAATGGTGTGCATTCAACAACATGATCATCGGTGGAACTTTATTCCCGCATCGCAACATTCACAAACTCACCTGGATATCCCCAAATGGGCGGGATCAAAGCCAAATAGACCATCTAATGGTTAACGGGATGTGGCGCCGCTCCCTGCTTGATGTAAGAGTAAGAAGAGGGGCTGATGCAATCAGCGATCACCATCTTGTGACTGCAAAGTTGAGATTGAAACTGAGAGCAGCTGGACGAAACAAACAATGCATCCCTAGATATGACATCAACAGATTACAAGATCAAAGGACTAAGAATGCTTTTGTCCTACAGCTGAGGAACAGATTCCAAGCCTTAAGTAACATAGGCGAGCAAGACAATGAAGACGAAGACACTGTAAACCAACAGTGGAAGCAAGTCAGGAACATCTTTGATGAAGCAAGTAAAACCTGTCTGGGGATACAAAAGACTAGAAAAAAGAAAGAATGGATTACACCAGACACGTGGCAGGTTATCGAGGAGAGACGCCAGCTGAAGAAGAAGATAAACGACAGTAGATCAGCCAGACTCCGAGAGAAGTATAGAGTGGCTTACACAGAAATCAACAAGCGTGTCAAGAGAAAGATCCGAACTGACAAAAGGGCATATATGGAAGAACTAGCAAAAGAAGCAGAGGAAGCGGCGCAAAAGGGAGAGCAGAAGAATGTCTATAAAGTCACTAAACTGATCTGTGGAAAATATAATGGCACCAGAAATGCCCCCATACGAGATAAAGAAGGTCAGCTCCTCACCTCTGAAAAAGACCAAGAAGCACGCTGGGTAGAGCATTTCAAGGAAGTCCTCAACAGACCACCACCAGAAGAGGAGCCTGATATTCCAGAAGCTGATGAGGACTTAGATGTTGACACTGGGCCACCGAAGAAAGAAGAGATCATTGCAGCCATCAAATCCCTAAAAAACCACAAGGCACCTGGCAAAGACCGCCTCAATGCTGAGCTGTTCAAGGCAGACGCTGTGACCACTGCAAATATCTTGCAACCACTTTTTAACACCTTATGGGACAGAAGGAAAATTCCTGATGACTGGAATCAGGGTATCATTATCAAAATACCAAAGAAAGGAGCTCTCTCTGAATGTAGCAACTGGCGTGGCATTACACTATTATCCACCCCTAGCAAGATCTTAGCGAAAGTCATCATGAAGCGCCTATCACTGGCTGTGGACGATAAACTCCGCAAGGAACAGGCAGGTTTCAGGAGAGGAAGGGGTTGTATCGATCATATTTTCACGCTGAGAAATATTATTGAATAGAGTACTGAATGGCAGCGAACTCTCTATGTCAACTTTGTAGATTTTGCCAAAGCCTTCGACAGTGTGCACCGGCACAGCCTCTGGAAGATATTACGAGCGTATGGAATCCCCTCCCACCTTGCTGAGATCATTAAAAGCTTCTATGACAACTTTACCTGCTGTGTTGGTGATGGTGACATCTTATTTGAAGTTCACACTGGTGTCAGACAGGGGTGTGTCATGTCCACATTGCTTTTCAACCTTGTTGTGGACTGGATCATGCATCGCACCACTGAGGACCAGATCAGGGGCATCAGATGGGCACCTTTCTCTTACTTGGAAGACCTGGATTACGCTGATGATCTAGCCTTACTATCACACACCCACACTCACATTCAAGAGAAGACGCAACGCCTCAACACCTTTGCTAAGCAAGTTGGCCTTAACATCAGCAGCAAGAAGACTGAAATTATGGCGCTGAACACCACCAACACGCGACCAGTCCAGATTGATAATGAAGAACTTCCGTACACAGACAGATTTACCTATCTCGGCAGCATCATCAGTAAAGATGGAGGAACTGACCTGGACATCCAGAGCCGTCTCAACAAGGCTAGGAACTCGCTCAACATGATGAATAAGGTATGGCGCTGCTCCACTTACAGTACTTGTACCAAGCTGAAGCTCTATTACAGCTGCGTCCTCACAACCCTTCTGTATGGTTCAGAATGTTGGCGTTTAACGGAGAAGGATCTAACAAAACTCTCCACATTTCACACCAAGAGCCTTCGGCGTATTTTACGCATCTTTTGGCCTAATGTAATCTCAAATAAAGATTTCTTTGAACGGTGTGGAACTGAACCAATGGCTACCATCCTGATGAGGAGACGCTGGAGGTGGATTGGCCACGTCACTCGCCAAGAAGCCTCCATTGCAAGAACCGCTATGCACTGGACGCCAGAAAGGAAACGAAAGAGAGGTCGCCCCAAGATCACATGGCGACGGACGATTGAGAAAGAAATAAAGGAGATGGGGAAGACCTGGGAGGGCATCAAGTTCATGGCAAGGGACCGCCAGATGTGGAGGGAACACGTTGCTGCCCTACATGCCACTTAGGCGTAAAGGGCATGAGTGAGTGAGTGAGTTCTTTATTCCAATCGCTTAAATTGGAAATTCACTGCGAAGATCACATATCACCTTCATATATATCCGCAGTTCACATATGAATCATTTCATATACATTACATCAATAAAAGCGTAATAGGGTTTGGTAGGGTTCGACACGATTTATTAGGCAGGGTAATTTTAAAAGTCAACGTCTTTCAAGGACCGGCAGATTAACGGGTGAAACAGTGATAAAATGGAAACTACTTGTGAAATGGTCTTTTTTCTTCAACTAGAGAAATACTAGTTCAAGCGTTTGTTTCCGTATGTAACACGTAAGACCACGTTGAAGCAAATATAAAACCTCGTTGTTGTGATTCTTTTTATGACAACGGTACCATGCGCAAATCGACTTCCGGGATGACGGGTCGACATCAAGGCAAACGAATCGTCTCGAATCGACAACATTCTCGACCCTCCCTATCGAACAAGTTGCAGATTTTTTCTAAGTGTCGCGCAAATTGACTTCCGGGATGACGGGTCGACATCAAGGCAGACGAATCGTCTCGAATCGACAACATTCTCGACCCTCCCTATCGAACAAGTTGAAGATTTTTTCTAAGTGTCGCGCAAATTGATTCCGGGATGACGGGTCGACATCAAGGCAGACGAATCGTCTCGAATCGATCGAATCGAGTCGAATAGACAACATTCTCGACCCTCCATATCGAACAAGTGGCAGATTTTTTCTAAGTGTCACACAAATCCACTTCCGGGATGATGGGTCGCTTTGACCTGTAACCAAGTCGTCGTTTCAAGGCCACCTTCGTTCTTAAATCGACTTCTGTTAAGTCGATTCGTCAAGTGCCATGGTCGAATCGACTCACTTTGGGTGTAATTTATGTTGATCGCAATTAATATAAATTAATACTTTGCCGTTTGAAAGAGTGCGTTGAGAACTTGTGGCCTTCTTCGTCTTTTATTTGCACTTACTTAATTTTTACTTCGTTTTTTGGAAATGTTGGCCAAAGCGTTGGCTCTCGGTCCCTATATTTTTCCCTATAGCGCTTTGTAGGAGTAAAGCAGATAAGTGGAGGAAAATGAGAGAATTAGCCTGAGGAAAAAAGAGAAGAGAAAGCCGCCGAAATACTGGGTCCTCCGACACTGAAGAATTCGCCAAAACACTCACTCCCCTGGCGGGAAATCGAACCTTGGTCTCCCGCGCGACAGGCGGGGATACTCACCACTATACTACCGAGGACTCCTCGATGTATGTTGTGAAAATTTTACAAAGTACTGGCTACAATTAATGATGTCTTAGAATGGAAAGAGATGTACACCTTACCATTTCGCGCGGCTTCGGATACAAAATTGCGTGAATTTCAGTATAAGTTACTTAACAGGTGTCTTGTAACAAATGCCTTTTTATACAAAATTGGTGTTGTATGTACACAAAACAAATCTTTGCTTTCAATAAGAGTAACAACAAACAATGATTGCAAAATCAAATAACAAACATTATCAGCTCATAATAAGATTTGGAGAAAACACAAAACAAATTAATATACAATCTTGCGCCGTTGTTGTAGCATAATTAGTGGTTCTGATGTAATTAGATAACGAACTGAGGGGCGTGTGTGTATATGTAAACAAAAGAAAGAAAAAAGAAATACTGGCTCAAGACTGAAAAATTCGCCAAAAAATTTACTGCGAAATCCCTTTTTTGTTTTTGTTACTGCACACTGTTATCGTTAGACCTCTAAATTAAATATTCGCACAGGCAAATAATAAAACATGACCACAAAACGCGAAACAGAATAAGTGCTCAATTGAGCAGTTAAAAATCTTCACAACTCACATGGAGGAGTCCTGGTGAGTATCCCCGCCTGTCACGCGGGAGACCGGGGTTCGATTCCCCGCCGGGAAGTGAATGTTTTGGTGTCGAGCCAGTATTTCGGCGGCTTTCTCTTCTCGTTTTTTTCTCAGGCTATTCCTCTCATTTTCATCCACTTATCTGATTGATAATATGTGAGCAATGTAAGAAAAGAGTATATGATAATCATTTTCTAAAAATAATTATCCGCCTGCATTTTACATTATTGCGCGATGTTGACTCAGTTCGAGCTGCTATTTTTTTGGGGGCTAGGGGCATTGTTCTTGTTGTTTGTTCTATTGTTCTCTCAGCCACTCATGTGAGACCTTACGAGAGGTGCTACATGACCCCAGTTCGATCTCTAAAACACCACTTAACATACAAAACACAAAACATTTCTGAGCAGAAACGATATTAATTGCAATCAATGAATAAAATGAAAGATTTTCTTGGCCTCCTGTGAAAAGAAAGCAAAATAATTTCTCCCCGGCGGGGAATCGAACCCCGGTCTCCCGCGTGACAGGCGGGGATACTCACCACTATACTACCGAGGACTTCTCGTGATAAAATGTAAAGATTTTACAAAGTGCTCAATTGAGCACTTCTTCTGTTTTCCGTTTTCTGGCCATTTTTTGTTGTACGAAGATTTAACCGACAAAAAGTTGAATTTTGGAGACAAGAACTTCATTTGAACTCACATATCCGGCCACAAATCGGCCTCCAGGTTAGCCGACCGGTTAGCTCAGTTGGTAGAGCGTCGGACTACCGTGCGGGAGGTCTCGGGTTCGAGCCCCAGACCGGACCAACACTCAGGGTCTTAAAATAACTGAGGAGAATATGCTGCCTTTGCAATGGCATTTGCAAATGGTTAGATATTCTAGTCTTCTCGGATAAGGACGATAAACCGTAGGTCCCGTCTCCTGCATCTTCACTGTTATGGTCAGCAGGGGATGTTAAAGAACCCACACACTCATCGTAAAGAGTAGGGCATGAAGTTCCCGGTGTTGTGAACTGGTCTTTGCTCATTGTGCTGTTGAAATGCTCGGAGACATTAGCTGTTAAAGCTACTCTACAATCCGAGGGTAAATAAAGTATTCACTTCACTTCACTTCACTCCATTCATGCCTGAAACTGAAAAGATCACGGTCACTTCCTCGGCCGAGGCCGAGGACTAAAACCATTCCATCGAGGAAAGTCCGCAGGACAGCCTTAGTCGCCACAAACTTATACCCACTACGGTACGTTACCTATCTTTTGTAACGTCGGGAAATCTCTTTATCGTCAACAACCCATTCAATCCGTTCCATGAAGTTTAGCACATTATCAAGCAGATGAGTGGAAGAAAATTCGCCAAAAAAGAAACTCCCCTTATTTTAATGCCTTGTTCATACCATACATGCGCATGCATGAGGACCTGTTAAGGTTGGGTAAATGCATGTCTCTCGCCTGAATTTCAAAGCTTGTCATGTCGCAGTTTGGAATAGCCGGCATGTCGCTGTCCGAGTCTCGTCAGTTTCGTCTAAAGACGGACGCAGGAGTTTCCAAGTGACTTAAATAAAAGGCCCGCAATGCATGCAGAAGTGGTTGGAAATACACCGTATTCTGTAGTAGTACTCACATTATTCAATGATTTCCTTGTTTGGCTTTCAATGCTCTGAATCTGGACATAGCGAGGGAGACAGAAGCAAACAAAAATGAAACCCGAGAATTGACATCGTTGATTAAAGCATGATTTACCTCTGTAGTTGACAGGCTGAAATTTCTCTCGGTGCAAACTGTTATTAAGTGCTCATTAATCAGGAATTTACATTCCCTATATTAAATGAGAAGCGGGGTCGCCTGTGCAGGTTGATATTCTAAAATGAGTTGCTTAAAGGGTGGTTTCCTTTGTTGAACTGCTGTGAATACTTAGGTTGGAAGTTTAGTATCTAACTAATTCTGGATGTAACACAGAACTGAACTGAGCTGCTTGACATCTCACTTGTACAATTCTTGCTGAATATCTTTTATTGTAATTCTATACGGCTGAAAATGCAACATGGTATACAACTAGACGGTCAGAAAAGCTGCCATAACTGTGGTTCTACTCTCTAAAAATACCTCATATTGATTCTCCTTTCAGCGCTTTTTGTTTGAATGCAGCCGAAAATGGTCTACATGTACATGTTTACTGACTGTACGGTCTCTGGTGCAGAAGATGCCGTTAAGTCCAAAATCTTGTTATCATTTTGGTAAAATGCTTACAGTTCCGGGAGAGCACAGAAAGTAAAGTTGTTAAGCCAGTGAGGACCATGGAGTGAAGAGTACTTCCGTAAATCAGGACATGTTTAGCATAAGTTTTTGTTCAATTTATAGGAAGGTATAACTACATTGTACACAGTATTTTCTGCATCTTGTATGAATATAGCTGACGCAGGTTATAAGGAATACGTAGCTTGACCTGTTTTGCAAAGTTAAAAATTTCTGTGAAGCGGTTTTAGAACCACCATAAATTTTTGATAATTTAAGATGGCTCTCAAACCGCTTCGCAGAATTTTTTTAACTTCGCAAAAATTTTTATCTTAACATGTTAACATGCTGATCATAATGCAATAACAAAGAATGGGACTCACCAAGTACTTAAAGCTAAAATTAAGGGTGTTTGTTCTGATTCTATGGTAACCAATCACGAAAATAGCCACAACTTGTTTGCCAATGATTGGGCATTGGTTGATAAAATTACCGTAGCAGCAACTGATAAAGAGTGGTAGTACTGACCCATCAAACTATAAGAGCTGGAAAATGCTGGGAATCATCACCATCCACCTTAATTGACTGATGTATACTATTAGGTAAACGCAACATGAGTTTTTCGGGAACTTTAATTTCGCAGTTGAAATGGTTTTTAAAACTTTTCCACCAATTAAAAAGGACGTGACGTGATAATTCTGTGTTGTGTTCCGTTGCTGCGAGGCGCGCTGAACAAAAACAATACCTTGTCGTTCATTTTTCGTGGGGATTGTCAATAAAGTTATTTCAAAAGCTGCAGGTGTAACCGGTTTGCATAAAATCCAATTGACAACAAAAAACCGCCATCTTGCACATGGACAATATGCCTACTTTTCCCGCGAATCGAACCTTTGTTTTCGTCAGAGTGAGTCGCTTGTGTTTGATGTGAACATGAGAATTTCTTCAATTTCTCTTGCATAAGGAAACGAAATCCACAGTAGCCTGGGTAATTGACGGCCTTTCGCGCGCGAGTTCTTTGTTCTGGCGGAGCCTCTGCGGCTAAAACAATTAAACAAATGAATATGGGATGAAATTTGAGGTCAAAACAGTACATAAACCTTCATACGATATACTAGGTTGCGTTCGGTTTAATTTAGTCTTAAACCGTATTCGTTGTGAAATAAAGCCATTCACAGATTTCCCAAGTTATCATAATAGACGGAGTCATTATAATCTATTCTCTCTATTTGTTACAAAAAAATGGCGAGATTTTTTTAATCGTACATGCTGTTAAAACAGCATGTATGATGTCCTGTTTAGAAATATCTACGAGAATTGCATATAACCAGTTTCGATAAAGTTATGTTAACTTCACTTTGTACAATCGAAGCCGCAGTAAGCACGAACAACCACTCAAACAACTCGTTTTTGCATACCTTCTTTTATTTCATATATAATAATATCGAGAGGTAACGGAAAAGAATTTTAACAAACAAGGGTAGAACAATTAACTGTCCCATGGCATATTTCCCACGCATATAAAAAATATATTTTCTCAACTTACGTTTTTAATTTTTGAAGTCATATTTACTCCCAATTTAGATTTCCATTTTTTTCAAAACCGTGTTTGAGAGCTCGAGGTGGACGGCAAATAAAGTGAAATCGTGTTACAAAAAGTATATCAGATTTAGTTTGGTTTTAAATAGCGAAAATATTCGCAAAATTAGGAATTGTCATAACTAATACATGGTTTACCATGTCGATTTTTCGTTTGACTAGTAAAACTTATTATTTCCATATTAACTAATGTAGAAAAGTAGAACTGCTAGTTAACACCATCAAGTACTAGCAGAGCTTTAACTGTAGCGGTGAAAACTGTCGTTTCCCATGAAACAAGAATAACAACAAATAAAGACAGCCTTTTTTTGAAAAAGAAACAATGAAATGGTGTGGGTTGGAGGCCGGAATCAAAACAGACTCGTATTTTATTGTATGGCGCTGTTAAGTTTGGTCTTTCTAGTCAGCACTGTCGTCATGGACTACACAAGTAATACTAGAATTGTATTCCGTTCAAAATTTGAGTGAAATTTATTTCAGCTATATGGTTATGGAATGAAACTCTTTGTGGAAATTTATTAAAGCTAATCCTAAAGATTAGGGAGTCTCATATCTATAAGTTCCTCGGCCAATGCAGGTTTTGGAACGGAAAAGGTAAAGAAAAAAGTATTTTAAATCAGCCAATGAAATATCAGCACTCATTTACCTATTGTCCAGTTAAAAACACAAGAAATTTGCTGCTTTCTGTTTTGATTACCGAACAGCAGCGAACATACTCCTTTCTTACCTGTATTGTAACAAAATTGTCAACGGAAAATGGAAAACGTTTCGCTGCCTTCCTCCGTGAATTTGTCTGACCCAGACATAGAAGATTGCCATTATTTGCAAGGCGTTGTCTGGAAAAAGATCTACCTGTCAAAGCACGCGTACAGAAATCTGCTTGCTTTAATTTGTCTTAATTCTCTAGCAATCATTCCCACGATCCTGTTAAACGCGCTGGTCATCTTTGTCGTGGCAACAAGGCGCCGACTGCAGACCAATTCGAACATTCTCCTGGCGTGTTTGGCGGGAACAGATTTTCTGGTCGGGCTGGTAGCTCAACCCATTGCTATCGCCGTAAAGGTTAAGCGAGCATTCAGCATTGAGCCATTCTGTTATTGGAAACTGTATTCACCATAATCCTTTATGCAACGGGTTGTACTTCGTTGGGTCATCTCGTGTTGATCAGTATTGACCGCTTTTTTGCCACAAAGGATGCCTTGAGGTACCGGGAAATTGTTACAAAACAACGGATAAAAAATGGTGTACTTGTAGTTTGGGCTATTACTATGGTTCTCACAATTCAGGAAACTGTCTTGGCTGTAATAAACAGTGGAACTAAATGTTACATAGTATATTGTACTTTGGCTGGTGTAATGTGCGTTATTATCGGCTTCGTTTACATTGCTGGTATCTGTTACTGTTATGTGTATATATTCTCAGAAACACGGCGACAGAAAAAACGCCTGCAAACTGAACAGTTGCCTCAAGAAGAAGCTAAAAGAGTGAAAAAGGGCAACAAGGCAGCCAACACCCTGGCATTAATTTTGGGTGCGTTAATAGTAACGTACTTGCCTATAATAATACTTATTTTAGTGGTAGCTTTTTCTACATTAAAGCCCAGCGTTACAGTGATTTTTTCCAATTGGGCATCAACTGCCGCTCTGCTCGGTTCTCTTGTTAACCCTATTATTTATTGTTGGCGTAATAAAAAGCTTCGGCACGCTTTTCTTGAGATTTGTCATGTAAGACAACCAGAAAACAGAGCACCAGACATTGAGATGAAAGAAATACAACGCCATCGACCCGAAATTCAGCCTTCTACTTGTGAGGCTTTTTCGACCGCCGTAGTAAACCAAGACCCAGTTTTGCTGTCATTCAGTCATCTCAAAGCCGAAGAAATTGTTCATATTGAGGAAATGGATAACTAAATCTTGTAAATATTACAATTTTATGCGCAATTTGAATGGTTAATATTTTTCTCCTTAATGTTATTGAAGAAATATCGTTATCTATGAACTGTTGTTTAAGATTATAAATAAATGTGTGCAGGCCTGTAGAATTGCGTTTAATTTTGTTTTTTCTTTCTTCTTAGGGTATTTTTCATGTTAAGGAACCCAGAATTAAAAATCAAAGTGGCTGTGAGCCACTGAAACTCGGAAAATATATAGCCTTTGTTTACTTCATACATGTATATAGTAACACAAATAAAGGCTGAATTTTACCCAACCCCCTACCCGCCTCACAAGACTAATTGATTACTTCAATTTAATATTAGACTCTCTGTCGACCGGCGTGCAATGCGAGTGTTTGTTATTGTTTTGATTCTGGCGCTGAAGAAAATCGTTCGAAAATCAAAAAGATTTAGGGTATTCGTGGCCTAAAATAAAATATACCGGTTGAAACAGGTATAAAATGGTTGCTTTCGAGGTCATCCAGCTAAGAAATACTTTATTTTGAAATTTTGGCCTCGCGTCGTGGAGGCGCAAGCTACAATTACAATTACAAGCTCCTGTCGCCATACGCGTCATTTGAAAACAACTCCATACAATAAATTTCCTTTTTATTTGCTTTTAGAAGCACATATACACAGTATATATACAGTACTTAGTGCTCTTAAAATACTGTTAAGATGTAGAACTAGAGCAATGAACATTTCGTGGCGATTTTTATACCGCGGTTTGGAATTCCTGCGGAGATTGTTTCGATAAGCAGTCACGTACAGATTCTAAATGCTTTCAGTTCGATCTTTTTTCATTCCGAAAGATTGCCATTACTAGCGAGCAGGGGAAAATTGAAGCAAAGAAAGCACTTTTCATCGAAATAAATTTCAAATAATCTCAATAAAGCTTACTTGGTACTGGAAGAATCTACTGGCAATGCGAAGGGAAATAATTCTGCAGCGATTCAGTGTCACTCAGCTTACTGCAACAAACATGAGCAGTTTTCACTTTGCCTTTATCCGAGGTCATCTTCTTTGTTTCTCCATTGATTCTGGGCAGATTTTCTAGAATAAATCTTTTCGGAAGAGCCTCTGGTTACAGTCCAGGCCTTACGCAGGCGATTCTTGGCACCCGCCATGCATGGCTAAAAGCATATCGCGTACCGGCCGTTGTTTAGCTTTTCACACATGTAACAAACGAACAACTTACGACAAAATATTCACCTCAAAGTTAAGAACGATAATCAATCTTTTCATGAAAAGCAATAACTGTTGAAAAATCGCGATGGATGCCTCGGATTGTAAAGGATTGAAGAGCGAAATGATCGACAAATTGAGGTTTTGTAGGTTACGAAACCTCGGGCGAGGCATGCAATGCATGCCGGTCGACAGAGAGTCTTAAATTAATTAATTCAATTTTAATTTTAATCGAGGGAAGGAGTGAAATCAGCCCCATCACCAGAACTCGGAATTTTCCGAGTTAATAAATGAAAATTGCTGATAAATGTCTATAAAGAATTTGGAATAAAATGCTGTTGATCGCGGTGAAAGTATAGGATTCGCAAATGAATGAGATAGAAGGGCAAGCTAAGGGCAGGTGTTTGAGATCACGATCGCAGGAATCTAAGCATTAATGCGTTCAAAATTGTTTTGCCCAAACATCCTTTTGCAAAAGACTTGCAAAACCTCTCGCTAGAAAGAAGGGATCAACATAGCTAAATTGCGGTATTGATGTTTATTGATGCGTTTATTATAAAACCATTTTTATACAGTGGCTTATTCTGGCTGAAATATAATGAATCTAAATGCTGTTATATGTCTCCGCTTGATTTTTTCCACAAACATTGCCAACATTTTAATAGCAGTAGCTAATCAGTTTTATGAATCTCTGTTGTTTTTTGCTTTCTTTTATTATTTATGATAATAATGTAATAAAAATAATTTCAATATTTACTTTCCGCTTCATTATATCATGTCTTCATAGCATCATATTGCACGCTGTCCTTTCTTTAAATTTGTAACGTCCGAGTTTACCCAGAGTCATTTAGTTATTTGTAAGATCCTGAAGAAGAAAGGCAGTGCCTTTCGAAATATTGGCACTGAAATTATATTTCTTTACTGCTAAATCAGTCTTGCTCTTTTTCTGTTGATTTATGAATCTGCATATTTCTTTTGAGTCCCAAACCATTGACAGGTATTCAAACAACAACAGGCAGTATTTTCGCAGATGTTTTTATTTGGTAAAGTTACACGTAGTTTGTATAATCCTTGCTTAGGAGAAATTACGAGATCGAACCTGAAAAAGGTTAAAAGTAATATTTTTCATTCGCGGTTATATCGATGTGGTATTGTTTTACGCTTATAAACAATCTTAAAAGAAGTGAATCATTTTATGAAACTATACATATTTCTATTTCGTCCAAAATGAAACCATATCGCCCATTCAAGCAACTTCATGTAGTATTATTTTCGCAGATGTTTTTAGTTGGTAAAGTTACACACACTGATCCTAGCTGAGGGGAGATCGAATCTTAATCAAAGATCTCGCGACGCGTGAAAACTGAAACAACACTTCGGGACGCATTCCTATCCAATGACGTTTTTATCGCCCACAGCGAAAAGTATTCCCTTGACAAATTAAAACAGTCCCTTGAGAGCATACAAAAATGTGGGTCAGAGAGTGCCAACCCAATGCTCCCAATTCTTACCAATTTTCTTGTACCAAGCAAAATAGTCGAAAAAAAAGGTCAGAAGGTTTTTTTTTTCATCCGTGGTAAATGTCGATGTAGTATCACATTTATAATAATTTTGTTGAAGTCACTTTCAGCAACGATTGACTCATTTACAATCATTCCAGAGAAACAGTTAAACAATGTGGGTTGAAATGTGGAATTACAACAGTACTTAAATCTTAACATGTATGTATCAGGTGATATGCTTCTGGTATCAGTTACTGATTTTACCGCATTTTTTATTCTGTAGTCTAACACTGTATTTGTTGGCAAATATAGCTATTCACTAATCACCACAAGTTGTGTTTAACTCTGCCCGGTCTAGTTCTTATAAAAATTGACGAGCTGGTAATAGCAGCAACTGACCAAATTTAAGAAAGTTATATAAAATATCGTGTTGAGAAATAATAGTGTTAATTAACCGACATAAGTGTATGTAAAACAGTTTTCGAAGCACCAGCTGAGCGCATATAATTTAAATGTCACCTGTATCAAGACATATTATGTTTCAACATGGTACTTTTCAAAACTTTTCAAGCACGTTAACGGGTCGTGACAGTTTTTTTTTTGTATTTTAATACTTTATTTGATTTTATGGTTTCTTACAAAACATGTATATATTGTTGTTACGAACATATTGTTGTTACGAACACACACACACACACACACACACACACACACATACATTACACTTACAGGAAACTCGCTACACTTCCATTTTCCTATTACACAATACAATACTATAAACTATAACTTACATACGCAGTACAAAGATTTTAACATGTTATGACAGATTATGTTTCTACCTCAATATACCTGCCCCATTTTTTTTTGATGGATGGGCCATTTATTATTAAATTGAGCAATCTTTTCCTCAAGTTGATAAATTTTCTTCACTTGTGCTTTGAATGCAATAATGGATGGTTTAACCTTATTGCATCTACACGAATATATATATATATATTTTTGCAATTAACAAAATATGGTTAACAAACCAATCCTCCTCGTCAGTAATACCAAACATTATATCTTTATGACAGAGGGATTTAATTTGGATATTCTGGTGGCCCATCCATTTTATAACTTCTGCCCAAAACTTCTTGGTATAGTGACAAGTTATAAAGATGTGTTCGAGAGATTCGTCTACTTCCCCGCAAAAAGAACAGAGTGGAGATGAAATTATTCCAACTTTACTAAGGAGAACATTTGTTGCAAGACATCTGTTAAGAAGTTTGTATTGAAATTCACGCGATTTTTTGTCCAAAGCAACACGATGTGGTAAGCAATATATTTTCTTCCAATCCAATTCACCATCATTTTCGAACAAAACATTGTACTTAAGCTGAGCTGTAGGTGGAGTAATGATTCTGTTTCGGAGTTCTTTGTAAATAGTCTTCGAAACGGCCTTACTGATTAAGACATTTTGCCCGTTTAACTGTAACTGGACTTGATTTTGTAGGTTAAAGGGCTCAGTGCCAGTATAATTATAAGTTTTAGGAAATCTACGATATTCTGTTGGAAGGGCATCAATGACACAGAAGAGCCTAAATGCATCTAACGGAGAAATATCTAGTTCCGTAACTTATGTTTTGTAATAAGCTCGTTATTTTCAGAGATAAGGTCTTCTAATCTACGTATACCTTTATCTGCAACACTACGGTTATAGACTGATTTGCCATTAATACAAATAGTTTTATTGTTCCATAGGATAATTTTTGAAAGATCACCACTATTTTGCCTTGCTGCCGAGCATTCTGCGAAATAATTTAGACACTCTTCATAAAAAAGCTGGGAGTTTGACAGGCATGATTTTAACATCAAAGTCACAGCATAGAATAAACTTGCCACCAACCGGTTTTAAATAATGTAGTAAAATCGTTTTCCAGCTGCTGGGTTGTTTACTTGCAAGTCTTTTGCAACAAAGGATTCTCTGAGTTTTTATTATAGATTCAAGGTGTGGAGCTATGAGTCCACCATCCTCGACCTCGCTGGCAAGTGCGAGACGTTTGACTTTGTCTTTTCCTTTCCGGCAAATAAAATCAAAGATGATTTTATTAGCTTCATTAATAAATTCTTTATCTAAACAGTGTTAAGTCTCCCCACCTCAACATTTTTAACTTTTTCTTAATAGATTCAATCAATTAATCAAAGTTCAACTTTTGTTTAGCTCTATTGTCACATGTAAAGTAAATTCCAAGGATTTTGAGAGCTCTTTTAATCTTTATACCTTTGAAGTCGTTATGATCAGAGGGCGAGTTTCCATGATTTCCAAGTAACATTATTTCTGATTTTTCACGATTAATTTTAAGTCCAGAGCACCCTCCAAAGACTTCTAGAAGCTTAAGAAATCTTGATATAGAAATGTCATTTAGTAGAAATGCCGTTAAATCATCTGCAAAAATTTCCAGCTTAATTTCTTCCCCGTCTACCATGATTCCCTGGATGCTTTTGTTGCTTCGTACGCTTATACTCAAAATCTCCAAAACAATAATAAACAAACAGGAAGAGAGCGGGTCTCCTTGCCTTACACCTCGCTGAACTTCGAAAGGGGCAGTGGCAGTGGCCATTATTCATCACGCAACTTGATACATTGTTATAAAAAGTCTTGATCCAATGAATGAACGAAGGTCCAAAACGAAAAGCATGGAGTGTGCGAAACAAGAAATCCCTACTTACAGAGTCAAACGCTTTCTTGAAATCAACTGCAATCAATCTTCCTGGAATTTGATATTTTTTTGTGTCATACAAAATGTCATCGATGGATCTTACAGCATCACAAATAGTTCCGTCTTTCACATAAGCACATTGATTATGATGTATGATCTTAGGAAGAACAGCTTCTAGTCTTTTGGCGATCGCTTTCGAGCCAATTTTTACGTCAACATCAATGAGCGATATTGGTCTCCAATTAGATATATTTCTTCTTTCTTTGTCTTTCTTTTCAATAAGTGTAATGACAGCTCGCTTTTGTGAACTGGACAACTCTCCGTGATCGTAAGAGTAATTTAAACTCTCCACCATCAGATTACCTACAATGTTCCAAAAGGTCTTATAGAATTCAACTGTTAGGCCATCTTCGCCTGGCGATTTGTTGTTTTCAAATAGCTGGAGACTTTTAAAACATTCGTCAGCAGTGAATTTCCCTTCGCAAATATGAGCATCTTCAGCAGTAAGTCTGGGTATTTCAGGAATCTCAAGAAAAGAGTCCAGCAAGATTGTTGACGGATTTAAATCATCATTTTTATAAAGTGCCGAGTAGAACTTTTCGATCTCATGCATAACATTCTTTGGATCAGTAACTAAGGTACCTTCCGTATTGAATACTTTCCGGACGGAGCTTTTTGTCTTTTTGTGTGCCTCGAGATTTAAGAAATACTTATTACTCTTCTCACCTTTTTCATACCAGGTTGCCCTTGATCGAATAATTGCGCCTTGAGCAATATTTTCATATAAATTGTCATATTCTACCTTTAAGTTTTCTAATTGTTGAAGGTTTTCAGGGGAGGGGCATTCCACACAGTTTTCTTCGCAAGCCTTCAAAGAAGCCTCAATGTCAGTTATATTTTTTCTTTTTTTCCGCGCCTTTTCTAGCCATATAAATGTAAACTATAACTCAACAAACTTGCAGGAGCGGATGAACACACGTCCTCACTCGATCATGGTCGCCCCAATCCCCCCGAAGAACAACAGTTGATGTGTTCGCTAAATTTTGATAACTCGCATGTAGGAGTCCCCGGTAGTATAGTGGTGAGTATCCCCGCCTGTCACGCGGGAGACCGGGATTCGATTCCCCGCCGGGGAGAATATTTTTTTGCCACGAACCTAGGATAATCTTCCATTTTATTTATTCCTTGTAATGAATATCATTATTTTCTTCTCTGAGAGGAAAGTCATCATAGAAATCGAAAAGGCAACAGCCTTATAAAATAAAACGCAGGCAAAATAATTTTAGAAAGTGATTGCCGACGGTATACCTTTTCCTTTCATGTATACACACTATCAAACAGATAAGTGAAAGAAAATGAGAACCTTAAGAAATAGGCTGGAAAAAGAATGAAAGAAAGAAGGAAACTGCCAAAATACTGGCTCGAGACTGGAAAATTTACCAAAAAACGCATCTCCCCGGCGGGGAATCGAACCCCGGTCTCCCGCGTGACAGGCGGGGATACTCACCACTATACTACCGAGGAATCCTGCATGTAAGTTGATCAAATTTAGCAAACACATCAA
Organism: Meandrina meandrites; assembly: GCA_963693305.1. Classification (NCBI taxonomy): domain Eukaryota; kingdom Metazoa; phylum Cnidaria; class Anthozoa; order Scleractinia; family Meandrinidae; genus Meandrina; species Meandrina meandrites. The sequence goes on from OY855910.1 coordinate 24,171,016, forward strand.
CTGTCATGACAATTCGATGGACATGACGACGTTTTAAGGTGGGGATATACCCGATTTTGAGTGAAATTTTAAGAAGTTTAAGGAAGGGGTAAAAGAAAGAAAATTATTTTTGAAACACCAACAGACAGTTGACCCCCACGCAAGAGCACCGCAGGTTGTCAGGGGACTGTTTGGGTGTCCATATACTAATTTTTAACTTCAAATTCTAATTTTAAAATCACATTAAATCTTTAATATTTCTTATTTCTCCAAATTTTACAAATCTTTTGAGAAAAACTATCTCTTTTCAAACATCCCCAGAAATCACCAAAAAATTTACAAAACACCGCTTAACATAGCTTTGTGAAATAAGCATAGAGTTTTTAGATTACTTGAAACGTAGACGAGATATTCGCATTAAACCAAGTTTAGCGGTGGAAAAACAGGCTTCAGGTGTACCCCGCCTTAACGTGCTTGAAAAGTTTTGAAAAGTATCTTGATACAGTATCTTGATACAGGTGACTCGAGTCATTTACATTGCTCGATGAAAGCTACTTGTAATTTACGTTTATGCGTCCGTCAATTCTAGCAGTGCCCATCCCCCCCCGGGGCTAACCCCCGGGCATTTATAGCATTTCTTTAAAAAATTTCTCGGGGTGGGGATCTAGGAACCGGGCAAATGCCCCGCTCCCGGGTTGATTGTTTTCAATCTCTCAATAGGTGATATAAAAATATAATATAAGTTGTTGCTTCCTAGCAATGAAGAAATATCTAAAATTGAGAAAATATACCTTTAAAAAGATCCACGAACGTCCACGAGCTTCACTAGTCCTTGATGGACTAGCTAATCTGCAACGTAGTCCACGTCTTGGCCTTGTCCACGGTTTCGAAATCACGTGTCAAATGCCCGGAGGTCGAACCGGGTACGCAAATGCCCCACCCTCGGGACTGGCAACATTAGGAAATGCCACGTGGTTGCCCCCCCCCCCCCCCCCGGTGGGGGATAGGCACTGGTTGAATTGACTGATGCATTAGGCGTGAAATGTGTACTAAAATTCATATATTATGGCTGGAAACGTATTAAGGGTAAGCGTATTCAGAGTTGGCTGTTTTTGTGTCTAGTGCGAAGCACAAACACAATGATATAACGCTAAAAAGTTGGCTAAGTACTTCATATGCGACTTCATACTAAGGTAAACAGGAGGGTTACCCCCTAGCGCTCCCAAATTTCTCCTTTTTTTCATTGACATGTTAACAAGGCAGCTTGGGTTACCCTAGCACTAGGGTAACCCTAGCTGAGCTAGGGATAACTCGCCTACCCGGGACAGCTTTATTTTGGCTTCAAGAAGCTAAATATGTTTAAAATACCAACTAAAACAGCGAACTGTGACCAAGAAACATCGCGTTCATTCACATTTTGTCGTATTTTTGCATTGGAACGGAATTATTTTCGAATAACAGCTTCTTACGACAAAATTTTTGGTAAAATGTCTGGCGCTGCATATGTGAGGTCATTCCATAACATAATTATTTATAGTTTCTTCGTCAAACGCGTCCCAGCAAAAAAAATTGTGCTTGGGACGTTAATGAGCTTGGAAATTAAAATATGATTTTACTTGAACTGATAAACTGCGTAACTAAAACGAAATTCGGTCTTGGCACTAAGATTATTACCCGTTACATGCTTTATTTACAAGGTTAGCTAAAGCAAAACCGGTGTTAGTCGACCCGGGTAGTAGGATTACCCTACCTGTAAATTTTTGCTTGTATACCTAGGGGGCTATCTTCTAACCCTCTTGCTAGGGTTACCCTGCCACCTTGTAAACAGGGCCTAACCAAGTTCTACTAAGGTTTCTCACACGTGACAGCGTACACGAAGTATTTTGCAATATTCTTCTCTGCGTAATAGTAATCGATAATCACTCGTTTTGAACTCGTAACCCGAAGTAAACAACCGATGACAATGTATAACAAACGGAACAAATCTAATTTGAGAGAATTAAAGCATTAACTACGTCAACAAATGTCAACACCTTGTGTTCTCATGACAGTCGCGTACAGCTAAATAAAAGTATTGTTGATGTTCTATAAAACAATATTTTCTCGGACGTTTCGAGACTTCTGTTTCTTCATCAGCGTGAAAAATGCTGTTAACAGATAGCACACGCAAGACCGCACAACCAAACGGGATGAACATTGACTTTGCTTTCTTGTGACAGTACAAGCACGCGCTTATGGCGCATTTTAATTGATTACGCGCGCGCTCAAGTTGAAGATATTCGTTAGCGTCCACACATGGGCAAATAGTAGACGCTAAATTAATTTATCAGAGCGCGTGCTTTACTTAGGTTATGCCACAAAAAAAGATATGCAGCGTCTACTTCAGATAGCTTTCCTAGATCACCTTGCACCTGTTTATTACTTCTACCCGTATTTTTTTGCTACACTGTTGAAGCTTGATATTTTGACCCTTCCTCCACACCTCTAGTCTATGCAAACTATCAAGTTTTAAGTTTTCGGAGTTACAACTTTAAACAAAAACTTCAACAGTCTGATCGATGTTCGCGCAGTTCAAAAATATTTTTCCAGAGTTTTTTTTTTTTTTGTGGCGATATTCGCTAAATCAGACTCTGATTCAAAGGAGCAGTGATTAAAAGAAAAAATAAACCTTACCTTGTCAGCCGTGACTCAGATTCCACGTGAAGCCACAGCTCAAGCGGCTCGAAAGTTAATTACCTTTGTGAAGTTCATAATATAACAAAAAAGGTAGTTCAACGGACCCGATGCTTTTTTTTCCCTCCCCATATTAGAGAGATGTTTTGTGATGGAGTATTAAAAGAAAAAAAACACGGTAAAACATTCCATTGATTTTTTTATATAAAACGTGGTATCCGAGTGGTATCCACGGTTTGCTGTGAAGCAACGCAAAGCACTCAAAACAAGATTGAGTCATAGAGTATTTAGTTGTTATGACAACGCGTGCCGTAATCATTTGTGACGTCAAATTAGAGGAAATCTGGATTGTGAACATTTTTGCGCGCGAGAGAATAAGGAAATGAGAGAGAATTTTTTTTTCTTCCGAAGTCCCGTTTTTCTTTTTGATGTTATCTCTTGGCCTCCAAAAGAAATCTTCGTACAGGCCAACAACAAAAGACACAAAACATGCCCTGAAAACGAAAAAGTGCTTAATTAAGCAGCTTGTAAAATTTTCTCAAATCACATCCAGGAGTCCTCGGTAGTATAGTGGTGAGTATCCCCGCCTGTCACGCGGGAGACCGGGGTTCGATTCCCCGCCGGGAGACTCTTTTTTGGTAAATTGTCCAGTCTCGAGCCAGTATGTTGCCTTTTCGATCTCTAAGATGACTTTCTGCACAGGAAAGAATATAATGATGTTGATAATAAGGAAGGGATAAAATGGAAGATTATCTTATGGCCGATTCGCACTAGCGGACAAGTTTAAAATTGTGATAACATCTTTGACAAAAACAAAATTGTCGCGACAAGTCAGAGACATTTTGAAGAAAACAAAAGGGTTAATCATTATTACAATAGCTCTGCACGTGCTTCTGGCATCCTGGTAAATTTCTCGGCACGGTCGTCTTGTGCAAACATCAAATAATCAGGCAGGTCCACGTGGTGAAATATTTTAAAACGATTTGCATTTTAAGTGTGCGTGAAGTGATGTTTTTGTGTTGACCTGCGGGGAAAATGTGGCAAGTAAACTACTTCTTTTCCCTTCCATTTATCGGCACAAACTGGTTCCCTCCGCATTCATTTGTTCCAACCCCGGCATTACCATCCTTCCACGACCTCACCTCGGCACACAAACATATTTTGCCGCCTATCGCGGAAAAATTTTCCCTGTTGTTTTTTAGTACAATCCAGACCAAACACAATAGCTAATCAACAACGTTTTTTTATCTGGTATTATGAGGGGCGTTGGAATGCGACAACTCATGACTTGTCCTGCCTTGAGGCAGGACATCGGCCCCTTGAAGATTTGTCCGTTTTGACAAAATTTGCACTTGTCCAAGAAGTCGTTCGCACTTGTTTTTGCGATTGTTTGACAAAATGTATCACGCGCGCAACGCGGACCAATCATAAGACAACTGCTTCTTTGTTTTCCTGAATTGTTTGACAAGTTCTGGGTCTCCAAAAACGTATTCGCACTTGTTTTCTGTAACAAGTGAAACACAAGTGATGAAATCTACCAATTGTTACAAAATTTGTCCGCTAGTGCGAATTGGCCCTTAGGTTCCTGGCAAAAAAAATTCTCCCCGGCGGGGAATCGAACCCCGGTCTCCCGCGTGACAGGCGGGGATACTCACCACTATACTACCGAGGAATCCTCGATGTGTAGAAATTAAATTTAGCAAACACATCAACTGTCATCAACTGTCGATTGACATGGCGACGTTTAACCTGTTAAGGTGCTTGAAAAGTTTTGAAAAGTACCATGTTGAAAGATAATATGTCTTGATACAGGTGACACGAGTCATATACATGGCTCGTTGGAAGCTACTTGTAGTCTACGTTTTGGCGTGAAATGCGCACGAAAACTCATATATCATGGTCTGTACACGTAATAAGGGTAAGCGTATCCAGAGCACGCTATGTTTTTAGTATAGAGAGCTGAGCGATTGATCAATAGACGTCCATTTACCTCTGTGTTCTACAACCTCGTTTCCAGGTTCTATGGAGAAAAAGCCCCGTTTTCAACGTAGTTAGGTAACACGGATTAATTTACTTAAATTGGCTGAGTTCATAACAGAAAAGGTTTCATCTATTTTCGCTTGTAACTGGGTTGATCGAGCATTTTTTGAACCTTATAACCACACATTACCGCCAGTTGATAACGGCTGTTCCCAATCAAGAGGTAAACGAACTGACAGTAACATATCAGCTTTCCAGAGATTGGACTGAGTGGAAAATATTAATCAGATAGCAACCACGCGAGTGACTTCAATATCGGCCGAGCACGCAGCTCGAGGCCAATATGACGAACACGCAAACATTACAGTGGAATAATATTATAATCGGGAAAAACGTTTTGCGCGCATTCTATAGCGAAAAATATACTGTCATCTACAAGACAGGAAAAATATACTTTACCCCGACTGAATTTTAATTTCTGTTGTAGTTATGACTGAAATAAGCTTTAGAGTAAGTTTTAATAGCTTTTCTATCAAGTTTTAAGTTTTCGGAATTACAACTTTAAAGAATAAGTTCAACACTCTGATCTATGTTCGCGCAGTTCAAAAATAATTTTTTTCAGAATTGTTTTCTCGTGGCGATATTCGCTAAATCAGATGCTGATTCAAAGGAGCAGTGATTAAATGAAAACATAAACCTTACCTTATCACCCGTAAATCAGATTCAGTGTGAAGCCACAGCTCAAGCAGCTCAAACGTTACTTGCGTGAAGTTCATAATATAACAAGAAAAGGTATTTCAACAGAACCGAAGCTTTCTTTTCTCTCCCCATAAAATATTAGAGAGTTATTTTTTGTGGAGGTATAGTTACACAAAAAATACGACGGGTGAAACATTCCAGTTATTTTCTTTCTAAATCGTGATATCCGAGTGGTATCCACGGTTTGCTGTGAAGCAACGCAAGCGCTCAAAACAAGATTGGATCAGAGTACTTAGTTGTTATGACAACGCGCGTCGTAATCATTTGTGACGTCAAATTAGAGGAAATCTGGGTTGTGAACACTTTTGCGCACGCAAGAATAGGGAATAAAAAGAGAAACTTTGTTGCAAAGTTCCGTTTTTCTTTTTGATATTATCTCTTGGCCTCCAAAAGAAATCTTCCTACACGCCAACAACAAAACATGGAAGGAAAACGGAAAACGAAAAAGTGCTCAATTGAGCAGTTTGTAAAATTTTCACAGTTAACATAACGGAGTCCCCGGTAGTATAGTGGTGAGTCTCCCCGCCTGTCACGCGGGACACCGGGGTTCGATTCCCCGCCTGGGAGACTCGTTTTTGGTAAATTGTCCAGTCTTGAGCCAGTATTTTGACAGTTTCTTCCTTCCTTTCTTTCTTTCTTTTTTTTTTTCCTGTCTATTTCTTTCCAGTTAGGAAAGTCGTCTTAGAGATCGAAAAGGCAACAGCGTAATGGAATAAACTACAGGCATAATAATTTAAGAAAGTGATTACCGACGGTATACCTTTTCCATACATGTGAAAACACTGTCAAACAGATAAGCGGAAAAAAATGAGAACCTTAACAAATAGACTGGAAAAAAGAAAGAAAGAAAGAAAGAAAGAAAGAAAGAAAGAAAGAAAGAAAGAAAGAAAGAAAGAAAGAAAGAAAGAAAGAAAGAAAGAAAGAAAGCCGATGAAAATAAGAAAATGTGAGAATTTCACAAACTGCTCAATTGAGCACTTTTTCGTTTTCCGTTTTCCTTCCATGTTTTGTTGTTGGCGTGTACGAAGATTTCTTTTGGAGGCCAAGAGATAACATCAAAAAGAAAAACGGAACTTTGCAACAAAATTTCTCTTTTTATTCCTTATTCTTGCGCGCGTAAAAATGTTCACAACCCAGATTTCCTCTAATTTTTGACGTCACAAACGATACGACGAGCGTTGTCATAACAACTAAGTACTCTGATCCAATCTTGTTTTGAGCGCTTGCGTTGCGGCTTCACAGCAAACAATGGATACCACTCGGATACCACGTTTTATAAAGAAAATAACTGGAATGTTTCACCCGTCGTATTTTTTGTGTAACTAATCCTTCACAAAACATAACTCTCTAATATGGGGAGAGAAAACAAAGAATCGGGTCCGTTGAAATACCTTTTCTTGTTATATTATGAACTTCACGCAACTAACTTTTGAGCCGCTTGAGCTGTGGCTTCACACGGAATCTGAGTCACGGCTGAGAAGGTAAGGTGTTTTTTTTCTTTTAATCACTGCTCCTTTGAATCAGCATCTGATTTAGCGAATATCGCCACAAAAAAACAATTCAAACAAACAAGAAAGAAAGAAAGAAACGTCGCCATGTCAATCAAATTGTCATGACAGTTGATGTGTTTGCTAAGTTTAATCTTCACACATCGAGGATTCCTCGGTAGTATAGTGGTGAGTATCCCCGCCTGTCACGCGGGACACCGGGGTTCGATTCCCCGCCTGGGAGAATTTTTTGGCCAGGAACCCACATAATCTTCCATTTTATCCCTTCCTTGTTATGAACATCATTCTTTTCTTTCCAGTTAGGAAAGTCGTCTTAGAGATCGAAAAGGCAACAGCGTAATGGAATAAACTACAGGCATAATAATTTCAGAAAGTGATTACCGACGGTATACCTTTTCCATACATGTGAAAACACTGTCAAACAGATAAGCGGAAAAAAAATGAGAACCTTAACAAATAGACTGGAAAAAAGAAAGAAAGAAAGAAAGAAAGAAAGAGAGAAAGAAAGAAAGAAAGAAAGAAAGAAAGAAAGAAAGAAAGAAAGAAAGAGAGAAAGAAAGAAAGAAAGAAAGAAAGAAAGAAAGAAAGAAAGAAAGAAAGAAAGAAAGAAAGAAAAAAAGAAAGAAAGAAAGAAAGAAAGAAAGAAAGAAAGAAAGAAAGAAAGAAAGAAAGAAAGAAAGAAAGAAAGAAAGAAAGAAAGAAAGAAAGAAAGAAAGAAAGAAAGAAATAAAGAAAGAAACGTCGCCATGTCAATCAAATTGTCATGACAGTTGATGTGTTTGCTAAATTTAATCTTCACACATCGAGGATTCCTCGGTAGTATAGTGGTGAGTATCCCCGCCTGTCACGCGGGAGACCGGGGTTCGATTCCCTGCCGGGGAGAATTTTTTGGCCAGGAACCCAACATAATCTTCCATTTTATCCCTTCCTTGTTATGAACATCATTCTTTTCTTTCCAGTTAGGAAAGTCGTCTTAGAGATCGAAAAGGCAACAGCGTAATGGAATAAACTACAGGCATAATAATTTCAGAAAGTGATTACCGACGGTATACCTTTTCCGTACATGTGAAAACACTGTCAAACAGATAAGCGGAAAAAAATGAGAACCTTAACAAATAGACTGGAAAAAAGAAAGAACGAACGAACGAACGAACGAACGAACGAACGAACGAACGAACGAACGAACGAACGAACGAAAGAAAGAAAGAAAGAAAGAAAGAAAGAAAGAAAGAAAGAAAGAAAGAAAGAAAGAAAGAAAGAAAGAAAGAAAGAAAGAAAGAAAGAAAGAAAGAAAGAAAGAAAGAAAGAAAGAAAGAAAGAAAGAAAGAAAGAAAGCCGATGAAAATAAGAACCTCGAGAAATAGACTGGAAAATAGAAAGAAAGAAGGAAACTGCCAAAATACTGGCTCGATACTGGAAAATTTACCAAACATATTCTCCCCGGCGGGGAATCGAACCCCGGTCTCCCGCGTGACAGGCGGGGATACTCACCACTATACTACCGAGGACTCTGTGATGATCGAAGTGAAAATTTTACAAACTGCTCAATTGAACACTTTTTCGTTTTCCGTTTTCCGAGCATGTTTTGTGTCTTTTGTTGTTGGCCTGTACGAAGATTTCTTTTGGAGGCCAAGAGATAGCATCAAAAAGAAAAACGGGACTTCGAACAAAAATTGCTCTCTTAAATTCCTTAATCTTGAGCGCGCAAAAATGTTCACAACCCAGATTTCCTGTAATTTGACGTCACAAATGAATACGACGCGCGTTGTCATAACAACTAAATACTCTATGACTCAATCTTGTTTTGAGGCGCTTGCGTTGCTCACAGCACACCTGTGTTTTTTTTTGTTTTACTACTCCATCACAAAACATCTCTCTAATATGGGGAGAGAAAAGAAAGCATCGGTTCTGTTGAAATATCTTTTCTTGTTATATTATGAACTTCACGCAGGTAACTTTTGAGCCGCTTGAGCTGTGGCTTCACACGGAATCTGACTCACGGCTGACAAGGTAAGGCGTTTTTTTTTTCTTTTAATCACTGCCCCTTAGATCAGAAAGTGATTTAGCGACTGGAAAAAGAAAGAAAGAAAGAAAGAAACTGCCAAAATACTGGCTCGAGACTGGAAATCTTAACAAAAAACGAGTCTCCCCGGCGGGGAATCGAACCCCGGTCTCCCGCGTGACAGGCGGGGATACTCACCACTATACTACCGAGGACTCCGTGATGTCAACTGTGAGAATTTTACAAACTGCTCAATTGAGCACTTTTTCGTTTTCCGTTTTCCTTCCATGTTTTGTTGTTGGCGTGTACGAAGATTTCTTTTGGAGGCCAAGAGATAACATCAAAAAGAAAAACGGAACTTTGCAACAAAATTTCTCTTTTTATTCCTTATTCTTGCGCGCGTAAAAATGTTCACAACCCAGATTTCCTCTAATTTGACGTGACAAACGATACGACGAGCGTTGTCATAACAACTACGTACTCTGATCCAATCTTGTTTTGAGCGCTTGCGTTGCGGCTTCACAGCAAACAATGGATACCACTCGGATACCACGTTTTATAAAGAAAATAACTGGAATGTTTCACCCGTCGTATTTTTTGTGTAACTAATCCTTCACAAAAAATAACTCTCTAATATGGGGAGAGTTACAAAGCATCGGGTCCGTTGAAATACCTTTTCTTGTTATATTATGAACTTCGCGCAAGTAACTTTTGAGCCGCTTGAGCTGTGGCTTCACACGGAATCTGAGTCACGGCTGAGAAGGTAAGGTGTTTTTTTTCTTTTAATCACTGCTCCTTTGAATCAGCATCTGATTTAGCGAATATCGCCACGAAAAAACAATTCTGATAAAAATTATTTTTGAACTGCGCGAACATATATCAGACTGTTGAACTTTTTCTTTAAAGTTGTAATCCGAAAACTTAAAACTTGACAGAAAAGCCATTAAAACTTACTCTAAAGCTTGTTTCAGTCATAACTACAACAAAAATTTAAATTCAGTCGGGTAAAGTATATTTTGCCTGTCTTGTAGATTACAATATATTTTTCGCTATAGAATGCGCGCAAAACGTTTTTCCCGATTATAATATAATTCCACTGTAATATTTGCGTGTTCGTCATACTGGCCTCGAGTTGCGTGCTCGACCGATATTGAAGTCACTCGCCTGATTGCTATCTGATTAATATTCTCCACTCAGTCCAAATCTCTGGAACGTAACCTTTTTTTAAACTTCAGCTGACATGTTACTGTTAGTTTGTTTACCTCGTGATTGGAACAGCCGTTATCAACAGGAAGTGATGTGTGAATATAAGGTTCAAAAAATGTTCGATCAACCCAGTTACAAGCGAAAATAGATGAAAACCTGTTCTGTTATGAACTTCATCCAAATCAAGTAAATTAATCCGTATTACCTGACTACGTTGAAAAGCGGGCTTTTTCTCTATAGAACCTGGAAACGAGGTTGTAGAACACAGAGGTAAATGGACCTCTATTGATCAATCTCTCAGTTCTCTATACTAAAAGCATAGCGAGCTCTGGATACGCTTACCCTTATTACGTGTAGAGACCATGATATATGAGTTTTCGTACCCATTTCACGCCAAAACGAAGACTACAAGTAGCTTTCATCGAGCCATGTATATGACTCGTGTCACCTGTATCAAGACATATTATCTTTCAACATGGTACTTTTCAAAACTTTTCAAGCACGTTAACAGATTAAATAATAGTGGTGAGTATCCCCGCCTGTCACGCGGGAGACCGGGGTTCGATTCCCCGCCGGGGAGAATATTTTTTGTCGCGAACTTGGAATAATCCTCCATTTTATCCCTTCCTTGTTATGAACATCATTATTTTCTTTCCTGTGACGAAAGTCAAGTTAGAGTTCGAAAAGGCTGGGTCGGGCATGGCGCGGCTGTAGACGCGTTGCTGTGAGCTCCAGCGAAATAATATTTTTATGGAAGGTCTTTAAGTGTTTAATGGCAGATTTATTCCAAAAACTTAAAAGAAAAAACAGGAAAAGTAGTTCCACATCAAGTGAAGAGGATAACAGATCACCACGAGATAAAAAATCTAAATTTGAACCACTGGACGAGAATAGCGACCACGACGAACTACATTCGGTGTTGGATATGGCGGAGGGAGTTTTACCTAAACTCGACATTGTGCTACAAAAGCTAGAAACGCTGGAAACGAAACTGGACTGTCTGGAAAAGTATGTGAAAAACGTGGATGCTAAAGTAAATGATTTAAGTTTGAAAGTGGAATCCCTTGATTCAACAACAAAGAAGGCTATAAAGTCGATCGATGAACTGGACAAAGGAATGTCATTCCTTAACAGCGAGGTTGAACATCTGAAGAAGCTAGAGAAGGATTGCGCTGCTTTCAGACAAGAGGTTTTGTACATGGGAGTTTATCAGAGAAGAGAGAACCTTCGCTTCTATGGAATAGACGAAGATCCTGAAGGTGCGGAAGACACACAACAAGTCCTAGTTGAATTTATGCAGTCAGAGCTTGGAATCGATGATGCCTTCGACATAGAATTTCAAAGGGTCCACAGAATTGGTACCTTTAATTCCGAAGCTACTAAACCACGACAGATCATCGCGCGTTTTCTCCGCTACCCGGATCGTGAAAGGGTCTTTAGGAATGCCAGAAAATTGAAAGGTAAACATTTTGGAATCTCTGCTGATTTTCCTAAAGAAATCGTAGATCGAAGAAAGGAGTTGCTGCCTAAATTTTTTGCGGCAAAGAAGGCGGGCAAGTCAGCATATTTTAGTCGAGCTGAGCCGGACAAACTATTTATTGACGGCAGATTAATCTCTTCTTAGTTTTGCCGCTTGAACTTTATTTTGCTTCCTGTTTTGAAATTTAAATGGAGCCTCCAGTTTTAATTTATACGTTCTTCCTTGCCATTTCATCTGCAAGACCTCGTTTGTTAGTGGCTTAATCAACAGCTGAGGCTGGCTATTATTTTAGGGTTTTTTCCGATGTTATTGTGTGACCTTATGTTTGTTCAGTAACACTGTTAATTATTGTAATTGTTCTTGTCCTTTTTTCCTTTGGAGAGGCTATATTACCATATTTTAAATTCAGTTCCATATACCCCTTTCACAGTGTTTTTGTATACTAAACAGCAGGGTAAATTTCTTATTGTCTTTTTTTTGAAGCTTAATTCACAAAGCACAATATAGACTTTGGATTGTTGTCGCTTAATGCTCGAGGGATTAGAACATTTGAGAAACGAAAGGCGCTCTTTCAGTGGCTGAACAAAGATAAGGCGGACATAATCTTTTTACAAGAAACTTATAGTACGCCAGACGTTGAAAATATATGGAAATCTCAGTGGAAAGGTGATCTTTATTTCGTACATGGCTCGGAACATAGTAGAGGGGTTTTGATTCTTATAAAAGAAAAGTTAAGTTTTGAATTTAAATCGTATACTCATGATAATGTGCAGTGGGCCGCTTTATTATTTTAAAGGCCAATGTACACGAGCAACCTTTTATCTTTGTCAATATTTACGCTCCAAATAGGGCCAGTGAGCAGAACATATTTTTTTCAGGAAATTCAAACTGCGCTTGACAGTTTGAATATAGAAGCTGACTGTGATGTAATCATTGGAGGAGACTTCAATGTAATTCTAAATCCTGAGCTCGATGGTTTAGGAGGAAAGCCCAAATTAAAAGAATCGGTTAAAACAATAAACCAAATCCGTTCTTCGTTTGACCTTATAGACATCTGGAGGGTTAGAAATCCAGACGTTAAACGCTTTTCTTGGCGGCAGAAAAATCCCGTAATCCAACGTCGATTGGATTTTTGGTTAATTTCTAGTAGCATACAAGATGATATAGAGAGTACAGATATCATTCCTGCAATTAAATCCGATCACTCGGCAATAACATTGTCTATAAACGGAATCGAAGAACAACACCACGGTCCTTCCTTTTGGAAATTTAATGCAAGCTTAATTGATGATGGAAATTTTGTATCGCTCATAAGAGATAAACACTGCACATGGATTGAGGAGGGTAAAGAAATCGACGATCCCCGGATTCTGTGGGATTATATTAAATATAAAATTCGACAAGAAACGATAGCCTATAGTAAATGCAAAGCTAGGGAGAGAAGGGCAACATTGCTTAGTCTGGAAAAGCAAATTCAGGAATGTCAACTAGCATGTGATAAAGACCCAAGCTCAAAAAATCTGAACGAGTTGGAAATTCTCCAAACAGACTATGATCGTCAGTACGAGTTTATAGCTCAAGGAGCAATTATAAGATCAAGAGCGAACTGGTACGAATACGGCGAAAAAAGCAATAAGTACTTTTTGAATTTGGATAACTGTCGAAAGAAAAAAAGCTGCATAAGAAAACTTAACACAGAAAATGATAAAACTACATCAAACCCTAAAGAGATTTTAAATGAAATTCAATCCTTTTATGCAAACCTTTATGATAAGAAAGTTGACCATTCTGACGAAGATTTAATGGAAACTTTCCTTAGTAAAGTAGATAACAATACTTTAACAGACGAACAACGGGACACATTGGACAAAAAACTTACTCAAGCGAATGCTTCGCGGCCTTGAAAACTTTCCAGAAAAACAAAACACCCGGAAACGACGGACTTACAGTTGAGTTTTACCTCGCATTCTGGCCCCTCGTTGGAAAATGTCTCGTTGAGTGTCTAAATTTCGCGCATCGTCATGGTGAACTTTCCACCTCGCAGAAACAGGCAATGATCACTCTACTTGAGAAGAAAGATAAAGATAAAAGACTTTTAAAAAACTGGCGCCCAATTTCACTAATTAATGTAGACGTTAAAGTTGCGTCAAAAGCACTGGCAAAAAGATTGGAACCAATTTTACCCAGTCTCATTCATCATAGCCAAACTGCGTTTATAAAAGGAAGATCAATCTTTGACGCGATAAGAACAATTGATGATACTCTAGAATATGCAAAGAGAAATAATAGACCCGGGATTTTGGTAGCAATTGATTTTGAGAAGGCTTTTGACTCTTTAAATAGAAAATTTCTCTTTAAGATTTTGCACAAGTTTAATTTTGGAACCTATTTTAGGCAATGGATCAAGACCCTTTATAAAAATATATCGAGCTGTGTATTAAACAATGGTTTTACTACCAATCTTTTCTGTGTTAATCGTGGAGTCCGACAAGGTGACCCGCTTTCACCTTTACTCTTTATTCTTGCCTTGGAAACACTTACCTGTTACATTCGACAAAATCGTAATATTCAGGGATTGACAATTAACAACGAGGAAATAAAACTAACGCTTTTTGCAGATGATATGACGTGTTTCTTAAAAGACAAGCTTTCTTATTTACACCTATTCGTAACTCTTAAATTCTTTTCGAGGTTCTCTGGGCTTCGTGTAAATGATGAGAAAACAGAATTATTTGCAATCGGACCTCAAAAACTTGTGCGAGAAGAGTTTCATCATAAAGTTTGTACATCAATTAAAATATTAGACATTTATTTTGATTATCATTAAAGCCAACAAGAGAAAGTTCCAATTTTAACTCCATTCTGAAATCTATTCAAAAAACCCTTAACATGTGGAAGTGGAGGGGTCTTACATTACTCGGAAGGATTCAGATTGTCAAGACATTTGCAATTCCCAAATTTATGTATAAAGCCTCTTTAATTTCGATCTCAGATGATCTTATAAAAGATGTAAATAAACTGCTCTATGGTTTTATTTGGAGAGGTAATGACAAGATAAAACGAACTGCACTTATCAACGATATAGAAAATGGTGGCCTAAAGATGCTCGATATTCAATCTATGATTTTATCACAAAGAATTATTACCTTGAAGAGATATATTGAAGAATATAGTAATCCATGGAAAACAATTCTCGACACCTTCTTAGGCGAAATTGGCGGAAAATTTATTTTGCACTGCAATTTTGGCACTCGTAAACTTCCTATCTATCTACCGGATTTCTACAAAGAATGCCTTGAGGCATGGTCCGATTTGAACACAACAAACGTAGTTTCCTATGACGATGTTATGAATCAAACAATATGGAACAATAAGCATATTCTTATTGAAAAAAGGTCTTGTTTCATAAAATGTCTGGTCGATAACGGAATCTTAAAAATAGGAGACTTGATATCTAATACTGGCAGATTTCTCGAGAGTGAAAAGATTTTGCGTTTACAATTATCTCCCATTCTTTATTTCAAATTAATGGGTGTCATCATGATCAATGCCATTCCTAACGAATGGAGACTAATTATCAGACAAAGTCAGCAGCATATTTATTCTCCTTCGAGTGATACTATTCAAATCAACATAGATGGCATCAATACCAATCTATTGAAAGTTAATTCTAAAATGATCTACAATGAATTTAAACGTAAAAAGCAAACTGTACCTTCCGCCCAAATAAAATTAGATAATAAATACCCAGAGCTTTCTGTGGAGTGGAAAAAGATTTACTCTCTACCCTTTACTGTTACACTCGAAACAAAAGTCAGAGAATTTCAATAAAAATTGTTAAATAACATCGTATTTACGAATGACAAATTATTTAAATTTAAAATGATTGATTCGCCACTTTGCGCCTTTTGTCAAAGAGAAGTTGAATCCCTCGAGCACTTATTCTTCCATTGCGATGTGACAAAAATATTCTGGAAGTCGCTCTCTTCTTGGCTAATCAAACAAAAAATAACTACAACTTTTTTAACATTAGAAAACGTCCTCTTCGGAGTGTTTAACGCCATGGATGACTTCCTTATTTTAAATCATCTTATTTTATTAGCTAAATTCTACATCTATAAATGTAAATTAGATATCAAACATCCATCGCTAAATGTCTTCATAGCAAAAATAAGGGCAACTTTCCAGATAGAGCAAAAAATCACTTCTAATAATGATAAGCTGGACAAACATTACAAAAAATGGAACAAAGTCTTACCCTGTCTGATTTAGTTAATAGGCTTAAGCAAGAGAAAATGTAAATTCTCTTGGTTCTAGTTTTTTTGTGTGTGATTGCGTATGTTGATATTTACTGTATCCGTCTTCTCCCTTTTTTTTTTCTTCGTTATCGTTTTTCCTCTATTTCTTTTTTTTTTTTTACCAATCACTTACGTTTTTATGTAAACGTTTCAATACTCATATTGTTGTAAGTCTTAGTCTTTGTTTGTACTCTCTATAAAACATGTAATAAAAACTAATAAAATCCCCCCCCAAAAAAAAAAACAGCGTAATGAAATAAACTGCAGGCATAATAATTTCAGAAAGTGATTACCGACGGTATACCTTTTCCTTTCATGTGAACACACTATCAAACAGATAAGCGGAAGAAAATGAGAACCTCAAGAAATAGACTGGAAAAAAAAAAAAGAAAGAAGGAAACTGCAAAAATACTGGCTCGAGACTGGACAATTTACCAAAAACCGAGTCTCCCCGGCGGGGAATCGAACCCCGGTCTCCCGCGTGACAGGCGGGGATAAAAAAAAATGGACTGATGTAGGAGGCAAATCGCTAACTTGATCAAGAAAAAAGTTTGTGTTCAATGTTTATCGCTGTTCTTGCCTGAAGCGGTACTTGATGAATCTTCTTCTTTGTCATAACCAGGTCTTCCCTGATACGTTTTGAAATCGGTGACTTTGACGGTAGGTCAACATGATGAACGATGCCGTCCAGCAGTAGCCTTTGCTGTTGTTCTGCACTACTAATGCTAGGCTTGCACAGTTTTTCATTTTCTAAAAATTCAACGACATCTTCCACCGTTTTTGATCGTGGCGCAGCAGCTCTCCGTACAGGCATTGATGAATTGTTCAAACCATAGTCCCGCAAAATGTTTTGCACAAAGTGCCGACTACTTCTGACTTCGCGTGCGATTGTCTGTTGGCTCATTCCAGTGTGATGCAAGTCCAAAACGCGCTCTCGAAACAACTGGGAATGCCGGCGACCATTATCATATATCCCTCAATCACGATTCAATCGAACTTGAACGTTTTGATAAAACGCCATTTTTGAAACGTTGTCATGAAAAACATGAACAGAGCTTTTTGAGGAAAACTCAAAATTAAGGATCGAAAGTAACCAATCAAACAGAAGGCAAGTTCCAGAGAGGTCCGCATCTGTTTGTAACGTTGTTGACAGTTCAAATTTTGTAGGTAATCTTTTGATTACGTTCTAGAACGTTATTGGTCTGTTACAAAAAAGTTTCCCTTTCCTTTGTTTATGGTTACTTTTGTTCAGGGTGCCCCGGTTCGAGTAGTCGCACTGTAATATCTGCACACCCCCTATTGGTAAAGGTAAAGTCTGCATATGAGCCTAGTGGCCCACCAGGCTGGAGCTTATCCCGGTTTCCGTAGCATGAAGCGACTAGGAGTATTGCTACTCCCCCCTGGACGGGATGCTAGTCCATCGCAGGGTTACCCCCAGCAGTAAATTCGCCGGTACCCATTTATACACCTGGGTGGAGAGAGGCACTATGAGAGTAAAGTATCTTGCCGAAGAACACAACGCAGTGCCCCGGCCAGGGCTCGAACCCGGACCGCCCGATCCGGAGTCCAGCGCACTAACCATTAGGCCACCGCGCCTCCCATATAACACCCCCTATTGAGGTACTGGGAAATCTGAGGGGGACTGAGGAGGGTCTTTAAAAGTTATTTTTGAGGGGCCATTTATGTCACTGTCTTTGAACTATTTCTTTTTTCTGCAGGGGGAATGTGTCGGCACTTTAATCTCAATTTCTGCAGGGGTCTTCAGTACCTGATGTCAAGAGAATGTTCATACTCCAAGCATTTCAATCAACTAACATGCCTAAACAGCTGCGCCATCTGAGCCGGTTGAGGCCCATGAACTGAAACACTGCAAAAACGTCACCTCAGAGCCTCATCGCGGGTGATTTGCGCACCAATGAGCATGCGCATTTAAACAGATAAATTTAATATTAAATTTCCACGTGTTTGTCCCACATGTTTCGTCGCGCCACGTTCAATAGCGTATTGCTGATCTTCCCAATTATCGTTAACTCTGGTTTTCCTTCAGCACGCATAAATCTTTCGCCTTTTACTAAAGATTTCCATGGAGGAGAACAACAGAATGAGTTTATAGACTAATTTTTCGTCACCCTGCCTTTCGGCGGGGTAACTAATAAATGAAAGTTAAAGAGGGCAACTAGTTTAGTGTGCATTTTTTTGAGAATATTTTGCTATGCTTTGCATTTACAGCAAAAGAGTCGATTACTGTGTTTTAGTCCTGTTTCCCATCTGGACAACAGAACAATTTCACGTTTCGCGGAGGGTTTAAAAATTGCAGCTCCCTTTTTCACCCCGTGCTCGTCTATGTCTTATGTTTTGGCCCAGGGGCCCGTTTCTCGAAGGTCCCGAAAAGTTTTCTCACCTGGAAAGCCATAGCAAAATCTCAAACCTTAAGATTACAGAGCTGTTTAATTCAATGATATTTTTAATACGAACAGAGGTTCCCTTCATACAACGTTTCAGGCCTATATACTTCTCTGTTTTTTAGATGCAGATAATTAAAGATGGCTTTGCGGACCAGAAACGTTTCCAGGGCTTTCGAGAAACGAGCCCCAGGATCGGATTCAAAGAATCTTGCCAACAGCGTGTCTTAAGATACCACATAGGAAACGTTGAAACCATCCTTAAATAAGTCGTAAGTGTTGTTTGTGAAGATGTCTCAAAGAGACATGTCCGAACACAAGATTTCCTTGGTTTAAATTCTCGTCCGGGTACCCGGATCCTATCAGCGAATATGATTCTACTGTGAGCCCTTACAGCAATTTATTTGTCGCGGTTCTTTTTTAATTTAATTATCGAACGAGGGAAAAGGATGGCATGTTTCACCGGCCAACAGCCGCCCCCTCTCAAGTGCTAATTAGGACTAACTACATTTTGAAAGTTCCTGAAAAGAATAGAACGTAAACTATAGGCAATCCGGCGGGAAAAAGTATATACGCGTAGAATCGGTCAATTTCGCCACGATAAATTAGAGAGTGTCAACATTTTTCGATTCTCCTACAAACCGTTCAAATGCTTAGGCCAAGTCGCAATCGTTGGTCCAACACGCATGCGCACAAAAAGAACTAGTGTCTGACCTCTTGTCCCACATGTCTTGTCGCATCAGGTTTAACATGCCACCAATCTTGTACGATAGTGTTCACTCTGGTTTTCCTTCAACACGTATAAATCTTTCGCCTTTTACTAAAGATTTCCGTGGAGGAGAACAACTGAATGAGTCTATAGACCAATTTTTCCTTGCCCTACCTTTCGGTGGGGCTCCTAATGCAAGTAAGTACAAGATTACACAACGCATTGATTCCAGGGTATGGCGGTTTTATGCTTCCAGTACGGCTAGCAACATAGTTCTCTGTATAAAACTAATTCTGTGTGGATACCAGCTAGTAAGTTCGTCAGTCTGGGCCCTATTAGGCACAGTCGTCGTCGAGGCCAATCTATTCAACAACATTTTTATAATTCTAAAATAGCAGTGTCTTTAATATCAGCCATATAAATTAGTCACGGTCATTTTCTGTAGCCATGTAGAGAAATAACATGGTCGGACTCTCGACTTAGCTGCTTCCTCCGTGATCCTGTTTCTTCCTCGTAGTGCTTTTATGATGGTTATGCAACTTACTGTTATGCGTTAAACAAAGTCTTAGATGTTTCTTGTTTACAAAGATTTTCGGAGTTACGCAAACTACTTTTATTTATCGCTGGACATAAAGTATTCAGTCTCGTTCTGTTATTAGGAGCCCCGCCGAAACGCGGGGCGACGAAAAATTAGTCTAAAGACTCATTCAGTTGTTCTCCTCCACGGAAATCTTTAGTAAAAGGCGAAAGATTTATGCGTGGTGAAGGAAAACCAGAGTTAATAGTAAAGTTGAAGCTTGGCGCCATGTAAAACGTGATGCGACAAGACATGTGGGACATTGGCCTTTGTGTGCGCAAGCGCATTTGGGACGGTCTATTCTATGTGAAAATTTCTTCTCGGGAGCTTTCAAAATGCTGTGGGATCTATTGAGCGTACGGGAAAAGATGGGCGACTGTGTATTTTACAACAGTACAACGCGAACTTTACACAGAGGGCACATCCAGAGCTATGTTTTTGCGAAATTCGTCCCTGTACTAGCAATATTGTTCATGCTGGGTTTAAAGTTTTTAGAGCTTTTTTCTTTTTTGCATTTTTTATCGCTTAGCTATCACTTGTTTTTTATTCGCTAAGAATTGTCATTTGGATAAGCACTTAAGGCGGCACTCGGCCGGTAATGCGGCATCCTTTTCTCGTTTTCGGCGATGACAAATAACTGCGACGAATAAATCTCTTTTGCTTTTAAGGAGCCCCGCCGAAAGGCAGGGTGAGGAAAAATTGGTCTATAGACTCATTCTGTTGTTCTCCTCCACGGAAATCTTTAGTAAAAGGCGAAAGATTTTTATTTTTTTGGCGGAATGATGAGCTAGGTGCAATGCCCACCACCCATTAGTTACCGCTAGCCACACTGGAAATCCAGGTGGCTAGGGCCGCCGGGGTGGGGGAGCCCCTACTTGAACGTAGCCAGCTCGCCAAAATCGCCAGGGAATCGAACCCCGCCTCACCCCCCAAAACTAAAGACTAAAAATCCAAAAAAGACCAATAAACATAGAAGGCCACAAAAACGATCATAGCGGAGCCATGCAAGATGCCCAGCCAAAACTATTGAGAACAAAGACAAATTCTCACAGTACAACCAATTTATGTGACCGAGAAGAGCTAAATAAAGCAAATGAAAACCAAAAGGGCCATTAAGACTAAAAGATAAGGAAACGTTCAAAAGGAAAACCAAAATCTCCAGTAGAAAAGGATAAAAAGCCAACGTATCTTAAATATGGAAAACAAGGTCGGAACCCCGAAGGGAACAAACCACACCGTTTCCACCCCACTGACGAATAAGATAGCGCTTACGGCGAACAGAAACAAAGCGCTTGAAGAAAACGGGAAGATGAAAACGCAAACGGGATTTGAGACCAGCTAATAATGACAAAGCCCCAGGCTTTACAGATCGAAAACGAAAATCGTTTCTCTGGTTCCTGATAAGAAATTTAAACACATGGAGCAAATAAACAAAAACACGCGGGATGACCCGCAGCTCGTCAGGGTTAAATCCAAAAAGTGGGGGCAAGTGGAGCAGATAGAAACAGCAAAGACTGAATCCAATCGATACCACTCTTAGCAAGAGCGCAGTGGAAGAACAAATGTTCGGCCGACTCAAGATGGAAACCGGAAAAGCAAGCAGGGGGGAAATCACAACAAACGAAACAAGTCGATCCATAGTAAAGAGGGCGCCATGAGCCACTTTCCAGGATAGACCGACCACAGGGCGATCCAGCAGCATAAAGAAAAGTTGCTTCCAGGTTAATGGCCAATACAGATCACCAAAAACAGGTCTAATTTTCTCGGCACAATGTGGATCAACACGAGAAAGCTCAAGTAAACGCGCGTACGTGTACTTGCAAGACACGGAAGACACCGGTTTCCTTGCCCCTGAAAGACCACTGATGGAAAAGGTGTCGGAGGGGTAAAGTTAGCCACCAACAGCGCGCCAGGCATAAAGAAGGGACGCATAGAAAGGAGGAAGGCGCCTGGGAAAGAACTCGGATGGACCGGCCAGAACGTCAAGAGGGTCTATACCGTAACGGTCAAAACACCAATAGGTAAAAGGGGAGACCCAAGAGCTCGGGGAGACAACATAACGCTTAACCCATTGGACGAGGAGAGCTTGAGCTTTATGCTCGATTGACACAACAGAAAAACCACCACAGTCTTTAGGCTGAACTACAACCTTTCTGCTGACTTTGGCCTTTTTGCCAGACCAGAAGAAAGCGAACAGATGCGAGTTAAGCTCCTTAGCAACCCAAGAGGGCATGTGGACTAAAGAGGCTACATACCAGATTCGAGATAAAGCAAGTGCGTTGGCAACAAGAGCCTTGCCCGAGAGAGACAATGAGCGACATCTCCAAACATGGAAGCACTTAGAAACTGAATCAATGCGCGGTCGCCAATTCGCTGTATGTAAATCGCCAAAGCCGATATAGACACCAAGAACTTTGATCGTCTGACATGACCAATCGATTACGACAGGAGAATCGAGGCGATTACGCCAAGGGCCCAGCCAAAGGCCTTTGCACTTGCCAAGATTTAGCTTTGAACCAGAAGCCTTCTCGTAATGTCTGTAAGTATCAAAAACAGCTTGAACGCCTTCGTTGGAGGTTACAATAGCCGAGGTGTCTTCTCTTTATGCAGAAACAACCGGGAGAGGAGAAAGGACGTCAGGAAGTGATAATACTAGGATGCGACCTAAGATTGGCAGCAAGAACCTCTATTGTAAGAACATAGAGCAAGGGCGACAAAGGACATCCTTGTCGCACACCACGGGAGGGGTAAAACACTGGGGTACTATAGCTATTGAAAAGTACACAACTACGAAAATCGGTGTACAGAAGACGAACCCAACGGATAAAAGAGGGGCCAAAGCCTATTCGACTTAGAGTATTAAACATAAAGTTCCAATCAACCCTGTCGAAGGCCTTCTCCTGGTCAAGAGAGAGAATGGCTGCTGGAGTATCCGTTTCACTGGTATAGTCAACTAAATCACGTAGTAAGGAGACATTTTCACCGATATAGCGACCGGGAGCACCACATGTCTGATCCTTCTCAACAGCATTGTGAATAACCCTGAGCAATCTACCAGCGAGGGTTCGGGCACAAAGCTTATAGTCGACGTTTAAGAGGGTGATAGGCCTCCAATTCTTACGATCCAATCTGTCAAACACGACGGGCTGGCTTCGTATTCGAACTCCAAAGTTCATGTATGACCCTCTCAAGTTTCTCCCGTGCTTCGATCGGGCCATGTAAACAGATCGATCAATCAGTGAAGCCTGTATCAAAAAATTCTTTAAAAAAAAATTAAAATCTCGTTAACAGGTTAAAACGATGTGAATTGATGTGTTAAGTGTATTTGTGCTTACCACTACGTGGAGTCCTCGGTAGTATAGTGGTGAGTATCCCCGCCTGTCACGCCGGAGACCGGGGTTCGATTCCCCGCCGGGGAGAAATTTTTTTGCTCTCTTTTCACAGGAGGCCAAGAAAATCTTGCATTTTATTCACTGCTTGCAAGTAACATCGTTTTCTTCTCGGGAATGTTTCATCTTTTGTACGGAAATTCATTTTTTTAAAGATCTAACTGAGTCAACGGCGCGAAATAATGTAAAAAGCAGGCGGATTATTCATTTTTAGAAACTGAGTGGAAAATGATTATAATATACTTTGTTCTTACATTGCTCACACATTATCAAGCAGATCAGTGGACCAAAATGAGAGGAATAGCAAACCAGCTTTTATTTCGGTTATTTATCTTTGTATTTGTATTTGCACTTTTATGTTGCCTTTGTAATAATAAAATTTATTATTTTAAAGAAAATGAGAGGAATAGCCTGAAGAAGAAAAGAAGAGGAATAGAAAACAGCCGAAACACTGGCTCGAGACTGAAGAATTCGCCAAAAATACTCACTCCCCGGCGGGGAATCGAACCCCGGTCTCCCGCGTGACAGGCGGGGATACTCACCACTATACACCGAGGACTCCTCGATGTGCATGGTTAAAACTGCTTAATTGAGCACTTTTTCTTTTTCTTCCCCGGCTCACAGCTGCAACTGAGTTTGTTGATCCACACTTTAACCAGAAAAGATATTTTAAGAGCCGATGCTTATCTTTTCTCTCCCCATAACACACGTAACAAGCGTTTTTTGTGAAAAATTAGTTCACTATACTACCGAGGACCTCTCGAGATAAAATGTAAAGATTTTACATTTTGCTCAATTGAACACTATTTCTGAAGCGTAGAAAGAGTAAAATAATTGACCGAATGAAAAAATCGAAAAAGAATGCTTTGAGCACCTTGGTACATTTCTCAAGTGCTTCAATTTTCGAAGTGGTTCTATTGTCGGTGGCAATAGCTTTCTGAAATTGCGTCTGTCGACCGCGAGATGGTTTTCTTGTATCATAGTGTATTTTTAAATGAATGTGCTAGCCAATCAGAATGCAATTAAGTCCTTCAAAACAAAAACACAAGCACGCACAGGATTCTGGTTGACACTGGCTCAGAAAGTTACGAGGCCGCGGCAAACACGAGAGAAAGGCTGGAGCAATTGGAAAGTGGCTTGTGCAAACCCTCGCTTGCGGCTCGGGTTTACCAGCAAATTTTCATATTATCCCAAACTTACGATCTCGCCATGTGTTAGCACGCGCGTCATTTTCTGTGAAATAGCTGTTTTCAAAAGCTCCCTCTCCCGACGGAGCGGCTTTAGTGCTGAACGTAACAGTAATACATGTATCGACAGGTGTGAACGTAACAAAACAACAAAGGCTTCTTTGAGGCTACGACTATTGTGCATGATGAAGTACATGCCTCAGTATAAGCAGAAAAGATGAAAACATTTTGGTTTTGTTTCAAAAATAAATTTCTTTCTTCTGTCCCTTCTTTAGACCTCTTAAAATCACACTCAAATCACTGCCCTGACTACGCAATACAATGATGCATAACGCTCTAGACACATACACGCTTTGCGGACCTATGTCAATGTCAACACGCATGCGGGGGGGGGGGGGGGGGGGTATCAAGCGTACGATCTTTTTTTTTTCTTTTTTCCTCCGAGGTGATTTTTTTTTCCAAGAAGCCGTTAAGTGCTTCCCATTTATAATAATTCATTATTTTGCTCAATATTCATGCCGTTCATGCATCATGTTACTAAAACCCATGCTTGCCAGGAGCCCGCGTTCATTTCCTAACAAGGACAACAAATACTTTCCAGGTTTTTTTAAACAATTCAAAGAGGTAAAATACTCGCACCACATGCTCTCAGCTATAAATATCTCATCATGTCCTTGCCACCAAGTGGAGTCCTCGGTAGTATAGTGGTGAGTATCCCCGCCTGTCACGCGGGAGACCGGGGTTCGATTCCCCGCCGGGGAGAAATGCTTTTGCTTTCTTTTTACAGGGGGCCAAGAAAGTCTTTCATTTTATTCACTGCTTGTAATCAACATCGTTTTCTGATCAGAAATGTCTTATGGTTTTTTTCTGATAAGTCAATTTTAATAAATTCTATCTGAGTCAACAGCGCGCAATAATGTCATCAAAGAACTCTTCGAGATTCGACTATTTTGCATGGAGTATGCGTTGGGGAAATGTTAGTATTGAAAGCGATTTGCGATGCATTAACCCACTGACTCACAGTCCAGAAGGCTTTTATTAGCGCGCACCCACCCCCCAAAAAATTCCTGGCTCTTTTACGGCATTTAACACAAACGTGCGAGTGGGAAAAATATACCATATGTGTACTAAATTCAGACAAATAATTCCTTTCTGAAGTAAACGTTTATTACAACTAGACACTCTGAAAGACCAATTCATGATTTGAAATGTTAATTATCAACCCCTATAAATTGATCCCAAACCAAACTTGAAGACTGTGAAAAAAATTTCTTCACCTCCACGCGTCATTTTAACAACTCGCAAAAACACGAACTGTTTCTACAAAATATAACACTAGTTCAAAACACTCTGGTGAAAGCTAGGTTTTCATTCTGTACAACTGTCACTGACATTTATTTAACCACCAGTGGTATTATCTTGGTACAGAAAAAGCGGTAATTGGGGATAATAATTTGCGAATCATGGTGCCATGAGATAGCGGAAAACTACTGAATTCCTTATAATAATAATAATAATAATAATAATAATAATAATAATAATAATAATAATAATAATAATAATAAAAAAAATAATAATAATAAAACAATCTTTAAAGAGGAAGCGCCCGTCACGTAAATACGTGGTTTTCAGGGAGGTCCTCATAGAAATAAAAAAGTACAAATGTCACAGATCTAAAAATATAAAATAAACAATAATTGAAACTACGAAAACTACCTACCGTCCTAAAAAGTAATTACAAATAGTTATCTATTAACAATACGTCGTCCTTCCACAAAATTAACACTCAGATTGCTTTTTATGCTATCCATCACTATAACTAATAACAAAAAAATACTTGTTTGCATTTTCCGAAGTACTGTAGTAAATCTTTGCATGTAAAAGGTCGTAAACTGAACACAATTATTAAATAAACAACAACGCGATGGTAAGTCGGCCACACGCTGCATATCAGATATCACCATGCTCTTTTCAAATCAATACGCTTCAGAAGCCTAAAATTCCAAACGTAAACTGGGCAAATGAAAGAAACTTGAAGGAAGTTTTGTTTTAGATTAAATCTCATTTCAAGATGTAGCTACTAATGTATCAAAGCTTCAAAATTCTGCATATTTTTGAAGCCGTGAGATCCTGCATTATTCACGCTAAAGCGTAAGTTTAATTTTAGCCCGAATGCTTTTTGCAGTCAATTTTTCATTTATTGGCTTTACCGATACTTCTAAAAATTCCATTTAAGTTCGAAGCAATATTGTACATTACCATTTTCCTGTCTGAAGTCTTGAGAAGCTGCATTAAGTCGTGATCAAGTCCGTGAATTGTGATCAAAACAAAAGATTGCGTGACGAGCTAAAAATACTTCTTTCAATGAAGACGACAAACAATAAACTTGAAAAGATAGAAAATAACATTAGCCAATATCCTCTGACAATGAAGATTCGCAGCACCTTTTAAGCATGTAAAACTAAGCGATTCAATCGATGAATAGCACAGATCTTTGAAAAATACCTACCTGTAGTTTGCAAAAGGCTAGACAGGGTAAATGACGAGCGACGCGTGAAAATAACACTTCGGGATCGAGAAGTGCTGACGCATTCCTATCCAGTGACGTTTTTATCGCCCACAGCGAAAAGTATTCCCTTGACAAATTAAAACAGTCCCTTGAGAGTATAGAAAAATGTGGGTCAGAGAGTGCCAACCCAATGCCTCCAATTTTTACCATTTTTCTTTTACCAAGCAAACGAGTCGAAAAAAGCAGACGGAGAATTAATTTTTAGAAAATGATTAACACATACTTATTTCTTACATTGCTCACAACATTATCAATCAGATAAGTGGATGAAAATGAGGGAAATAGCCTGAGAAAAATCAAAGGGGCCCTATGAGCCCACGACTGTTTTGTCTGCAAAGTGTTTTTTGAATTGAGCATGATAAGTTTGATCTTGCCTTCTTTGATTGAATCGTTGAATCGGCTGCATAATATTTCACCTTTGTCGCGCACAGCGTGACACTGATAATCTTCTGTCAGCTAGCGATTACATGAACTTCGCTTTCAATTTTGCTTTGACGGTCACATGAAAACTTAAGACGATTCTGTTGATTTTCTATGGGGCAGAAACAACATACACGTGATTTAAGAGAAATAAAAACCGAACATTTTCATAATCGATTTTCAATCAAATTATCTTCATATACCCATCAAAAGAAAAACATAAGCACCTAAAGTACAGTAGTCTGTCATCGGTCTTAAATCGGCTGCAAAATCTTTCACCTTTGTCGCGCACACAGTGACACTGATAATCTTCTATCAGCTATCGATTACATAAACTTCGCTTTCAATTTTGCTTTGACCGTAACATGAAAACTTAAGAAAATTCCGTTGATTTGCTATAGGGCAGAAACAACATACACCTGATTAAAATAAAATAAAAACAGAATACGGTATGTTCACAATCGATTTTCAAATTATCATCACAAACCCATCAAATCAAAAGCATTAGCGCCTAAACTACAGTGGTCTGTCATCGGTCTTAATAAACAGCAACGTCAAACTGAGAGTAGCGTTACATGTAGGTCTGCCAACCATCTGTCAACGGCCTTTTGTTTACAGCCGATCGACCCACCTGCGCCAAAATCGTCCTTTTTACGTTCCTTTACTCCTTTTTGCATACGCAAAACAATTTTGGCCACTTCTAAAGGGTGGTTTTAGTGGTTTTTCGTATCTTGGGTAGCACACCTTTGTATTTTTGGAATCAATAGTTGTTCTTTGTAAGATTTTCGATTGTAATCAGGATATCTTTTGCATCAGATGACTGACTGACGCATCCTCAATAAACTTTTTTTATTATTATTTAAACACGGTAAAAACATCAGTTACAAGTTAAGAATGATTACATCACATTAAAAAAAAACTGATTTACATGTTTGCCGTGTGGGAGCACGAGGGAGACGTCAGGCAATTGATAAGTCTTTTAAAGTGGCTAAAGGATCTAGCAGCTCTGGCATCGTGGGGAAGGCTATTCCACAACTGTGCCCCACTGTAACAGAAACTTCGTTTTAAAAAATCAGTACGGGGCTTAGGTAGAGCTAACTTATTTGCCTTGTCTCTAAGATTATATCCTGTGCTGAATGGTTTAAATAGGTCTTGTAAGTACTCCGGAGCTTGTTTATTTATGGTTTTAAACATTAGTTTCGCTTTATGCTTTTTCCTTCTGGTATAGAGGGAATCCCATCCAAACTTTAATCGAAGGACGGTAGCACTAGAATAGAAATCCGACTTCGTAATGATCCTAATGGCGCGATTCTGTAACTTTTGTAATTTATCAGTCAGTTTATTGCTGAGACCATCCCACACAGGACAGCAATAGTCGAAATACGGTTCAATGAGAGCTCTATATAGCAAAATAGCTGAATCTTCGCAAATGAATGGCCTCAGCCTTTTAAGAGCACCTATACCAGAGGAAACTACCCTAGCAATCTCATTGACATGTTTGGTCCGTGACAAATGTTGGTCAATGTGGATTCCCAGGGATCTAGTGTGGCAGACTCTATTAATCTGTTGGCCTTCAATATGAATGTTTATTGAATGGTTGGCGGTATTTGAAAGCCTCTGACGCGAGCCAATAAACATAAGCTCGGTTTTAGCAATATTTAAACTTAATTTATTTACCGTCAGCCATTCGTGAAGGTTAACAAGTTCGTCATTTATTGAATGTTCTAGTTCGGGTAAGCTATTGGCGGCAATGCTAATGCTGGTATCATCAGCGTACATCCGAGGGGAGGCTTTACTCAGACAATTCGGCAGATCGTTGATATATATCAAGAAAAGGAGAGGCCCAATTAAGCTTCCCTGTGGGACGCCACAGGTGACAGGGCGTGCGCCAGATAGCTCACCATTAACTAGACACTTTTGTTGTCGGTCACTAAGATAAGAGTCAAACCACCTTAGGGACTTTTGATCAACTCCATAGCAAGCTAACCTTCGCAAAAGAATCTTGTGGTCTATTGTGTCAAAGGCCTTTTTCAAATCTATAAATACCACACCATTAATAAAACCGTTATCTATATTAACAGACCAGCTGTTAGTAGCTTCAAGCAAGGATGTAAGGGTGCTATGTATGGATCTAAAGCCGGATTGACAGTTAGCTAGAAGATCGTTTACGTTCAGATACTCATAAAGTTGATTGTATATTATTCTTTCAAAAATCTTAGCAACAGCAGGAATAATCAAAATCGGTCGGTAATTATTGACATCCTGTCTAGCTCCCTTTTTAAAAATTGGCGTAACCCTAGCTAATTTCCATTCAGTTGGAACAATACCAGTGGAGATCGATTGATTGAACATAAATGTTAGGGATGGTGCAAGAATATTGGCCGCTAATTTGAGAAACTTGGATGGTAAATTGTCCAGGGTAGTCGCCTTATTACTTCTAGCTTTTCAAGTAATTTCAGGACTTCACTCGTGCAGCAACTGCCAAAAGAAAAGGTCTTGCTAGCAGAGATGAGAAAGCTTTCTGGTTGGGTATTTACATTGAATGTCTCGTGTTAGTGTAGTCAGAATGGTTTGCTGTTATATCTGAAGCTTCGTTAAACACGACGGGCTGGCTTCGTATTCGAACTACAAAGTTCATGTATGACCCTCTCAAGTTTCTCCCGTGCTTCAATCGGGCCATGTCAACAGATCGCTCAGTCAGTGAAGCCTCTGTCAAAAAGTTCTTTAAAAAAAGTTTTAAATCCGTTAACAGGTTAAAAAGATGTGGATTAATGTGTTTGCTAAATTTGTCCACTCTCCCACGAAGAGTCCTCGGTAGTATAGTGGTGAGTATCCCCGCCGGTCACGCGGGAGACCGGGGTTCGATTCCCCGCCCGGGAGTAAATGTTTTGGTGTCGAGCCAGTGTTTCGGCGGCTTTCTCTTCTCTTTTTTTCCCTCAGGCTATTCCTCTCATTTCCATCCACTTATCTGATTGATAATGTGTGAGCAATGTAAGAAAAAAGTATATGATAATCATTTTCTAAAAAATAATTATCCGCCTGCATTTTACATTATTGCGCGATGTTGACTCAGTTCGATCTCTACAAAATAACTTTACATACAGAACACAAAACATTTCTGAGCAGAAAACGATGTTAATTAATATATTGCAAGCAATGAATAAAATGAAAGATTTTCTTGGCCTCCTATGAAAAGAAAGCAAAATAATTTCTCCCCGGCGGGGAATCGAACGCCGGTCTCCCGCGTGACAGGGGGGGGATACTCACCACTATACTACCGAGGACTTCTTGTAATAAATTGTAAAGATTTTACAAAGTGCTCAATTGAGCACTTCTTCTGTTTTCCGTTTTCTGCCCATTTTTTGTTGTACGAAGATTTAACCGACAAAAAGTTGAATTTTGAAGGCAAGAACTTCACTTGAACTCACATATCCAGCCACAAATCGCCCGTCATTCATGCCTGAAACTGAAAAGATGTCACTTCCTCGGCCGAGGCCGAGAACTAAAACCATGCCATCGAGGAGAGACCGCAGGACAGCTTTGGTCGCCACAAACTTATACCCGCTACGGTACGGTACCTATCTTTTGTAACGTCGGGAAATCTCTTTATCTCCCTTATTTTAATGCCTTGTTCATATCATACAAGCGTATGCATGAGGACCTGTTAAGGTTGGGTAAATGCATGTCTCTCGCCTGAATTTCAAAGCTTGTCATGTCGCAATTTGGAATAGACGGCATGTCGCTGTCCGAGTCTCGTCAGTTTCGTCTAGAGATGGACGCAGGAGTTTCTAAGTGACTTAAATAAACGGCCCGCAATACATGCATAAGTGGTTGGAAATACACCGTATTCTGTAGTAGTACTGACAATATTAACTGATTTCCTTGTTTGGCTTTCAATGCTCCCCACCCCCCCCCCCCCCCCCCATCACTTTTCTAGTGGTCCGTCCCTAATCAGAACCCTAAAGCATGCACAAACAGGGTGACAGGAAGCAAAATTTTTCGATCATACAAGGCAAAATTTTATATCTATCCCACCTATCGCGTCATTTGTCAGTTTATTTTCGAAAAAATTCCCGACACAACTGATAGTCGTTTCACAACAAGACAACACCATAAATTTCTTTCGTTTTTTTTCCTTCAAACATTTCAGCTTGATAATTCCAAAGCAATGTTTGATCATCATAATTTCAATTAGAATTAGTCAGTGTGTAACAAGAAAGGAAGAAATTATTGGAGAATCCGGGTAACGATCCCGATACTTCCCGCATGCCGAAGCGGGCGCTCTACCATTTGAGCTAATTCCCCCGTGAACAAGCTTCTATCACGCCGTTAAAAAATCACTCGTTCGCAAATACCGCCAGCTTTCTCGACTTCATACCAATCCCCTTGCGACTTAGCGGCAACGACAAAAGCATGCGGCCGCTTAAACTCTCACACGATTGCGTATCCCGCCAGGTACGCATGCTGGGTACTGCTTTTTACGATTATTTTGCAATTATAAGTGCTGACTCCGTGGATCGATCAGTCAGTTCTCGTAAACTCCCAAGGAACTACTCTTCCTTCCTTCCTTTCCTTTCCCCAAGGAAATACGAACACGTCAACACTTGCGGTTTGATGGCAAGTGTTTGTAATACTACTGTTTAAAACCAATCAAAACAGAACTTTCGAGAGTTGCTTGTTCGGTCAAGCTTGTGCAGTAAGGAACGAGGACTCTCACAGGCACGAGTTTACGGGAAAAAACTTTGCAGTGTATCCATTGTGTAGAGCGTGCGCCTTTTTGCTGAAAAAAAGGATTGAGGTCGTTTGCTCTCTTTGTCATCAATTAAGAGGAAGATTGATCAGATGGTAGAGTACTTGCTTGGCACAAGTACGACCGGGATCAATACCTTATTAACCGCTACGCTATGTTAATTTTTGACTTTACGAATTAAAACATTTGATCATACGCCTGCTAATATGTACTTGATTCACCACCCGCTATTTCCCTAAAGGATTGTGAGCAAAATACAAAGCCTTCTTGGAGTTCGCATGAAATATAAGTATTCTCACCTCCTTCTTATCAGCGTCTGGTCCGTTAGCTCAGTCGGCAGAGCGTGGTGCTGATAACGCCAAGGTCGTGAGTTCAAGCCTCACACGGACCACAATTACTTTTCTATATTTTCTATGAGAGCGTTTTGTTAGTGAATAAGACTTTGGGGATCGTTTAAGTCTTTTTTTTTGTCAAAACAAATTTAATTCTTTTTATTAAAATAATTCGTATCTGGAGACTCCGTGGTTCCGCCGTAGAGGTCTATTGAAACTGGCCCAACCACAAAAGACTACTGTTCTTATTATGAACTCCGAATGTGTATTTTTATCAGGAATGGAACGAAAACCAATCTGTTACATCAAGTCAACAAAGGCGATGTTGGATTTCTCCACGTGGTTAGGCAAACGAAAGACGAAACTAGGTACTTCTTAGCGACAGATCTTTCTTAAAATTATCTTGTTCTCTTTTTAAGGAAAAAACTCATTCGTAGAGTAGATACTTGAAATTTATTCCAGTGACATTTTCCAAGTAAGTTTATTTTCACAAGTTGCAATGGACAACAGTCGTGTCTGGGGCATTAGCTCAAATAGTAGAGCACCCACTTAGCATACGGCAAGTACCAGAATAAATATCCGGATTCTCCGTATCGATATTATAACCTTAGCAGCTCAACAAGTATTTTATTACATGTACAATAACCGTATTTTGTTAAATTTATTTTTCAAAACGGGTTTTTCTTGCTTATTTCCTTTGATGCCAGTATTTTCAGAAAAGAAAAGAGAAAACAAAATGGAAAAGGAGTATTGTAGTCTAAAAGGATATTTCGACTTTTTGCATAAAAATTAAATGGACATTTTACCAGAAATATATCAGTGCTTCATCTCTTGAAAGAGAAATATGGTGGCATAACTTTGTGGAAATCAATTGAAAAAAGTATTTAACAGGGCTTGTCCGGAGTCGAACGCTGGACCTCTCGCACCCAAAGCGAGAATCATGCCACTAGACCAACAGGCCTTTCCTCAAGTACTATCATGCTTTGTCAATTAAAGAGTAACTATGACGATGACGAGTACCAGTCTATTTCAGAAAAGCTGATCAAACGATTAATTCTCTCAATGATATCCCCTAAGCAAAAGCAGTATGTGTTTTTCATCTACTTACGATAGCTACGATAGCACCACGAAGACATTTCTATCACTTTTCACTATACAACTAATGTGCATTTGCAACTTGCATCTTAAAATTTGGCAATGCGTTCGGCCTCACGACTCGTCTTCAGAAAACATTCTTTAATATTCCTAGGCGCTACTTTTCTTTCAAGACCAGCTTCCTCCTTTTTTCTCATTTTTTCTTCATCATTCACACCTAAAATAATCTAATCAACGCCCGTACAAGAAGTCAGAAGTAACACAAAAGGGAAGGGAGTGGAGAATGGCATTGAATGTTCGAAAAGTAGCTCGAGTTTCTTTTAAAAATATTCTTAAGTAGAACAACATGATAATAACTATTGGAATGATCTTTCTGTTGACTAAAGCAAAACGAAACGTCCCCGGGTGGGCTTGAACCACCAACCTTTCGGTTAACAGCCAATTGCGCCACGGAGACTTGTTAGTATCTTCGAGCATTTTTTTATGTGATAACGGGTTGAGAGTTCATCACCTTTCATTATGTTGATGAAACTCGGCTACGAAATTTATTTTCTGTTAGACCTGTATAACGGAAAGGTGCGGTCAGCACTGGATAGTAAGTGACTTGACCATAACACGACACAAAACAGGTGTCACACTACCAGCGAATCAGAGGAGTTGCAGATTAACGCCTTTATCAAAAGCTATTTTTTCAAGCTTGGCCTGTTGGTCTAGTGGCATGATTCTCGCTTAGGGTGCGAGAGGTCCCGGGTTCGACTCCCGGACAGGCCCAAGAAATATTTTTGGACCAGGAGCTGTTGTCGGGTGGATTAAGACGATTTACACATGGTAGGTTTTTTTTTCTGAGACGCAGAATTTCGCGTTCGTTGCAACTTTTGACATGTTGATTGACAGGCTTTATATCCCGGTGAATAGATAGTACTAACATTTCTTAATTTTTTTTTTTCAGTTCGAAAGATGGCGATGGCATGGTGCCAATTTTGCCATCAGGACACAATCAAACACGTGCACACATCAAGATTGTGATGCATGGGCGCGTTGGACAGCCAGGTCCAAGATATGCATTTATTTGACACATCAGTAGGATACAGCAAACGTCGATAAAGTTACATCCAAAGCTTATATGCACCACAGCCGGTCACGTTACCCCTACAAAGTGCTATAGACATTTTGCATAAATGGCGTCCAAATTTGAATAACAATGCTTTGTACATCCTTAGCCTCGTGTGGATGTTTATAGACAAAAGATTTTTTACGTGAATGTGAGGCTTAGGATGTATAAGTGTTGTTATTCAAATGCCGACGCCACTTATGCAAAGTGTCTGTAGGCCAAAATAGGGACCGAGAGCCAATGCTATGGTGCAACATTTCCAAAAAAACGAAGTAAAAAATAAGTAAGTTCAAATAAAAGACGAAGAATGTCACAAGTTCTCAACGCACTTTTTCAAACGGCAAATTATTAATTTATGTTAATTGCGATCAACAAAAATTAGATATTGAGGGCCAATGTAATTCCTCCACTTCGTTATTTGGTAGGAGCAAACAAATGATAAGACCATAATTACTCGTCCGTATCCTTATTTACTTTTAACTTCATGAAAATGTTTCTATACCCTGGCTAACAAAGGCTTTTCTGGGTGCGATTGTAAGTGGTTTGATCGGTCAGCAAAACTCAATTCGTGTGGCGAGGCCATAAGAAAGGAACAGCCTCTTTTAGTGGCTCACAGTTCGCTTGGACTGGACCGGTCAATGAATCAAAGCCTTTGACATCTATGAATAAGTCTTCGGAGAGTTTAATTCGAATAAATGAAGGAAAGCGTGTACATATGGCGCCGTAGCTCAGTTGGTTAGAGCGCCTGTCTAGTAAACAGGAGGTCATGGGTTCAAATCCCATCGGTGCCTTTTTTTATTTTTTGAACCTTACCTACCTTACAAAAATTGCACTTCTTTGTTTCAAATGAGTACAAATATAGAATTGTCTTTGACTGTCGCGCTATAGGATAACACAGTAACTTTTTACCAAAAACGCCGTGAGGTTTTAAACTTTTAGAACTCACTTTCCAAGACCCATCTTTGAACCCACAGGGTTTCTTGTTAGAAAAGCTAATTACGGCTGTTTTAATATATCTTATTATCTCTCTGCCCGCCTCTTCGCGTCTTAATTTTCTTGAAACTGACAAAAATGTCTGATTAAGAATGATAGAAACAAATTATTGCCAAAATGGGGAAGAATAGACTTATCAAAAATGGAATATTTATAGGATGCATTCACTAATACTCAACAAGTGTCAAACTATCTACTTCTACAACTACTATTGTAGTTGGAGCAGGAATCGCTAGAAACATTTCAGTCCTGTTAATAATCAAGGGAACTCAGACAGTTCACACGGAGCAAAATTATTTGGTGGCAAATCAGCCGCCGACATTAGGAGTTTGCTGTTTTACTGTTTTCCCCTCATCCCACTAATCACGGTACTTCCATGCAGATGGAGTGGTCGGAACTGATTTTTGTACATTCTTTGTCAGCTTCAATGTTCCTCTCACACTGACAGTTGCCTCCATATTTAAGCTTACAATTTTTTATAATAGAGCGTTATAACGCCATGCGAAGACTTCTGAAGATGTTGCAGCTAACGCGAGAAACGGTTCGATACGCAATAATCGGAATATAGATTTCGTCTGTTACATTAAACATTCCATTGGTTTTTCATACCGAGACTACTGCTTCAAGACGCACAATACTGTAGTTCTAAGTTTTCAGTCAAATGAAATTAGTATTATAAGGCGTCAGTTTAAGGCGTAACCATTTAGATTGCAGGACAATTTGAGTGGAGTAATCAGAAAGCGGGATTTGGGGTCACATGACCAAATCTGACGACGTAAGAGTCAAGAGTCTCAACTCCAACTGTCTTTGAAACGGTAACCTCTCGGCGAGATTACGTGGCAGTGAATGGCAACAAAGCAGTGTAAGAGCCAGAGAATTCTTGGGACAAATCGGTAAAATGTTGAACTCGAACGAACAGTTCAAAAGTGGATCGTACGTTCTATGCAGGGACCGCGGAGCATATTTTCGATTGGGGGAGCTGATTCAAATTCCATAGGCAATTGTTGCGTGCGCCATAGCCGCACGCCTTCTTGGGGTCCGGGAGCAAGCATCCGTGGAAAATTTTAAAGTAAATTCTCTCAGGAAGGCTAAAAATGCATCCCAATGTACCAGACGAAGTATATTATTTTATTTCGAATCGGATTAATCATTACGAGCGAAATTGAACTGTAAAGTAAAAAAAACAACAACACCAAACCAATGAAGATACAAAGAATTATGATTTCTTACAAATCTCAATCGGTAAATTAACCGAAGTTGCGTCCACGTATTTAGTTTCGTTAGGCAAATTCATTCGCCACATCGACAAGACAAATCTTAGCTGCTTGTCTTGAATTGTTGGTTTGCAATAAAGCCATATGATGAAACGTTTGTTGGTTCATGTTCGCTAGTATCCATATTTTGACCCTTCTTTCCATCGCGAATGCTCTGTCACCGGTTGCACTTGTAGCAGGATTAACCAGCAGAAACTTAAAAATAACCATATTCTCACTTTTCACGTGTCTCTGTGATCAGCAACGTTCTTTGCCGCCTTCAAAATATCGGCAGTCTCTATGACGATGTATGTAAAAATTGTTACCTGCGACTAACGATGGGCTTGCTTCTGAAAAAGAAGTCCGAAATCTTGGAAGATCTTTTTGTTTTGCTTCCTTTCCGGTTCTGTACCACATCCACGTTGCCGTAAATCATATGAGTCTCTTGATTGCTTATAACGCTGGATTATATATATGATCCTGCGTGATGGCTACAACTACATATCATCGTCCGTTTCGGGTTCTTTTTGAGATTTTTGACGGAAATGGCTAAAGGATGCCTTTGCGCCGACATGTATACAGCATGTTGTTCGATGGAATACCGTTTCTGGTAAAATGTTTACCTGACGGACAAAACCTATCAACTATGCCCTGTCTCAGATACGAACGGCCGCCATATAGTGTGTCCTAGATGTCAGTTAACCATGCACCACAACACCACACTCTCTGGCAGAGGTTTTCATGTATGTGCGCTGTCAAAACGAAATATTTTATTTTTTTTTTGTCCACAATCATTGGACGGGGGGGGGGGGGGGGGATGACGCCCCCCAAGCCCCCCGGCTCCGCGGTCCCTTTCATGTGTGTGATCCTGGTAAAGGTGGTGGAAGAAAAAAATTGCGCACTCAGTACTCTTTCCATCGAGAAAAATTAAAGTTAGAAAACAAGAAACGTGTCATCCACATCAAGAACACGGACGAATTGTGCTGTCCTTGTGCGTTGGTCACTGTCAAATATCCGGATCTGGCAAAGATCCGAGATCCGGACATTTCGAGAGTACCCTTCCGATTACCAAATCGTGGTGGTTTCAGTGAATCAAGGGTACCAAGTGATCTTTAAGGGACCCAGTAAACTTAAGACAAACAACTCATCCTCATCAAAGTCGGTGACCATCTTCACAGATGCCATTACTTGAAAGGATTCTTCGGCAAAACCCGATGCCAAGGGAAAAATGCTTTGCAAGGCCTGTCAACAAACCAATTGCAGTGATTTCCTATCCTCTGACGGAACCATTGCTACTCTTCCATGCAACGACTGTCACCAAAAATTCTTTGGCAGCACTTGCTTATCCAACCACACCACCTACAGCAGTGGAGATGGAAGCAGAGCTAATGGTAAAAAGAAGAGCGTCTGTCGGACCCGACAAGAAATGTAAATAAGGAAAACAACGCAAACTTTGAAAATGTAAAACGTTAAAGTATGAAAGGGTACACGCCATCTAAATAATAATAACAATAATAATAATAATAATAATTCAATAATTCAATACTTATAGGGCGCAAATTATCATGTGAAAATGTTCAAATAATAATAATAATAATAATAATAATTCAATACTTATAGGGCGCAAATTATCATGTGAAAATGTTCAAATGCGGCTTACATGCATAAAAAGTATAAAAACCTAGTTAAAATAGATAGCCTAAACTAAATTTAAAATATTAAAATTATAACTGTTTAAAATGTAAATAAACAATAAATATCCTAAATATCCTAAAAACTCAAATAACTGAGTTCCAAAAATATAAACAAGCCGCGCATCCCATAGGGAAACTAGCGCGCGCAGTTGTATCCAACTGAAGCAATGCGTGCGATAGGAAATGGAATTGAGGCACAGAGACAATATACAACCTAAAGAAAAAAAAAGATTTAACAAGGGATACGTTGATATTTTTTAACATTAATTGCGCTGCTGTTTGTAGGCATGGTAAAAGAATAATCTATGGTAAGAAAAAAAAACAAACATTTTTTGTCAACTTCAATAGGTATGTTCTGTGTGGACTCCGGTAGACCCAGTCTCCAAAGACACCTGTCTTCGTCTCGTGAAAGGTTCTCACAGGTCACCTCAGTATTTCATGCCGTTGCACTTTAATGTTCCTCAACACCAAATAAAGCCAGGAGACGAAGAGAAAGCGAAAGAATTTCTACCAACACCAGATGTTGATGGAGATGAGCAGTACCAAGTCTTGACCTGGGATATGGAGGTATAAATGTACATTTTAAGCTAGTCTGATCGTATCACATCTTCCCCCGGTAACTCCTTGGAAAAACTCCCGAGGGAACCTCCGTGTTGTCCCGAGAACATTTAAACTCCTCAGGCGGGAATTATCTTTCTGCCTTGAGTCATAAGATCGTGTTTCATTTCTGATCACGAGGCTGCTTCATCTCCTGTTGTTGTTACTATTTTTTTACTATTATTAATGTAGCGACACACACTGCAGGGCCGATGAAAAGATTTGCTTTTGTCGATGACTGAATATAGCCTTCAATCGATTTCTTTAACCCACTCTTTAAAATATTTGTTATATTTCAAATATTGTACGTGGATCCCGTTGTTTCTTGGAAAGAGGTCATGAAAACTTTATATTGCTTATACGAGTGGCCTGATGCATGACTAATTGTTGCTCGGCTGAAAGTTATTTTTCGGGATGGGGGGGGGGGGGGGGGGGTTGTCATATAGCACAGTTTTACGTTAACAGTCAGGTCTTAA
Organism: Meandrina meandrites; assembly: GCA_963693305.1. Classification (NCBI taxonomy): domain Eukaryota; kingdom Metazoa; phylum Cnidaria; class Anthozoa; order Scleractinia; family Meandrinidae; genus Meandrina; species Meandrina meandrites. The sequence goes on from OY855910.1 coordinate 24,210,455, forward strand.
CATTGCGCCAAATGGCTACTAGAAGAAGTAGATTTGAGTAGCATTGTAGCCCTATGCACGCAGTACGTGCCTATAATCTACTATTCTTATTTCAGCCTGGGGACTGCATTGTTTTCCACATGAAAACACTTCACGCAGCACATGGAAACAACCTGTCAACACCGCAGCGGGTGTTCTCCACAAGATGGCTTGGAAATGATGCTGTTAAGGGAGACAGGCCGTGGTTGGATCAACCACCAAGCGAGGAACTGAAAGATTTAAAACGAGGAGACAATATCGTAGAATCGGGTGCATTCCCTATTGTTTGGACCAGTAAATAAGACCCCTTCTGCCTCCATGCACCACTTTTGCGATCGAAGTTTAGCCTCTGGACCCCACCGCAAAGTACAAAAAGTTAAATGTTAAAAGTTACATGTGATTTAGGAGCTGGCAATTCTTTAATTATTTTAAAATCATTTGCAATAATAGTATTGTATGTAAACTATAATGCGGTAAATAAAGTGTGTTGTTGTTGTTGTTGGATAGAAGCAAGAAAAATCATCAAAAATATGTGATCTTCGCAGTGAATTTCCAATTTCAGCAATTGGAATAAAGAAGCCTGAAAAAAATCAGGGCTTCAACGGGATTCGAACCCGTGACCTCCGCGATACCGGTGCGATGCTCTACCAACTGAGCTATGAAGCCACACATTGGGAGCAGGTCCATTGTGAGTTCATATTTTCCCGTGAAAGGAGTAAAATAATGTAATGTATATGCTCAGTTGGTAGAGCATCGCACAGGTATCGCGGAAGTCACGGGTTCGAATCTCGTTGAAGCTCTGATTTTCTTCAGGCTTCTTTATTCCAATTGCTTAAGGTGGCTTACTACAGTTTTGAGGGGGTAAATGAGCGCAGCTTTTAACTCTTTAATAAAATGACCAGAAAGGTTTTAACTTTCACTTAGTATTGTTTGTTGCATCCTACAACCAATATATGCGACATTTGAGCAATATAGATGCTAATAAACAGCCAAAATGAATATCCGAGTGCTTAAGAGGAGACTGGGCCCTAGTAATTTCAATAGCGTTTTTCTCAAAATCTGCCCGTACGACCCTACCTCTAAAATTCAGAAAATAGAAATTGGATCAGATAAAACATTCATGCAAAATAAATTAAAAATCTGTAAGACAGATTTTTTGCAAAATAGGAAAATGTGGTTTTTTGCCTATTTTAAAAATAGTTCAAAATCTGTCTTACAGATTTTTTTTAGATTTTGGCAGTTGACGCGATTCACCTCAAAAAATTAATTGTGAAAATCTCATTATGGGTCGTACGGTAGGTTTTTGAGAAATTTTGAGCCGAAGTTAGGTTTTTACGACCTCCGACAAGAATCGAATTGCGCATGCCCTTTTATTTGAGCGCGCGCTCGTATGACGCCACACGTTATGAGCGATGAAAAAAGCGAATTAGAACTCCTCCGTCGGTTGTTTATCAACCTATCTGTAGTATTGTTTTCGTCCTATGACATGTCTAAAACCTTTCGAAACTTTCTGAAACGATTAACTTTCGAATAAAGCGCTCAAACTTGTTTTCGTTTTCTTTAGTGTTGCTCGCGAAAGTTTTGCGAGCGCGAGCGATATTGACGTCAGGCAGGCGAATCGTAGCGCACGCTCTTGCCTCGTAAAAACTGTAGTAAGCCACCTTAAGGACGTTCGCGCTAATTGTTTATGCGCATCCTTACTGCGCACGTAATTCCTGTCGCAACACTTCGCCACGTCATGCATCGAGCGCGCGCGCTGAGGAAACTTTCTAACCGCAAATAGGGTGAGTAGCCGTTGCATTAACTTCGCTTGCAGTTTGCCAGCTTAAATGGTCGGTGATCCCTACTTTTTTCTTAACAGATCTCATTTGTTAACGATTATCTACGTTTTGTGAGAAAATGAAAAAAATCTATCGATTAAAAGGTTGATTTTTTTGCCCCACGCACGTTCGAATTCCGCTTTTTGATCTTTTCGTTTTGTCGTACGACGGGTTCAAATGCCTCTTCCAGGGCTAAGTTTTGCATAAAAGATGGCAACACTTAAAATTATTTACGCAACAGACGCACTACTTCAAAATATCACCAAGATCGTTTGCCTCCGTTTTCTCATCATCGATAATTTAAAGTACAAACCTTGAAAGCCGTGCGAAATTACGCGCGCCAATTTTTCAAAATCAGGGTAGTTTTCTACAGACTTTATCTCTGAAACGAAGTCGGTGACCCCCACTTTTTTTTGTATTTCTGACACAAGTAACTCATTATCCGTCCTCAGTAAAAATTTTAGAAAAATCTATCGACTAGAAAATTTTCGCGCGAACGTCCTTTAATTGGAAAGTCACTGCGAAGATCACATATCACCTTCATATATATCCGCAGTTCACATATGAATCATTTCATATACATTACATCGGTAAAAAAACGTTAACAACTTTTAACACTGTACTATTGCATTTCTAATCATGACTTTAAAAAATTCTTTCAGTGAGGATTGTTTCTCTCTTTTTATTGTCATCCGTAAGAATGTATCCTCCATCGAAGAAAGCGAACAAAGAAATTTTTTTTCCTTTAAACCGGTCTTGTCAAATGACAAAATGAAATTGCGTAGCGCTGTCATAGCCTCGTTATTCGTTATATCGAGGTATTTTTTTTTAGCTTTCAATACGTTACAATTTCTCCTTACTAATTGTGGTAATATACTTGCAGACATTACTTACGCTACATTATATTACATTGCCTTTACTCATTGATTTATTTTAGAACATAGTAAGTCTTTTGAAATATATACAATGCAAGTCAGTAGTCTATAATTGGAATATTGTCAGGTTGTGCTACTAATCAATATTTCGTAAATATTTTCCGAGATTAAAGTTTCTTGATTTAATTTTTTCGAGATTTCGAGAAGGAGTTAGTCTCTACCTGTATTGGTTCTATTTAGTAAATATTTTCAAGATTATATTTAACGAGTAATTTGTCAACAAACTCCTGAACGGAGATGGCTTTGCTATTGGTTTTCTTAGTATATATGTATTAGCGCATAGCTAAGGTGGTGTAGTTGAGTTTCTTATATCGAGGTATATTTTACGTTCGGGCTTCTGGATTGTGTTCGTTATAACGAGGATTTCGTTATATCGAGGTTCTGTTCCATACATTTTACTGTAATTTTGGCCGGACTGAAGACAATCGTTCGTTGTACCGTGGACTTCGTTATATAGAGGTTCGCTAAATCGAGGCTCCACTGTAATTGGCTTTCAATCCTGGGCTAATTAACAATTATTCCATGAGCCCGCGTTGGATACGAGGTGGTAAATAGCCAACGAGGCGCGAAGCGCCGAGTTGGCTATCACCACTCGTATCCAACAAGGGCGAATGGAATAATTGTTTTATTAAATTCTTCTTTAGTATAAATCAACTGGACATTTCATTTTGATGTAAACGAAGTGATAGTATGAGGAGGCGGGAAAATTTGTGGCGCGGTGTTCACTTTTTGAGTTGAATGAAACACGCGAGGAAAGCGAGCGAGAAAGTTTTCTTCTGAAGATTTTCCTCGGAAAATCTCCTCGTAAATCGTCTTTTCATCCTGGAAAATTGTGACAACAATTAAGGTTTACGGGAAGATCCGAAGCAATAGCTTTCCTGGAAATTATACGCCTTGTGCAAGACAAGCGAAGCAAGTGTTTATATATTGTACTTGTTTACGGCTCCACGGCTGTCATCAAGGCTACTACATTAAGCTGAAACGAAATGAAGTTTATTAAAGTATGAAAGGACAAGATCAAGACTGAAAGGTAACAAACTTAACTGAAGTGCTGAGCCACATTTACGTCTAACACTGAATGAAACTGTGTCAGTTTTCTGGTCTTCCCGTGAATTATTTTCTGCTTTTCTTCTTCGTTTAGTCGCTCTTGTTGTACATTTACAAGTATTTTTAATTAAACATTTCGCATCAATCCTTTCAGTTTTACGTAGTTGAGTCAACTATGGCATTTTGTGGTATTTGTGTGGTTTTAGGGAAGGCACTGTCGATTATTTCTTGTATAAGCTTGTAAACCTCGCCAAATTTGCCATTTTTCTGATGGAACTTTCGCTTCCCGCAGGAAAATTTTTAAACTGAGCGGCACTTGCCGCACTCGTTTCCCATATAAGGTCAAACGCAGGTATAATGGCTGATAACCGAGATCTATTGAACCAATCAGAAAGCTAGAATTGCATTATCCGAGGTTGAGAATTTAATAATTTCAGCTAACCGAATTATTGGACGATTGACGTCACACAACAACGGCTTTTATGCCAAACAGCTAGAAGGCGCTCGAATGGCCGCAAGGTTTGAACACTGCGACGAAAATATTTCCAAATTATTAGATAATAAAGATAGCAAAAAAAAAACACAAAAAAAGCTTCAAAGGGAAATCACTTGATTTTTAAAGCTTATTTTCAGGAGAGAAGCATCCAACATCCAGCAAAAGCGGAGGAATTGGCCACTGTTTTGCGAAAATTCTACGTCGAAGTGAGAACCAATTCTAATGCATTTTGTGGTTTTAGAGCTCTGGAAATATTTTGAATGAATAATAAAACAATTATTGAATTCGGTTTTCGTATGATATGAAGAATTATGCAGATCTCATACTCAGCCTCATCCAATATAATTGCTAAAAATTTAATAGACGCCGCGGGCGTTTCTAGATCATTTACGGCTTCCGTTTACATTGCTCACACATAATCAAGCAGATAAGTGGAGGAAAATGAGAGAAATAGCCTGAGAAAAAAAAAAGAGAAGAGAAAACCGCCGAAATACTGGCTTGACACTGAAGAATTCGCCAAAATACTCACTCCCCGGCGGGGAATCGAACCCCGGTCTCCCGCGTGACAGGCGGGGATACTCACCACTATACTACCGAGGACTCTTCGATGAAAATTTTACAAAGTACTGGCTCCAATAAATGATGTCTTAGAATGGAAAGAGATGTACACCTTACCATTTCGCGTGGCTTCGGATACAAAATTGCGTGAATTCCAGTATAAGTTACTTAACAGGTGTCTTGTAACAAATGCCTTTTTATACAAAATTGGTGTTGTATGTTGACAAAACAAATCTTTGCTTTCAATAAGAGTATTTAATTCTAAAACTGAAATGATCTACCAACTCGATTCAATGATCGCAAAATCAAATAACAAACATTATCAGCTCATAATAAGATTTGGAGAAAACACAAAACAAATTAATATGCAATCTCGCGCCGTTGTTGTAGCATAATTAGTGGAACTGATGTAATTTGATAACGAACTGAGGGGTGTGTGTGTATATGTAAACGTATGTATTTATTTGCAGGTCTTAAATTAATCTCCCCAGTATTGTATTTTTCTAAAATCAATAAAAATTATCAAAATACAAAAAAAAAAGAAAAAAGAAATACTGGCTTAAGGTGGCCCGCGGCTATTTTTTGGGAACGGAGGTGCTCTTTTCTAAATCGAGTTTTGGGCATGTAAACCTCAACCGATTTTTCTGATTTTTCCCAGTCAAAATAAAAATATGTTCAAATTTTATAAAGCTTAAATTATAGGGCAAACAAGCCAAACCATCACGAGATATTAGCGCTTTTGAAAAAATCAATTTATGAAAAAACGCGAATATTTTCCAAACTCGACGATAGATTTTTTTGTAATTAATGTCAACCAGTTCAAATTATCCAATTTTTAACGTGATCAAGTTTCAACGAAATCGGCTGGGTAGAAATTGCTGCACAGTTGACTGTTGAATTTTTGCTTCAAAATATTATGCTTGTGTATAATTGGGAGCTGTTACAACAACGCTTAAGTAATGCTCAGATCCCATGGATTATTTGAAAGCTTAATGCCAGCTAAAGCGTTCCTGAAAAGTATGGAAAGATCAGAAACTCGTAGAAAAAGTTGTAAACGAATGAAGAGGAAGAGGTTTACGATGCGTAAATTGTGAATTTTAAAATATTCATTTTTTTCAAATTAAAAATAATATACCGATTTTGTTTCTTTTATTTTTAAGTATGAGAAAATACAGCATATATGCCAACGGCTTTATCTAATCTCGATGAAACGCGTCGAATTTTGCTTGCCAAGAAGGCTAGTTCGCGTCTTCCATTTTGAAGCGCTTTGGAAACCCTCGCGTAACAGTAAATTATTCAAACTTGCGGCGTTCTCAAGATTATTTAGCACCTGGAATTGAACATACCACGCCACATGCCACATTTATTGCTAAATAAAATGCATGAATACAAAGCTCAGCCGCAATTTTATCCGTGGCATGTTTATTTCAAGGTGCTAAATAATCTTGAGAATGCGGCAAGTTTGAATAATTTACTGTAACAAGAGCATTTTCAAAGCGCTCCAAAATGGAAGACGAGAAGTAGCTATCTTGGCGAGCCAAATTAGACGAGTTTCATCGAGACTAGACACATGGAACTAAATAAAGCCGTTGGCATATATGCTGTATTTTCTCATTCTTAAAAATAAAAGAAAACAAATCGGTAGATTTTTTTTAATTAAAAAAAAATGAATATTTTAAAATTCACAATTTACGCATCGTAAACCGCTTTCAAATAATCCATGGGATCTGAGCATTACTTAAACGTTGTTGTAACAGCTCCCAATTATACACAAGCATAATATTTTGAAGCAACAAATCAACAGTCAACTGTGCAGCAATTTCTACCCAGCCGATTTCATTGAAACTTGATCACATTAGAACTTGGATAATTTGAACTTGTTGACATTAACTAGAAAAAAATCTATCGTTGCATTTGGAAAATACTCGCGTTTTTTTCATAAATTGATTTTTTTTAAAAACGCTAATATCTAGTGTTCGTTTATTTTGTTGGCCCTAAAGTTCAAAGCGTTATAAAATTTGAACATTTGTTATTTCGACTGCCAAAAATGAGAGAAATCGGTTAACGTTTACATGCCGAAAACTCGATTTAGAAAAGAGCACCTCCGTTCCCAGAAATAGCCGCGGGCCACCTTAAGACTGAAAAATTCGCCAAAAAATTTACTGCAAAATCTCTTTTTGTTTTTGTTACTGCACGCTGTTATCGTTAGACCTCTAAATTAAATATTCGCACAGGCAAATAATAAAACATGACCACAAAACGGGAAACAGAATAAGTGCTCAATTGAGCAGTTAAAAATCTTCACAACTCACATCGAGGAGTCCTGGTGAGTATTCCCGCTTGTCACGCAGGAGACCGGGGTTCGATTCCCCGCCGGGAAGTGAATGTCTTGGTGTCGAGCCAGTATTTCCGCGGCTTTCTCTTCTCGTTTTTTTCTAAGGCTATTCCTCTCATTTTCATCCACTTATCTGATTGATAATGTGGGAGCAATATAAGAAAAAAGTATATGATAATGATTTTCTAAAAAATAATTATCCGCCTGCATTCTACATTATTGCGCGATGTTGACTCAGTTCGATCTCTAAAAAATGACTTTACATACAAAACACAAAACATTTCTCAGCAGAAAACGATGTTAATTGCAAGCAATGAATAAAATGAAGGATTTTCTTGGCCTCCTGTGAAAAGAAAGCAAAATAATTTCTCCCCGGCGGTCTCCCGGGTGATAGGCGGGGATACTCACCACTATACTACCGAGGACTTCTCGTAATAATACGTAAAGATTTTACAAAGTGCTCAATTTAGCACTTCTTCTGTTTTCCGTTTTCTGCCCATTTTTTGTTGGACGAAGATTTAACCGACAAAAAGTTGAAATTTGAAGGCAAGAACTTCATTTGAACTCACATATCCGGCCACAAATCGGCCGCCATTCATGCCTGAAACTGAAAAGATGTCACTTCATCGGCCGAGGCCGAGGACTAAAACCATTCCATCGAGGAGAGACCGCAGGACAGCTTTGGTCGCCACAAACTTATACCCGCTACGGTACGGTACCTATCTTTTGTAACGGCGAGAAATCTCTTTATCGCCAACAACCCATTCAATCCGTTCCATGAAGTTTAGCACATTATCAAGCAGATGAGTGGAAGAAAATTCGCCAAAAAAGTAACTCCCCTTATTTTAATGCCTTGTTCATATCATACATGCGCATGCACGAGGACCTGTTAAGGTTGGGTAAATGCATGTCTCTCGCCTGAATTTCAAAGCTTGTCATGTCGCAATTTGGAATAGCCGGCATGTCGCTGTCCGAGTCTCGTCAGTTTCGTCTAAAGATGGACGCAGGAGTTTCTAAGTGACTTAAATAAACGGCCGGGCCCGCAATACATGCATAAGTGGTTGGAAATACACCGTATTCTGTAGTAGTACTACTGTAGTGGTCCGTCCCTAATCAGAACTCTACAGCATGCACAAACAGGGTGACAGGAAGCACAATTTTTCGATCATACAAGGCAAAATTTTATATCTATCCCACCTATCGCGTCATTTGTCAGTTTATTTTCGAAAAAATCTTTTTTTGGGGGGGTGGGGGGGGGGGGGGGAATAGATCGCTTAATTTAACACCAAAAATCCCGACACAACTGATAGTCTTTTCACAACAACACAACACCATAAATTTCTTTCGTTTTTTTTTTTTCCTTCAAACTTTTCAGCTTGATAATTCCAAAGCAATGTTTGATCATCATAATTTCAATTAGAATTAGTCAGTGTGTAACAAAAAAGGAAGAAATTATTGGAGAATCCGGGTATCGATCCCGGTACTTCCCGCATGCTAAGCGGGCGCTCTACCATTTGAGCTAATTCCCCCGTGTACAAGCTTGTATCACGCCGTTAAAAAATCACTCGTTCGCAAATACCGCCAGCTTTCTCGACTTCATACCAATCCCCTTGCGACTTAGCGGCAACGACAAAAGCATGCGGCCGCTTAAACTCTCACACGATTGCGTATCCCGCCAGGTACGCATGCTGGGTACTGCTTTTTACGATTATTTTGCAAATAGAAGTGCTGACTCCGTGGATTGATCAGTCAGTTCTCGTAAACTCCCCATGGACTACTCTTCCTTGTGGGCGACGAATACGTCACCCCAAGGAAATACGAACACGTCAACACTTGCGGTTTAAAGGGGCTTTGTCACGGATTTTAACAGATTTTTGAACAGCCAAAATTTATATTTGTGTCGAATGAAAACAAAAAATAATAGTTCATGTTTGTTAACAATTGCTATATTAGAGCACGAAAACTGTTAACAAGCGTCTTTAGCTGCAGATGGCTACGATGGAAATGGATTGCAACTTGAAAAGTTTAGCTAAACTTTTCAAGTTGTTTCCGCGTGTCTTCAAAAAAGTCGATATTTATATCCGTAGTTTGATTTCTATCCACGTATTAAGGTTATATCTTCCTTCAGATGTTCAAAGATAATGTTTGTCATGGGTTAAGTTGCCTACCACTAATTTGAGAACAGTTTAGATCAAAAATCTGCGAAATCCTCGTGACAGAACCCCTTTAATGGCGAGTGTTTGTAATACTATTGTTTAAAACCTATCAAAACGGAACTTTCGAGAGCTGCTTGTTCGGTCAAGCTTGCGCAGTAAGGAACGAGGACTCTCACAGGCACGATTTTAGGGGAACAATCTTTGCAGTGTAGCCATTGTGTAGAGCGTGCGCCTTTTTGCTGAAACAAAGGATTGAGGTCGTTTGCTCTCTTTGTCATCAATTAAGAGGAAGATTGATCAGATGGTAGAGTACTTGCTTGGCACAAGTACGACCGGGATCAATACCTTATTAACCGCTACGCTATGTTAATTTTTGACTTAACGAATTAAAACATCTGATCATACGCCTGCTAATATGTACTTGATTCACCACCCTCTATCTCCCTAAGGGATTGTGAACAAAATACAAAGCCTTCTTGGAGTTCGCATGTAATATAAGTATTCTCACCTCCTACAAATCAGCGTTTGGTCCGTTAGCTCAGTCGGCAGAGCGTGGTGCTGATAACGCCAAGGTCGTGAGTTCAAGCCTCACACGGACCACAATTCATTATTTTACTTATCTATATTTTCTATGAGAGCGTTTTGTTAGTGAATAAGACTTTGGGGATCGTTTAAGTCTTTTTTTTTTGTTAAAACAAATTTAATTCTTTTAATTAAAATAATTCGTATCTGGAGACTCCGTGGTTCCGCCGTAAAGGTCTATTGAAACTGGCCCAACCACAAAAGACTAGTGTTCTTATGCATAATTTCTTTTCATTTTTGAACTCCGAATGTGTATTTTTAGCAGGAATGGAACGAAAACCAATCTGTTACATCGAGTCAACAAAGGCGATGTTGGATTTCTCCACGTGGTTAGGCAAACGAAAGATGAAACTCGGTACTTCTTAGCGACAGATCTTTCTTAAAATTATCTTGTTCTCTTTTTAAGGAAAAAACTCTTTCGTAGAGTAGATACTTGAAATTTATTCCAGTGACTTTTTCCAAGTAAGTTTATTTTCACAAGTTGCAATGGACAACAGTCGTGTCTGGGGCATTAGCTCAAATAGTAGAGCACCCGCTTAGCATACGGCAAGTACCAGAATAAATATCCGGATTCTCCGTGTCGATATTATAACCTTAGCAGCTGAACAAGTATTTTATTACATGTACAATAACAGTATTTTGTTAAATTTATTTTTCAAAACGGGTTTTTCTTGCTTATTTCCTTTGATGCCAGTTTTTTCAGAAAAGAAAAGAGAAAACAAAATGGAAAAGGAGTATTGTAGTCTAAAAGGATATTGCGACTTTTTGCATAAAAATTAAATGGACATTTTACCAGAAATATATTACTGCTTCATCTCTTGAAAGAGAAATATGGTGGCATAACTTTGTGGAAATCAATTGAAAAAAGTATGTAACAGGGCTTGTCCGGAGTCCAACCCGGGACCTCTCGAACCCAAAGCGAGAATCATGCCACTAGACCAACAGGCCTTTCCTCATGCTTTGTGAATTAAAGAGTAACTATGACGATGACAAGTACCAGTCTATTTCAGAAAAGCTGATCAAACGATTAATTCTCTCAATGATATCCCCTAAGCAACAGCAGTAAGTGTTTTTCATCTACTTACGATAGTTACGATAGCACCACGAAGACATTTCTATCACTTTTCACTATACTACTAATGTGCATTAGCAACTTGCATCTTAAAATTTGGCAATGCGTTCGGCCTCACGACTTGTCTTCAGAAAACATTCTTTGATATTCCTAGACGCTACTTTTCTTTCAAGACCAGCTTCCTCCTTTTTTCTCATTTTTTCTTCATCATTCACACCTAAAATAATCTAATCAACGCCCGTACAAGAAGTCAGAAGTAACACAAAAGGGAAAGGAGTGGAGAATGGCATTGAATGTTCGAAAAGTAGCTCGGGTTTCTTTTAAAAATATTCTTAAGTAGAACAGCATGATAAGAACTATTGGAATGATTTTTCTGTTGACTAAAGCTAAACGAAACGTCCCCGGGTGGGCTTGAACCACCAACCTTTCGGTTAACAGCCGAACGCGCTAACCGATTGCGCCACGGAGACTTCAAGTATTTTTTATGTGATAACGGGTTGAGAGTTCATCACCTTTCATTATGTTGATGAAACTCGGCTACGAAATTTATTTTCTGTTAGTCCTGTATAACGGAAAGGTGCGGTCAGCTCTGGATAGTAAGTGACTTGACCATAACACGACACAAAACAGGTGTCACACTACCAGCGAATCAGAGGAGTTGCAGATTAACGCCTTTATCAAAAACTATTTTTTCAAGCTTGGCCTGTTGGTCTAGTGGCATGATTCTCGCTTAGGGTGCGAGAGGTCCCGGGTTCGACTCCCGGACAGGCCCAAGAAATATTTTTGGACCAGGAGCTGTTGTCGTGTGGATTAAGACGATTTACACATGGTGGGTTTTTTTTTGAGGCGCAGAATTTCGCGTTCGTTGCAACTTTTGACATGTTGATTGACAGGCTTTATATGCCGGTGAATAGATAGTACTAACATTTCTTAATTTTTTTTCAGTTCGAAAGATGGCGATGACATGTTCCCAATTTTGCCTTCACGACACAATCAAACACGTGCACACATCAAGATTGTGATGCATGGGCGCGTTCGACAGCCAGGTCCAAGATATGCATTTATTTGACAAAAAAGTTACATCCAAAGCTTATATGCACCACAGCCGGTCACGTTACCCCCACAAAGTGCTATAGACACTTTGCATAAATGGCGTCCAAATTTGAATAACAATGCTTTGTACATCCTTAGCCTCGTGTGGATGTTTATAGACAAAAGATTTTTTACGTGAATGTGAGGCTTAGGATGTTTAAGTGTTGTTATTCAAATGCCGCGCCATTTATGCAAAGTGTCTATAGGCCAAAATAGGGACCGAGAGCCAATGCTATGGTGCAACATTTCCAAAAAAACGAAGTAAAAAGTAAGTAAGTGCAAATAAAAGAAGAAGAATGTCACAATTTCTCAACGCACTTTTTCAAACGGCAAATTATTCATTTATGTTAATTGCGATCAACAAAAATTAGATATTGAGGACCAATGTAATTCCTCCACTTCGTTATTTGGTAGGAGCAAACAAATGATAAGACCATAATTACTCGTCCGTATCCTTATTTACTTTTAACTTCATGAAAATGTTTCTATACCCTGGCTAACAAAGGCTTTTCTGGATGCGATTGTAAGTGGTTTGATCGGTCAGCAAAACTCAATTCGTGTGGCGAGGCCATAAGAAAGGAACAGCCTCTTTTAGTGGCTCACAGTTTGCTTGGACTGGATCGACCGATCAATGAATCAAAGCCTTTGACATCTATGAATAAGTCTTCGGAGAGTTTAATTCGAATAAATGAAGAAAAGCGTGTACATATTGCGCCGTAACTCAGTTGGTTAGAGCGCCTGTCTAGTAAACAGGAGGTCATGGGTTCAAATCCCATCGGTACCTTTTAATAAATCTTTTTTTATTTTTTGAACCTTACGTACCTTACAAAAATTGCACTTCTTTGTTTCAAATTAGTACAAATACAGAATTGTATTTGACTGTCGCGCTATAGGATAACACAGTAACTTTTTTACCAAAAAAGCAGTGAAATTTTAATCTTTTAGAACTCAACTTTCCAAGACCCATGTTTCAACCCACAGGGATTCTTGTTAGCACAGGGAATCTTGTTAGCGGCTGTGTTAATATATCTTATTATCTCTCTGCCCGCCTCTTCGCGTCTTAATTTTCTTGAAACTGACAAAAATGTCTGATTAAGAATGATAGAAACAAATTATTGCCACAATGGGGAAGAATAGACTTACAAAAATAGAATATTTATAGGATACAAGAAGACCTTCTTATTTGGCCCCGTTCCATTTACCTTTGTTTCCGTAGTGTAGTGGTTATCACGTCCGCCTCACAAGCCCTGATTTTTTTCAGGCTTCTTTATTCCAATTGCTTAAATTGGAAATTCACTGCGAAGATCACATATCACCTTCATAGATATCCGCAGTTCACATATGAATCATTTCATATACATTACATCGGTAAAAAAACTTTAGCAACTTTTAACACTGTACTATTGCATTTCTAATCAGGACTTAAAAAAATTCTTTCAGTGAGGATTGTTTCTCTCTTTTTATTGTCGTCCGTAAGAATGTATCCTCCATCGAAGAAAGCGAACATAGAAATTTTTTTTCCTTTAAACCGGTCTTGTCAAATGACAAAACGAAATTGCGTAGCGCTGTCATAGCCTCGTTATTCGTTATATGGAGGTATATTTTACGTTCGGGCTTCTGGATTGTGTTCGGTATAACGAGGATTTCGTTATATCGAGGTTCGTTATATCGAGGTTCTCTTCCATACATTTTACTGTAATTTTGACCGGGCTGAAGACAATAGTTCGTTATACCGAGGACTTCGTTATATAGAGGTTCGCTAAATCGAGGCTCCACTGTAATTGGCTTTCAATCCTGGGCTAATTCCAGCTAACCGAATTATTGGACGATTGACGTTACGCAACAACGGCTTTTATGACAAACAGCTAGAAGGCGCACGAATGGCCGCAAGGTTTGAACACTGCGACGAAAATATTTCCAAATTATTAGATAATAAAGATAGCAAAAAAAAAAAAAACACAAAAAAAGCTTCAAAGGGAAATCACTTGATTTTTAAAGCTTATTTTCAGGAGAGAAGCATCCAACATCCAGCAAAAGCGGAGGAATTGGCCACTGTTTTGCGAAAATTCTACGTCGAAGTGAGAACCAATTTAAATGCAGTTTGTGTTTTTAGAGCTCTGGAAATATTTTGAATTAATAATAAAACAATTATTGAATTCGGCTTTCGTATGATATGAAGAATTATGCAGATCTCATACTCAGCCTCATCCAATATAATTGCTAAATTAAAAATTTAATAGACGCACCGGGCGTTTTTAGATCATTTACGGCTTCCGTTTACATTGCTCACACATTATCAAGCAGATAAGTGGAGGAAAATGAGGGAAATAGCCTGAGAAAAAAAAAAGAGAAGAGAAAGCCGCCGAAATACTGGCTCGAGACTGAAGAATTCGCCAAAACACTCACTCCCCGGCGGGGAATCGAACCTTGGTCTCCCGTGCGACAGGCGGGATACTCACCACTATACTACCGAGGATTCTTCGATGTATGTTGTGAAAATTTTACAAAGTACTTGCTTTAATTAATGATGTCTTAGAATGGAAAGAGATGTACAGCTTACCATTTCGCGTGGCTTTGGATACAAAATTGCGTGAATTCCAGTATAAGTTGACTAAGTTACTTAACAGGTGTCTTGTAACAAATGCCTTTTCATACGAAATTGGTGTTGTATGTACACAAAACAAATCTTTGCTTTCAATAAGAGTATTTAATTCTAAAATTGAAATGATCTACCAACTCGAAACAATGATCGCAAAATCAAATAACAAACATTATCAGCTCATAATAAGATTTGGAGAAAACACAAAACAAATTAATATACAATCTTGCGCCGTTGTTGTAGCATAATTAGTGGTACTGATGTCATCAGATAACGAACTGAGGGGTGTGTGTGTATATGTAAACGTATGTATTTATTTGCAAGTCTTTTTGTTTATAAATTATTAGTCTCCCCAGTATTGTATTTTTCTGAAATCAATAAAAATTATCAAAATACAAAAGAAAAGAAAAGAAAAAAGAAATACCGGCTTAAGGTGGCCCGCGGCTATTTTTTGGGAACGGAGGTGCTCTTTTCTAAATCGAGTTTTGGGCATGTAAACCTCAACCGATTTTTCTGATTTTTCCCATTCGAAATAAAAAAAATGTTCAAATTTTATAAAACTTAAATTATAGGGCAAACAAGGCAAACGATCACGAGATATTAGCGCTTTTGAAAAAATCAATTTATGAAAAAACGCGAATATTTTCCAAACGCGACGATAGATTTTTTTCTAATTAATGTCAACCAGTTCAAATTATCCAAGTTTTAATGTGATCAAGTTTCAACGAAATCGGCTGGGTAGAAATTGCTGCACAGTTGACTGTTGAATTTTTGCTTCAAAATATTTTGCTTGTGTATAATTGGGAGCTGTTACAACAACGCTTAAGTAATGCTCAGATCCCATGGATTATTTGAAAGCTTAATGTCAGCTAAAACGTTGCTGAAAAGTATGGAAAGATCGGAAGCTCCTAGAAAAATTTGTAAACGAACGAAGAGGAAGAGGTTTACGATGCGTAAATTGTGAATTTTAAAATTTTCATTTTTTTCGAATTAAAAAAAATCTACCGATTTTGTTTCTTTTATTTTTAAGTATGAGAAAATACAGTATATATGCCAACGGCTTTATCTAGTTTTGTGTGTCTTATCTCGATGAAACGCGTCGAATTTTGCTCGCCAAGATGGCTAGTTCGCGTCTTCCATTTTGAAGCGCTTTGGAAACTCTCGCGTAACAGTAAATTATTCAAACTTGCGGCATTCTCAAGATTATTTAGCACCTGGAATTGAACATACCACGCCACATGCCACATTTATTGCTAAATAAAATGCATGAATACAAAGCTCAGCCGCAATTTTATCCGTGGCATGTTTATTTCCAGGTGCTAAATAATCTTGAGAATGCGGCAAGTTTGAATAATTTACTGTAACAAGAGCATTTTCAAAGCGCTCCAAAATGGAAGACGAGAAGTAGCTATTAGAACTTGGATAATGTTGACATTAATTAGAAAAAAATCTATCGTTGCATTTGGAAAATAATCGCGTTTTTTTCATAAATTGATTTTTTTTAAAAACGCTAATATCTCGTGTTCGTTTATTTTGTTCGCCCTAAAGTTCAAAGCGTTATAAAATTTGAACATTTGTTATTTTGACTGCCAAAAATGAGAGAAATCGGTTGACGTTTACATGCCGAAAACTCGTCTTAGAAAAGAGCACCTCCGTTCCCCGAAATAGCCGCGGCCACCTTAAGACTGAAAAATTCGCCAAAAAATTTACTGCAAAATCCCTTTTTGTTTTTGTTACTGCACGCTGTTATCGTTAGACCTCTAAATTAAATATTCGCACAGGCAAATAATAAAACATGACCACAAAACGCGAAACAGAATAAGTGCTCAATTGAGCAGTTAAAAATCTTCACAACTCACATCGAGGAGTCCTGGTGAGTATTCCCGCTTGTCACGCAGGAGACCGGGGTTCGATTCCCCGCCGGGAAGTGAATGTCTTGGTGTCGAGCCAGTATTTCCGCGGCTTTCTCTTCTCGTTTTTTTCTAAGGCTATTCCTCTCATTTTCATCCACTTATCTGATTGATAATGTGGGAGCAATATAAGAAAAAAGTATATGATAATGATTTTCTAAAAAATAATTATCCGCCTGCATTTTATATTATTGCGCGATGTTGACTAAGTTCGATCTCGAAAAAATGACTTTACATACAAAACACAAAACATTTCTCAGCAGAAAACGATGTTAATTGCAAGCAGTGAATAAAATGAACGATTTTGTTGGCCTCCTATGAAAAGAAAGCAATCGAATTTCTCCCCGGCGGGGAATCGAACCCCGGTCTCCCGCGTGACAGGCGGGGATACTCACCACTATACTACCGAGGACTTCTCGTAATAAAATGCAAAGATTTTACAAAGTGCTCAATTTAGCACTTCTTCTGTTTTCCGTTTTCTGGCCATTTTTTGTTGTACGAAGATTTAACCGACAAAAATTTGAATTTTGAAGGCAAGAACTTCATTTGAACTCACAAATCCGGCCACAAATCGGCCTCCATTCATGCCTGAAACTGAAAAGATGTCACTTCATCGGCCGAGGCCGAGGACTAAAACCATTCCATCGAGGAGAGACCGCAGGACAGCTTTAGTCGCCACAAACTTATACCCACTACGGTACGGTACCTATCTTTTGTAACGGCGAGAAATCTCTTTATCGTCAACAACCCATTCAATCCGTTCCATGAAGTTTAGCACATTACTGATCAAGCAGATGAGTGGAAGAAAATTCGCCAAAAAAGAAACTCCCCTTATTTTAATGCCTTGTTCATACCATACATGCGCATGCATGAGGACCTGTTAAGGTTGGGTAAATACATGTCTCTCGCCTGAATTTCAAAGCTTGTCATGTCGCAATTTGGAATAGCCGGCATGTCGCTGTCCGAGTCTCGTCAGTTTCGTCTAAAGATGGACGCAGGAGTTTCTAAGTGACTTAAATAAACGGCCCGCAATGCATGCAGGAGTGGTTAGAAATACACCGTATTCTGTAGTAGTACTGATAATATTCACTGATTTCCTTGTTTGGCTTTCAATGCTCCCCAACCCCCCCCCCCCCCCCCCATCACTTTTCTAGTGGTCCGTCCCTAATCAGAACCCTACAGCATGCACAAACAGGGTGACAGGAAGCACAATTTTTCGATCATACATAGACTGCGAGCAGTCTCTCTTTTGCTGAGAAATCGACGAACGCGAACGGTAAGCGGCGAAGCCGCGATGAGAGAGCGGCGAAGCCGCGATGAGAGAGCGGCGAAGCCGCGATCGGTAAACAGCAAAAAGAGAGACTGCAATGGTTTCATATTAAACTTCTGATGCGATTTGACAGATATATCATTGGCACCTACGCCCACTTTGGAAAATGATACTGCAGTGTCAAATTTTCCCGCGAAATATTAGTCGATTTCACAGCAAAAGAAACCGCAGTCTACGAAAATGTCGAAGATGCGATGAGCGGTTCTACGCCAAAGAAAAGGGAGAACAAAAGCCCTTCGTCTGTTTCTGATTTTTGCCGTCTGTGTAAATGCTCGTTTAAAACAATTTATGGGAATTTTCCCTCGAAAAACATCTCTGGCGAGCTTTCCGGAGAACGACAGCCCAAGACATCATATATCAGCACAGAAAATATTTTTAATGTCTCGTGTCGAAAAGGAGAAGAAAGGCCTTCACTGAACTCTATTCTTGAAAGACTTGGATTTTCAGTCCTGCGGATTGATACGCTTTCCTCTCGTGGGTTCAGAAAATGTGCCATCAAAGTTAGAAACGCGGAGCCGTCGATTTGCTTTATTCGACAGGAACTTAATCGCCCGCATCGATCACTTCTTCGAACAGAAACAGCAAGAGGGAAAGTCCTGCAAGGACAAAGAAAATTATGACACAGAAGAAAGATTCAAGCGAATGTCAAAGTCCCCACGCTTTGTGATCAAACTCATCATTTCTGACTTGCTCTTCGGCAATACTTCGAAGCGGGACAACGACAATCACGGCTGGCATCACACTATCGATAGCATTTTTTGCAACACAATAGCTTTGGTAAATGAGGCTTTTACCAAATCCCGTCGGCAAAATTGCGAAAACATCTTTCTTCTCAATAAGAGTGAGTACGGCTTGCTCCTGTTCCTTTTTTAACTTCACTCCGCGCAAATTCTCTGTGCATACACGTTGCAAAACGTCCACGACAGAAGCAGCCATATTTGTTTACCGAAATTTGGCCCGCGCTGTAGCTATCCAAATGAGGTCATTGACAGATTCCTGTCATCGTATCAAAAACCGACCAATCAAATCACTCCGTCACCAGTGTGCCGGGCATCAGAAGTTTAATATGAAACCATTCCAGTCTCTCTTTTCGCTGTGGCTGGCGCCCCCGCTGTTTGCCGATCGCGACTTCGCCGCTTACCGTTTCGTCGATTTCTCAGGAAAAGAGAGACTGCTCGCAGTCTAGATCATACAAGGCAAAATTTTATATCTATCCCACCTATCGCGTCATTTTTCAGTTTATTTTCGAAAAAATCTTTTTTTTTTGGGGGGGGGAGTAGATCGCTTAATTTAACACCAAAAATCCCGACACAACTGATAGTCTTTTCACAACAACACAACACCATAAATTTCTTTCGTTTTTTTTTTCCTTCAAACATTTCAGCTTGATAATTCCAAAGCAATGTTTGATCATCATAATTTCAATTAGAATTAGTCAGTGTGTAACAAAAAAGGAAGAAATTATTGGAGAATCCGGGTATCGATCCCGGTACTTCCCGCATGCTAAGCGGGCGCTCTACCATTTGAGCTAATTCCCCCGTGTACAAGCTTCTATCACGCCGTTAAAAAATCACTCGTTCGCAAATACCGCCAGCTTTCTCGACTTCATACCAATCCCCTTGCGACTTAGCGGCAACGACAAAGCATGCGGCCGCTTAAACTCTCACACGATTGCGTATCCCGCCAGGTACGCATGCTGGGTACTGCTTTTTACGATTATTTTGCAAATGGAAGTGCTGACTCCGTGGATTGATCAGTCAGTTCTCGTAAACTCCCAAGGGACTACTCTTCCTTGCAGGCGACGAATACGTCACCCCAAGGAAATACGAACACGTCAAAACTTGCGGTTTGATGGCGAGTGTTTGTAATACTACTGTTTAAAACCAATCAAAACGGAACTTTCGAGAGTTGCTTGTTCGGTCAAGCTTGCGCAGTAAGGAACGAGGACTCTCACAGGTGCGAGTTTACGTGAAAAAACGTTGCAGTGTAGCCATTGTGTAGAGCGTGCGCCTTTTTGCTGAAACAAAGGATTGAGGTCGTTTGCTCTCTTTGCCATCAATTAAGAGGAAGATTGATCAGATGGTAGACTACTTGCTTGGCACAAGTACGACTGGGATCAATACCTTATTAAGGTATCAGCCACGGTTAAAAAAGTTCCGTTTTCGAAGTTTGGGCATTTTGTAATGTTGAGATAAAGCTCTTCAAGAGCATTCTTTTAAAAAAAATTCCACAAAAAAAATTTTAATTCTACACGGAGTTATTGAGCGTAAAAGTTTTAACTGGGTCAGTTATGTTAATTGGCCGTTGACAAGTCTTGTCATAATGGATAACTTGTCTGTCAACGCGTCACGAAACAAGTCACATGATCTCTCAGCTCCATTGTATCACGCAAGAAATTTGCGAGTTTGCGGCGTCTGTTTCAGTTCGGTAAAGAAGAAAAAAAGGTCCTGTCCGTTCTCTTCTACTATGCCAAGGCGTAAAAAAGCGAAAAAAAGACACGTTCAGCGCAGATTGGGCTGAAAAATTACCGCAAAGTGACAAAGGCTCGCGCTCGTACTACAATATAAAAGATGAATTGTTAAAACAGTCGAGCGGCCAGTTGAGCACGGAGTCGGTTTCCGCACCTAAAAGTGCGAGCCGTTCAAAGATTCATGTGGAAGAACGGAATAATGATGAAGCAGGCGAGACATGGCAGAAGCTCAGTGGCCATTCCATAATAGCTTGCGAAAGGCTACAGGAAAAGTTCGACGAAGCGGTGACTTGTTGATTTTGCCAAGGAACTCCTTGAAAATATCAGCAATAAAAATGGCATTGGTTCGACTTGGATGCTCCAGTGCCAAAACGAAAGCTGCCCGTCGCAAGAGAGAAATCTTGCATTTTCCACGACTGAAAAAAGCAGGGTATTTGAGATAAATCGAGCATCAGTCACGAACGTAGGAGTCATGTAGGCCTGTCACCTGTATTATACCAAGTTTTTATGGATTGAGCTGAATAGAAGTGGGAACAAGCGCGAGTATAAACATGTAAATAAAACTGAACTGCGGCACAGTACTGACCGCTTTGGCGCTTTGCTTACAATCGACCCAGCTTGTCTCATTTCGGCCAGCATGGCATCTTTTGTGTTGATTGACTGTTGTTCACTCTCCATTTCGTTTTCGTTGACTCCATTCGTAGTTTGTTCGCGGGTCTGTTTCCCTTTGAAAGACTTCCTTTTTGCTTTCAACATTTTAAACAACCTAGCTCGCAGCATGTCAAGAAAATTTTATTAGCAACTTGTGGTACTAATAGTAGTTACGGAAATGCGGCTCCTTGCGCGGAGTCAGAATTTTGAATTTATTTACCTGTGTCAATTCGATCTGTGACCGAACGAAGAAAACTTAGAAAAGAGCATTTCCCGCAACGTTCCGCGTAAACTTAAAATCGCCTGCTGTATGTTACCTGTCATGTACCTATTGTTATAGTAAGATGATCCCTTCTGGTGTTCATCAACTTTGACGCTTAGGCGTCGTAATCCCTTTACGGGTAGGACGCCGCCGAAAATACACTTTGCTATTTTTCTCGGAAAGAAGATTTCGATAAATTGAGCGTACGTTTTTTGCTCTAAGTCGGCAGCCCCTCGACCGATTTGGCTGAAATTTGGCCAGCTGCTTGTCAGATGGTTTTCCTCCAAAACCATGTCTGCGATTTTTATTTTCTTTTTTTGTTTTCGAGTAATCTCTATTTGTCCACAGGAAGTGCTGGTGATTTGTCTTCCATAACTTTATCTGCTCATTAAAAAAGAACAAACCCACTTGTCAAAAATCTGAAACACAGTTTTTTAGTGGAACTTGTTGAGAGGCAAATGCGGTGTTAATCGTTTTTTTCCGCTTATTTTCGGCGGACCTGGAGCTTTATTTGCACAGACACATACTTTTGCAAAAAGGTCTCGCTATCGCATTTTTTTTGGTTTTTGTTAACTTTGAAGGAAAAATCCATAATCTGGAATTATTCAGCTTTCAGAAAATGTATGGTTTGTAGGGGTTTGTATTAAAAACAAAAGCGCTAAAGTGATCGGCGCGCGGACGGTCCTGAAGGGTGGCTGATACCTTAACCGCTACGCTATGTTAATTTTTGACTTAACGAATTAAAACATCTGATCATACGCCTGCTAATATGTACTTGATTCACCACCCGCTATCTCCCTAAGGGATTGTGAACAAAATACAAAGCCTTCTTGGAGTTCGCATGTAAAATAAGCGTCTGGGCCGTTAGCTCAGTAGGTAGAGCGTTTTGTTAGTGAATAAGACTTTGGGGATCGTTTAAGTCTTTTTTTTTGTTAAAACAAATTTAATTCTTTTTATTAAAATAATTCGTATCTGGAGACTCCGTGGTTCCGCCATAGAGGTTTATTGAAACTGGCCCAACCACAAAAGGCTAGTGGTCTTATGCATAATTTCTTTTCATTTTTGAACTCCGAATGTGTATTTTTATCATTTTATCATTTATTGATTTTATCAATGGAACGAAAACCAATCTGTTACATCGAGTCAACAAAGGCGATGTTGGATTTCTCCACGTGGTTAGGCAAACGAAAGACGAAACTAGGTACTTCTTAACGACAAATAGTTTTTGATAAAGGCGTTAATCTGCAACTCCTCTGATTCGCTGGTAGTGTGACACCTGTTTTGTGTCGTGTTATGGTCAAGTCACTTACTACCCAGTGCTGACCGCACCTTTCCGTTATACAGGTCTAACAGAAAATAAATTTCGTAGCCGAGTTTCATCAACATAATGAAAGGTGATGAACTCTCAACCCCTTATCACATAAAAAAATGCTCAAGGGTACTAACAAGTCTCCGTGGCGCAATCGGTTAGCGCGTTCGGCTGTTAACCGAAAGGTTGGTGGTTCAAGCCCACCCGGGGACGTTTCGTTTTGCTTTAGTCAACAGAAAAATCATTCCAATAGTTATTTTCATGTTGTTCTACTTAAGAATATTTTTAAAAGAAACTCGAGCTACTTTTCGAACATTCAATGCCATTCTCCACTCCTTTCCCTTTTGTGTTACTTCTGACTTCTTGTACGGGCGTTGATTAGATTATTTTAGGTGTGAATGATGAGGAAAAAAGGAGAAAAAAGGAGGAAGCAGGTCTTGAAAGAAAAGTAGCGCCTAGGAATATTAAAGAATGTTTTCTGAAGACAAGTCGTGAGGCCAACGCATTGCCAAATTTTAAGATGCAAGTTGTAAATGCACATTAGTAGTATAGTGAAAAGTGATAGAAATGTCTTCTTGGTGCTATCGTAACTATCGTAAGTAGATGAAAAACACATACTGCTGTTGCTTAGGGGATATCATTGAGAGAATTAATCGTTTGATCAGCTTTTCTGAAATAGACTGGTACTCGTCATCGTCATAGTTACTCTTTAATTCACAAAGCATGATAGTACTTGAGGAGAGGTCGCGGGTTCGACTCCCGGCAGTACCCAGGAGCTGTTGTCGGGTGTATTGAGACGATTTACACATGGTAGGTTTTTTTTTTCTGAGACGCAGAATTTCGCGTTCGTTGCAACTTTTGACATGTTGATTGACAGGCTTTATATGCCGGTGAATAGATAGTACTAACATTTCTTAATTTTTTTTTCAGTTCGAAAGATGGCGATTACATGGTCCCAATTTTGCCTTCACGACACAATCAAACACGTGGACACATCAAGATTGTGATGCATGGGCGTGTTGGACAGCCAGGTCCAAGATATGCATTTATTTGACACATCAGTAAGATACAGCAAACGTCGATAAAGTTACATCCAAAGCTTATATGCACCACAGCCGGTCACGTTACCCCTACAAAGTGCTATAGACACTTTGCATAAATGGCGTCCAAATTTGAATAACAATGCTTTGTACATCCTTAGCCTCGTGTGGATGTTTATTGAGAAAAGATTTTTTACGTGAATGTGAGGCTTAGGATGTATAAGTGTTGTTATTAAATCCTCAACCTCGGATAATGCAATTCTAGCTTTCTGATTGGTTCACTAGATCTCGGTTATCAGCCATTATACCTGCGTTTGACGTTATATGGGAAACGAGTGCGGCAAGTGCCGCTCAGTTTAAAAATTTTCCTGCGGGAAGCGAAAGTTCCATCAGAAAAATGGCAAATTCTGGCGAGGTTTATAAGCTTATACAAGATATAATCGACAGTGCCTTCCCTAAAACCACACAAATACCACAAAATTCAATAGTTGACTCAACTAAGTAAAACGGAAAGGATTGATGCGAAACGTTAAATTAAAAATATTTGTTAATGTACAACAAGAGCGACTAAACGAAGAAGAAAAGCAGAAAATAATTTACGGGAAGACCAGAAAATGACACAATTCATTCAGTGTTAGACATAAATGTGGCTCAGCACTTCAGTTAAGTTTGTTACCTTTCAATCCTGATCTTGTCCTTTTATACTTCAATAAACTTCATCGAATCTGAGTGCAATTTCGTTTCAGCATAATGTAGTAGTCTTGATGACAGCCGTGGAGCCGTAAACACAAGTACTATATGTAAACACTTGCTTCGCTCGTCTTGCACAAGGTCCACAAGGCGTATAATTTCCAGAAAAGCTAGTGCTTCAGATCTTCCCGTCACAATTTTCCAGGATGAAAAGACGATTTACGAGGAGATTTTCCGAGGAAAATCTTTAGAAGAAAACTCTCTCGCTCGCTTTCCTCACGTGTTTCAAAATATGTAAACACTTGCTTCGCTCGTCTTGCACAAGGTCCACAAGGCGTATAATTTCCAGAAAAGCTAGTGCTTCAGATCTTCCCGTCACAATTTTCCAGGATGAAAAGACGATTTACGAGGAGATTTTCCGAGGAAAATCTTTAGAAGAAAACTCTCTCGCTCGCTTTCCTCACGTGTTTCAAAATATGTAAACACTTGCTTCGCTCGTCTTGCACAAGGTCCACAAGGCGTATAATTTCCAGAAAAGCTAGTGCTTCAGATCTTCCCGTCACAATTTTCCAGGATGAAAAGACGATTTACGAGGAGATTTTCCGAGGAAAATCTTTAGAAGAAAACTCTCTCGCTCGCTTTCCTCACGTGTTTCATTCAACTCAAAAAGTGAACACCGCGCCACAAATTTTCCCGCCTCCTCATACTATCACTTCGTTTACATCAAAATGAAATGTCCAGTTGATTTATACTAAAGAAGAATTTAATAAAACAATTATTCCATTCGCCCTTGTTGGATACGAGTGGTTATAGCCAACTCGGCGCTTCGCGCATCGTTGGCTATTTATCACCTCGTATCCAACGCGGGCTCATGGAATAATTGTTAATTATTCAAATGCCGACGCCATTTATGCAAAGTGTCTATAGGCCAAAATAGGGACCGAGAGCCAATGCTATGGTGCAACATTTCCAAAAAAACGAAGTAAAAAGTAAGTAAGTGCAAATAAAAGACGAAGAATGTCACAAGTTCTCAACGCACTTTTTCAAACGGCAAATTATTAATTTATGTTAATTGCGATCAACAAAAATTAGATATTGAGGACCAATGTAATTCCTCCACTTCGTTATTTGGTAGGAGCAAACAAATGATAAGACCATAATTCCTATCCTATATCTCTTCATGCTATAAGGCACATAAGGCTTTGACATTCTCCTTCCATCCCCGACGGTTTGCTGCGAGAGTTCTAACATTCGCCCATGACTGCCACCCAGCTGTTTTCCTTTCATTTTCAACCATTCTCCTCCATGTTGTTTTGGGTCGGCCCGGCCTTCTTTTCCCTTCTGGCCTCCATTCCAGAGCTGTCACGCAATGTTCCTCTTTGTCTTTCCTCATTATATGTCCAATCCAATTCCATCTTCTACGTCTGATTTCATCGCTCGTTCTGTTCATTCCTGTGTTCTCCTGGATTTGTTGGTGGGAAATGGTCTGAGGCCACCTTATTCTTAAAATCCTCTTCATGCACTTGTATTGGAAACCGTCCAGCTTCTTTGCTTCTGTTTTCGTAAGTTTCCAAGCTTCACAGCCATACATCAAAACTGACCTAACAATTGTTTTAAACAATTGTACCTTCGTCTTTCTGCCAATCTCACTGTTGTCCCATATTCTTCGCATCCTATAAAAAGCCTGTCTAGCTTTACTCAGCCTATGCTGTATGTCCTTGGTCGTTCCGCCTTCTTTGTCCAGCAAAGCGCCTAAGTACACAAACTCTTCCACCTCTTCTACCTGTTCACCATTAAGCTCTATTCGTTGGTCGTTTTTGGCATTTACTCGCATGACTTTTGACTTCTTTGCATTGATCTTAAGACCACCTCTTGCAGCTTCATCGGCTAGTCTGCTGGTCTTATCTCTTACGTCGACGTACCTGGACGACAACAAAGCGATGTCGTCTGCAAAGTCTAGGTCTTCTAAGATCGAGGTGAACTTCCATCGTATACCAGTTCTTCTACCTTCCGTAGTCCTGCTCATGATCCAGTCAATTGCAAGTAGAAATAAGAAACCGGACATGACGCAACCTTGTTTTACTCCTGACTGCACTTGAAACCATTCTGTTGTTTCACCCTCATCTAGGACTGCACACTCAAAGTTGTTGTACATCGCCTTCACCAAATCGATAAGCTCTTCTGGGATTCCGTACATCGACATGATGTTCCACAGACTTTCTCTATGTACAGAATCGAACGCTTTCTCAAAGTCTATGAAATGGGTGTACAGAGTTGCGTTCCATTCGTTGACTTGTTCAAGTATATTCCTGAGAGCAAAGATCTGATCAATGGTACTTCAGTTCTCTCGAAAACCTGCTTGTTCCTTCCTCAGGATGTTGTCAACACCTCTTTTGATTCTACTTATCAACACTCTTCCAAAGATCTTACTGATGACTGGTAACAGTGTAATGCCTCTCCAATTCGTACATTCCCGTAGGTCACCCTTCTTGGGTAACTTTACTATCAATCCTCTATTCCAACTTTTTGGTGCTACGCCTTCTTCCTTCACCTTGTTAAACAGTATTGTTAGCTCCTTCGTTCTCTCATCTAAATCTGTTTTTAGGAGTTCTGCTACTACGTTATCAAGTCCAGCTGCCTTTCCATTTTTTGTTGCTTTTATAGCACTTTTTACTTCGATTGGTCGAAATGGTCCAATGTCAAATTCTCTGTCGTTTTGCCTTCTTTCCATTTCGTGGGGCTGAATGGGCCTTTCAGGTGGGTCTTTGTTGAGTACTGCGTCAAAGTGTTCTTTCCAGATCTTCAGTCTTTCGTTCCCCTCATTTGTTGGTCTTCCGTTTTTATCGTTTACTACTGTACTCACTTTTCTCTTCTCACCTGTCAAGGTCTTCACTATTCGATGTAATTCCCCAGTTCTTCCATTTTCTGCCGCTCTCTCAGCATCGCCTGCCATCTCATTCAACCAGCGCCTCTTGTCTTCACGTGCACTCCTTTTCACTTCCCGGTCCTTTCCCTTATACTGCTCTCTTATTCTTTGTTTGACTCTTTCTGAACGTGTACTTTCGAGCTTCATTTTTAGTTGTCTCCTTTCTTCTACTTTCTTCCATGTTCCTCCACATAACCAGGGTTTGTTTTCCCTCTTGGCTGTCCCTAATACCTCTTTAGCAGCTGCAACATAGATGTTCTCCATTCTGTTGTTCGTTTGATAGGCATTTTCTTCTTCTTCCAATCCCTCTAGGACCTGGAATCTGTTTCTGACCTCAATGTTGTATTTGTTGCGTATTTCTTCATCTGCCAGCTTTTGCATGTCAAATCTTGTTCGACCTTCCTTTTCCCTTGGACTTCTCTTTAACTTCAGCTTAAGCCTAGTCTCCACTAGGTAATGGTCACTTCCTACGTCTGCACCTCGCCGAACTACAGTGTCCATAACTGATGATCTGTATTCCTTAGCAATCATTGTGTGGTCTATTTGGTTTTTAGTTCTGCCGTTCGGTGATGTCCATGTTGCTTTATGAATTTCCTTATGAGGGAAAATCGTTCCTGTAATGACTAACCCATTCATCTCACAGAACTCACACAACCTTTCGCCATTTTTATTCCTGACTCCTCTTCCATGTTGTCCCAGTACTTCTCTTTCCTCAGTTGTTCCTTTCCCTATTTTAGCATTAAGGTCTCCAGTGATAATCAGGATGTCATTTCTGTTGCATTTTTGCACTGTACTTTCTAGTTGCTCGTAGAATTCATCTTTGCTCTCTACGCACGCGTCATTGGTCGGGGAGTATACATGTATCAATGTCAGTTTCCTATACTTTGAATAGAACCTTGCTCTGATGATCCTACTACTTTCAGGTGTCCACTCCATAAGGCATTTAGCCGCTTGCTGGGACATCATAATTGCCACGCCTCCTTGATGGATCTCTTCATCACCGCTGTAAATTAGTACCTGCCCTGTGTTTAGTTTTGATTTTCCGCTTCCTGTCCACCTGCATTCGCTGATACCCAGAATATCCAACTTATATCTTTCCATCTCTCGTGCTACTTGGCCAGTTTTTCCGGTCTCAAACATTGTTCTAACGTTCCAGTTTCCAATCCTGGTTTCGAGCTTCGGATTCACGATCGAAGCTGTCGGCCTTTGGGTTTCCTTTCGGCTTTGACCCAAATGCGTCATTCTGCTACTGTGAGCCCTCGTCGTTTCACCGATGTTGATAGCAATTTGAATGTCTTCCGTTTCTGTAATAAACTTGTTTTTACGGGAGTGGGTTATCAACCCCCAGCCCAACCCCCAACCTGGAGGACCAGTGAGGTCACACTTCGTCTGGCCTCTACCCTTCAACCTGTTCGGCATGGGTGACCCTACCAGGAGTACAAGACTCCAGCCGACATAGCTCTAGGGGTCACTGAGACACACAAACCATCCCACCGCGATAAGGTGGTGACCTCATGGGACCATAATTACTCGTCCGTATCCTTTTTTACTTTAAACTTTTTGAAAATCTTTCTGTACCCTGGCTAACAAAACCTTTTCTGGATGTGATTGTAAGTGGTTTGGTCGGTCAGCCAAACTCAATTTGTTTGGCGAGGCCATAAGAAAGGAACAGCCTCTTTTAGCGGCTCATAGTTCGCTTGGACTGGACCGATCAATGAATAAAAGCCTTTGACATCTATGAATAAGTCTTCGGAGAGTTTAATTCGAATAAATGAAGGAATGCGTGTACATATGGCGCCGTAGCTCAGTTGTTTAGAGCGCCTGTCTAGTAAACAGGAGGTCATGGGTTCAAATCCCATCGGTGCCTTTTAATAAATCTTTTTTTTATTTTTTGAACCTTACGTACCTTACAAAAATTGCACTTCTTTGTTTCAAATGAGTACAAATAAAGAATTGTCTTTGACTGTCGCGCTATAGGATAACACAGTAACTTTTTTACCAAAAAAGCAGTGAAATTTTAATCTTTTAGAACTCAACTTTCCAAGACCCATGTTTCAACCCACAGGGATTCTTGTTAGCACAGGGATTCTTGTTAGCGGCTGTGTTAATATATCTTATTATCTCTCTGCCCGCCTCTTCGCGTCTTAATTTTCTTGAAACTGACAAAAATGTCTGATTGAGAATGATAGAAACAAATTATTGCCATAATGGGGAAGAATAGGAATATTTATAGGATATTTATAGGATATTTATAGGATACAAGAAGACCTTCTTATTTGGCCCCGTTCCGTTTATCATTGTTTCCGTAGTGTAGTGGTTATCACGTCCGCCTCACACGCGGAAGGTCGTCGGTTCGAGTCCGACCGGAAACAGACTCACTACCACTAACCTTTTTTTTTCTTCCTTTAGATTTTGTTTAGTATATTTTCTTTCCAATTTTAATGCAACTTTTAGGATATTACAAGAAAAAGTAAGAAAATTAGACGAACAACGTGGTGAACGCAATTGCGGTAAGCAAGGTCACGGTAACGAAAATCGCGGTGAGCAAGATCGCGGTGGTCAATATTGCCGTAACGAAGGTCGGGGTGACCAAGATCACTGTGTATAAGCTAATGTATAGATTTAGGCAGGCCTAAAAGTGGAGCTCCCATTTTTTTTAGGTGGCGTGCTGATGATGCGAGCCTTCGGCACCTGACGCAAGCTCAAGGAAAAATGTTTAACCACGGATTTATGTAGGAAAACTGTATCATGAATTGCGTGTTCCAAAAATAAATTTCTTTCTTCTGTTCCTTTTCTTTAAACCTCATAAATCACACTCAAATCACTGCGCTGACTTCGCAATGCAATAATAGGTAGGTAGGTAGGTAGGTAGGTAAGCAGGCAGGCAGGCAGGCAGGCAGGCAGGCAGGCAGGCAGGCAGGCAGGCAGGCAGGCAGGTAGGTAGGTAGGTAGGTAGGTAGGTAGGTAGGTAGGTAGGTAGGTAGGTAGGTAGGTAGGTAGGTAGGTAGGTAGGTAGGTAGGTAGGTAGCATCTATATTTATAGAGGACAGCACTTAATATGCATAACGCTCTAGATACATATACGCTCTGCAGACCTATGTGTTAAGATACCTCAATGCGTTGGTATACTGTATTGGAAAACAGAGAGGGCGAGAGTTCAACACACGGGCGGGCACTCGCACGATCTTTTTTTCTTTTCTTTTCTCTTTTTCCCTCCGACGTGTTTTTTCTTTCTTTTTTCCCCCAAGAAGCTAATATATAGTGCTTCCCGTTTATAATAATAAATTATTTTGCTCGATATTCATGCATTGCGTGCATCATGTTATTAAAAGCCATGCTTGCCAAGAGCCCGCGTTCATTTCGTAATAATTGCAGGGACAACAAATGCTTTCTAGGTTTTTTAAACAATTCAAATAAGAAAATGCCCGCACCACATGCTCTTGACATAGCTGGAACTATCATATCACTCATTGTTTCACGTCGTTTCACATTTGTAGGCATTTTTAAAATTTCATCATCAAGTTCAGTTATGCATTGGTCAGCGGAATTACGACCCAAGGAAGGAAGGAAGGATCGACCGAGTGAGTGAATTCGCTCGCTCGCTTAACTCCTATTTTGCATTCTGCAAAAGAGGCGAGCGAAAAATACGGGGAAGGTTGTGGGGGATCTCCCCAATAAACGAAAGTTGTGGAACTGTCTGTACCTGCAAATTCTAGAGACATTTTTTTAAGAATTCCCTTCTCTTCTTCTGCTTCTCTTGGTTGTCACACATTAATGCCGTGCACGTCTGGCTCTGCGGTTCAGTGCGAGAGGTGTCAAGTAAAAAATTAAACATAGTTGAGAGATTTACTTTTTAAGGATCATTGGGCGTAAAACCAACTATTACTTAATTATGAAATAACAAGAAACTTATTTCCATATGTTAATGGAAAGCCTGCGTTGCAGAAAAACTAAACGCCGATATACCAGGGTCAGCCAAGTTCGTCTGCAACTCATCCCTTACGTAGTAAGAATAGTTTATTTCTTTATTATTTCCTACCGTATGACAGTGAACAGAATTATTCCAGAGTGCTGAAAGGATTTTCAAAAGGACTCGCCAAAAAAGGGGAATCCACTCAACTCATTCTCTTGTGTTACAGTTAGTCTTCCCACAAGAATTCTGAGAATTTTTCAATGTCCTTCAATTTATGTTAATACTTTAATTGGCTTTAATATAGAAGATCTTTATTACTGGAAAACCATAAAAATGTCACATTCAATATTTCTAAATCATTCGTTTTCTTGCCGTTAAAATTAAGCTTCAATATAAGATAATCTTTTGTCCTCGACAACAAAATAAAAGCGCTCGATATTTGAATATTTGTAGATCAGTTGAGATGTTGCATTTCCAGATACACATGTATACGGATACGGTGTATTCCTCGCCGCTCCGTTGAATGCTTTTTCAAAATATACAGTCTTCCTTTAATTGAGAGTCAGTTAACAATATCTCCACTGAGTTGCGTCGCGTATGTCCGTTTGTAAAGACTTCAGGGTACACTTTAGAGTATAAAGAATTCTGCGACTTGTCTGCCACACAGCATGCACACGTGTAGTAACAGCTGGCCTTCCCATTATTTATAATACACATTTAACAACTCGTATTTATGGGTTCAAACATGCATTTAAAGGGGAATCCACTCAACTCATTCTCTTGTGTTACAGTTAGTCTTCCAACGAGAATTCTAAGAATTTTTTCAATGTCCTTCAACTTATGTTAATACTTTAATTGGCTTTAATATCCAAGATTTTTATTACTGGAAAACCATAAAAATGTCACATTCAATATTTCTAAATCATTCGATTTCAGCTCCACTACGCAGTAGACAACATGTACAAAACCATTAGGTTTATTTTGGAGGTTTCGGCCGAGCACCGGGACTATAACAATACGTTATACTACAACAATTACATCCATATTATATAACATGTAACAGAGCTGAGCGACAGTATATAAAAGCTACTGTCAGACGGAGGCCAGAAAAAACCTGCCAGAAAAACCCCGGAGGGGAAAAACACGGCAGGAAATCTGGGTAGGAACCATGGCTCAAGATCAAATAGCCCATCCTACGGAGCTACTAAATGTATGACTACCAAGAATGACATACTTAAAAGTAAATGATCAAAATTAAAATAACGAACTCGGCTAACGAGGTGTCGGCCTAGAATGATTTCCCACGTGATAATCATCTCTTATATAGCCCTCCCTCATGCACATGCTCACTTCGACTGGGCTAGCGCCAGTCTCCACTGCTCTAGTGCCGCAGAAATATTCAATTTCCGGCTAATTCGTGTTCACTCAAACGCCAGAAATTCCATATTGCAGCTCCACTACGTAGTAGACAACATGTACAAAACCATTAGGTTTATTTTGGAGGTTTCGGCCGATCACCGGGACTATAACAATACGTTAAACTACAACCTAGAAGAAAAAGTATAGGGCTTGACAAAACGGGAAAAGAACTAAAGTCCTAAAGACTTTGAAACTTGAAGACGTGAAGAAATGTCATTCGTGACATAACCATCCTTAGCTGCAACGCTTTTCCATCGGCCGTGCCTCTGGAAAACTCTGTCACTAACTCCACTATTAGCAGACTTAGAGGCTCCTCCCGAACGAAATGAGTGAGTCCCATAAACAGAGGGATCTGGAACAACATTCTGAAGACTTTTGGCTAACTGATCCCTGAACGTTGTATAAGAAATAGGCTTATCCTTTTGGACCAACTTGTAAGACGACTTAGTTTTAACTAAAGGTCGGAAAATAAACTCACTAGAGAGGGGGTCGATATCTAATTTACTTAAGTAGGTTTTAAGCAAGGAAACGGGGCAGACCCTCCCCCCTGATTGGGCAATCACAAGCTCATCACCACCTAAGCTGGTTGGTCTTGCTCTTTTCCACTTTGATAAGCATATACCTCTCGTGGAAATAAATATGATTCATTCTAATATTAAGAACCTCCTCCGATCTGAAAAACCCTGCATAAGATAATGGATATAAGCACACATTTCTAAGCTGCAGAATGTTAGACAGATCAGCCCGACCCACCATATCATTAAGGACTTCTATTGTTATAGGTTCCTTCCTATTGGGTCTCGCGGCGCCTAAAATTCTTTTGGCAGCTTCCCGAACTCTAGAGACTAACTGATTATCCGTAGGAGAGACCATACCGGCCATCTCATGGGCCCACTTAATGGCATAAAAAGCAGTATCGACGGAACTACACGACCTAGTGGATTCCAATACATGTTGTAAATAAAGCGCTACATGAATAGGACTTATGGGGAGAAAAGAAATCTTCTTCAAATTGCTGAAAGCAAAGTCCTTCCATTTCTTGAACGCCCGGTAGTACATGGTAGTAGTGGCTGGCGCCCTCGCCTGCAAAACGGACCTCTGAAGCCTTGAGGCAAGACCCTGTAAACCTTGGTCCTCAAGAGCTGCTACCTCTTTCCAGATACCTTCATTAAAAATATCTCAAAACAAAGGAAGAACAATCAGAGGCAAAAATTAAAACAAAACAATAACAGCGCGCAAAGTCATTTTATTAAACATCTCACATAGTCTTAAATAAATACAGAAAAACAAGAAAACACTAGAAAAACAAAGGCCATAATCTGGCTCACAAATGTCTTCATATAGACAACAGATAGAAGTATCAAAAAGAAACTTCTCAAATATGGGTTCCAAAGACCCTAACAGCTGTAGAATTGTGCACAACTGCCACCATCCACGGTGCAAAAGCCCGAAAAAGACTGCGTTCTAGGTCGCTTAAAATTAAGACGCAAAGCTACTACACTGAAAGACAAATCCCTTGAACCGAAAACGTGGTTCTTGGCTTTACCTCTTGTAAAAAGATACTTAAACCTAGGAAGTGTCAACCAATCATGTACAAACGCATTCCAGTGTTTGCCATCGTCACACAACAAAACCCAAAAATATGATGACTTCCACATTGGAATGACAAGTGTTCCTACAGCCTTACAAGCTCTAGCATGAGAAATAACGTACTCTACTTATTTGCGAAACCGGAGGAAGAATCCAATTATTTTCGCAATCCCAGTTTTGGGTGAAGGCGTCTACTGCTTCGGCGCCCGGCTGGTAAAATCTAGAATTGTAACGCGAAAGCTTCGCGTTATAACTACAGGCAAACCTATCCACTGTGTTGGGCCCCCATTTACAATCAAGCATGTGAAATATGTCGTCGTTTATGGTATAATCATCAAAATCG
Source organism: Meandrina meandrites (assembly GCA_963693305.1). NCBI lineage: Eukaryota > Metazoa > Cnidaria > Anthozoa > Scleractinia > Meandrinidae > Meandrina > Meandrina meandrites. Next base: position 24,245,018 of record OY855910.1, read on the forward strand.
ATGGTTCTACTCAAAAGATCAGCCTGGCAATTCAAAGACCTATGAATCCACTTCATTTCAATAGAAATGACAGTACGGGGGCAAACATTAAAAATAGACAGCGCTAGGGACTGAAGTTCTGTAACTTTATTGCCATTGCAAACAATACTGACCACGCTGGTGTTGTCAGTAAACCAAGCAACTTTTTTGCCCTGAAGATCGGGGGCAAAAGCTGACAGCGCTAGATCTACGGTCCTAAGTTCCCTCCTCGTGGAACTCTTAGAACTTTCTTCGGAAGTCCAATTTTGATGACAAATCTTGTGCTCATTGTCAATAAAAGAACTACATGTGTGATCAGACGCGTCAGAATAAACAAACTTAACAGGCGGTTGCAAAGGCGCCCAGGGGCAATGAAAATTAAGGGATTCTACATTCTCACTCCAAAATGCTAATTAAACGCAAGCTTCCTTAGTTAATTCAACCTCAGAATTCCACGGCAGTTTCTGATTAACAGCAGCATACATAGAACGTGTCATAATCCTAGCCACACTTCCTACACAAGAAGTGAGCGAAATGACTTGGCCTACCACAGAAGCAAGATCTCTAACTTTGACACTCTTACAATCAACCTTACGAATAAAACTAATGCTACTCTTTAACTTAGAAATCCTGCGTTCAGTAACAGAAATAACACCTTGAAAAGTATCAAAAACAGTGCCAAGTTTGGTAATAACTTGAACAGGTTCCCAAAGGGTCTTCTCTTCGTTAATAAGAAAGCCATACCTTGTCATATCAGCGCGAACTGTCAAGCTGTTAATTTTAGCCTTGATAGTATTGACACCACCACCCAAACCATCGTCAAGAAAAATTGCCATGGGAATTCCCTTATACCTCCATGAAGTCAAAATGGGCTTTAAAATTTGGCGAATAGATAAGGTGCGGATAGACAAGCCAAAGGGCAAAACTGTGAACCGAAAATATTTAACCACACCGTCACCAAAATCCCAGGAGAAAGCTAAATATTTCCGGTGCTCCGGAAAAATTTCTACGTGATGGTACCCAGACTTTAGATCAAACTTGAAAAGATAAAACCCCTTAGCGAAAATTTGAAGAGCTACGGAAATGTCTTCACATCTAAATTTACGCTTAAAGACATACAAATTGACATGCCTCAAATCAAGAATCAATCTTTTCTTGCCTGAAGGCTGTATAGAAACAGAAAGTGGATTAACTATGTCTGGGTGATGATCAAGAATCTCAACACACTTGGTTCTTAACAAATCGGAAATAGCCTCTGAAACAAAAAGACTATCCTTAAGCACAGAGGTATTGTTAGAACTAACTTTGGGAGGCGGGAGAGCCACAAATGGGATTTTATAACCATCGCGCACCACGCCTAAAATAAACCCCGAAGCACCTAAATTAAGCCATTCATCATAACAAAGAGCCAAACGACCGCGAACCGAAGGAATATTAGATTGACCTGAAGTAAACTCATAATTTAACAGTGACTTTATTTCAACTGCGGTATCTAAATGACTTAAATCTGAAATTTCATCATCGCAAGTGTCACTAAGATTAGAAACAAAAATAGAATTGACAACACCTTGGACCTGTCCTTGATGGTCGGCTAGTCATTGACCAGACTGGAACTTGGTAGAATTGAACTACAGAATTTATTACAGGCAAAACAAGAAAGGAACCCGGTTTGGTTTGCAGCCTTGTCAGGACTGTTGGTATGGGTCTTGCACTGTTGCTCTAAAAATGGCTGGAAGTGGTTGCTGCGACTGGCGTGAAAGCGGAAGGCTCCTTTTTGCTGCTCGCTAACTTTATCTTGTTTCGAGCCAAGTTCTGTTTGGCTTGGGTACGCGCTCTGGCTTCTGCTCGAATTATCTTTTTCTCATCGTCAGAATCGTCCGCAAGATCATTTCGCTTGTACTTCTCATTAACGACCATCCCTGAGTCGAACTTATCGGCCAGCAGAATATGTTTCTGTCTCTCTGACAAAAGCTTCTCACCTTTCTCGAGGGAAGCGTGGAGTTGTCGAGATGTTGGGACGAACAGGCTTCTTTAGCTTCAACAATGGCGTCGAGCTTTATGCGACTCTGAAATCCTGGACCCCTGCCGATGTTCTACGGTTGAACCGTAGAACATTAGCAGGGGGTCTAATTTTTTTGACACGTATGAATGAAATTCCTTGACGCCTCTTCCCAAGAAATGTGTTAAGGAATCAATTAACTCGGATACTGATCTGTCACCAAAAGGAAAGCCCGCCACATTGATCGAAAGAATACAGGCTATTTTTGCTAGCGTTTACAACAATATGCCACAGTACAGTCGAAAATCGGAAAACAAGGATGCACACAGACAACATTAACTAAGCAAACCGACGAATCGAACTAATGATGACAATAATAAAAAAATCATTTGAAAAACTGACCGCTTGGGATGTAGTACAGAAAGCACGGCGGCTTTCAAAACAAAACAGCTTCTGGCGCTAAATGGTGTCCTTGCGTAACGCAAGAAAAAAATTCTCATTCAGACAATTGAACGAAGGAAATATTTTATTCTCTCCTCAGGATGCGGGTTTCAAGAAGCGCAACAGCATCTTAGCTCGTTTAAATGTCCTTCTGCGAAAAGAGCAGGATCAAAATCGATTATATTTTACACACTCAAACCCTTGTAAAGCAAAGCCTCAAAACAACATACAAGTATACTGAAAGCGCGGCGGCTTTTTCACTCGCAAAACATTTTTTACTGCTAAAAAACGACGAAGCTTGCAGAACCCGGAACGTAGCAAATTTAATGTGCTAAAATAGTCAACTTTCAGAAAATAAGATAATTATCAATGCAAGGTTGTACAATTATTAGTATTGGAGCTTGTAGCAAAGCTCAAAGGGGTAGGCGGCATCTTAAAGCGCGATTTAAAGGAGAAACGTGGCTTGCGCGTTATGACACGCGGGTATGAATCTTGATCGACTTGCACCCTAGCAAGAAAAACGCTGTCCCGATCGCCTGCAATCCGACCAGTCTCAATACTAAAATGGTTTAGCTGTTGCTAGCCTGGCTTCAACTCGATCTCAAGAGTTGAAAGTCTAAGCTATTGTTTTCTGTCATGAAAGCGAGCGAAAAAAACCCTCGCGTGTTCCTGCCCTCGCGCGCGTTTCCTACCTCGCTTCCACATTACTTCATGATCAGCGCCTGCCAGGCAGACGGCAAAGTGACACACACCACAACTCAGAAGTAACTGCCACTGCGGAGAAAGCATTCTTTTAATCCTGTATTACAATTTCAAGAAGAAAGTCAATAAAAGGCGCCAATTTGGTATTAACCTCTTCTGGTCAGAGAAAAAGCAATTCTTTTTAAAATACGTCAGAATAATCAATTGTACAAATCTGACGTTTTTAGTGTCACTCCATACTTACAAAATATGTTAGGCTCGTCTTCTCCTATCAGGAAAAAAATAATGAGTACCAAAAAGTGATCTACATGTTGTAAAAGTGTTTTTAAGAACTCTAAGATGGTAGATCTGGGTCTATTAGGTCTTGAGTGGCACAGCAAGCAGTACCCAGCTTTAATAATTGTCAGGTCATGCTGCCCTGAAAGCTGCAATGGAAAAGAAAACTGCAAAGCAATCCTCTCTTAATTCTAAACAAACCATTGGTGCTAGGCTAGGTAGAGGGAAACTTAGAGAGTAGGGTGTATGAACTAAACAATGGGGAGCACAAGAGAGGAAAAATGCTATTTTTTATATTGTATTATCTAATCCATTCACTGGATTCAAGTGCTTGAGTTCAGTTTAATCATACTATTTTAGGTAAAGTGCAAATAATTATTTCAAAGAGACAATATTTAATTGTCTCACTACAGTATTCAGTTCAAACATAACAGTTCCAGTCGCAATTCTTTTCATCTATTATTGATTGGCATTGTCCATCTGTCAATAAAATGCTTTTATCAGACAGCATTAAAACTCCATGTTATTTTTGATAGTACTTTATAATTGTTATTACATTGTTATTTAAGCCTGAATTTATTTAAATAATCTAAAATAAAACACCCAGACAAAGAATTCTGTTGCTTCAGGGATAATAAGCCAAAAAAAAAAATATTTGGTGTCAAAGATTTTATGTTGTTTATAATGTAATATTGTCAAGCAAAAATGTTTTAAATTTTAATTCCCAATGAAACACCTGGAGAAAGAATTCTCACAGAGCTGCAGCCTAAAAAGACCAAGCTGCTCTGCTGCTTCAGGGATAAAGCCAAACAATATTACGTCAAAAAGTTATTTCAATTAATGCATTTTAAAAATGTTTTAATCCTGAATTTAAGCTCCCAATGAAGCACCTGGAGAGAGAATTCTCACAGAGCTGCAGCCTAAAAAGACCAAGCTGCTCTGCTGCTTCAGTGATAAAGCCAAACAATATTATGTCAAAAAGTTATTTCAATTAATGCTTTTTAAAAACGTTTTAATCCTGAATTTAAGTTCCCAATGAAGCACCTGGAGAAAGAATTCTCACAGAGCTGCAGCCTAAAAAGACCAAGCTGCTCTGCTGCTTCAGGGATAAAGCCAAACAATATTATGTCAAAAAGTTATTTCAATTAATGCTTTTTAAAAATGTTTTAATCCTGAATTTAAGCTCCCAATGAAGCACCTGGAGAAAGAATTCTCACAGAGCTGCAGCCTAAAAAGACCAAGCTGCTCTGCTGCTTCAGGGATAAAGCCAAACAATATTATGTCAAAAAGTTATTTCAATTAATGCTTTTTAAAAATGTTTTAATCCTGAATTTAAGCTCCCAATGAAGCACCTGGAGAAAGAATTCTCACAGAGCTGCAGCCTAAAAAGACCAAGCTGCTCTGCTGCTTCAGTGATAAAGCCAAACAATATTATGTCAAAAAGTTATTTCAATTAATGCTTTTTAAAAATGTTTTAATCCTGAATTTAAGTTCCCAATGAAGCACCTGGAGAAAGAATTCTCACAGAGCTGCAGCCTAAAAAGACCAAGCTGCTCTGCTGCTTCAGGGATAAAGCCAAACAATATTCGTCAAAAAAGTTATTTCAATTATTATGCTTTTTAAAAATGTTTTAATCCTGAATTTAAGTTCCCAATGAAGCACCTGGAGAAAGAATTCTCACAGAGCTGCAGCCTAAAAAGACCAAGCTGCTCTGCTGCTTCAGGGATTAAAAATGCTTTTAAAAATGCTTTACTGAATCCTGAAATTAAGTTCCTAATGAAACACCTGCAGAAAGAATTCTCACGGAGCTGCGTGTACAGCCTGAGAAGGCTAAGCTGGTCTGTGGCTTCATATTATTTTGGTGTCAAATATTTAAATTAATGTTTAATGTGTTCAAGCCTTAATTTATAATATTTAAGTTCCCAATGAAACAACTCGAGATAGAATTCTCGTAGAGCCACAGCCTAAACTGGCTAAGCTGCTCTGTTGCTCAGTCAGGGATTTAAAAAGCAGTCAAGAAACAATTTATCAATAAATGTACAACCTTGAAAATAGACCCTATTTTATTTCTAGGCATGTGGATGTACACCATACATGTGGAATTAAGGCAAAAAAATTATATTTTCATTTTAAAGCTCTTTCAAAATTCAATAATAACACCTGATTTAGAGTGTTCCCCTGTCCATTAAAATACCCTGGAATATAAATATGAATAACAAACAGCTTAAATACTAGTGTATACTATGTATGCAAAAATTAAATTATACTACATCTGCATATAACAAAATTTGGAGCAACTCAATGTTTGGGTAGTATTTGCAAATACACTTACATTTTGGCCATGTGAGCATCTTGTAACTGTTAATTTGTAACAATTTTGTAAGTTGATACATGCATATATATGCACGAACTATGGCACAACATACTAATTAATCGTTTTAACTGAAGCACTAGCATTAAAAAGAGAATGATGATGACTTACATTTCTATGTCGTCGGTTACCAAACAGTCGACATCACATCTCAGTCGTGTGAAATTTTGGATTTGCAGCGTGACTTCTAGTAAGATGGCCCAGCGGCGTTTTGAATAAGATGGCGGGAATCACACTCTTCCCACAATTTCATTGATAGATGTGAATATGTAAGTCTCGGACCATATGGAACTCCACTTAATCACGTAATTTATCGCCTGTTGGATTTTCCCTCGCTAGTGCTTTGGCCAGAATACGAAAAGAGGGAAACGATGTCCCTCGCCGATCGACTTTCGCGCAATATTTACGATCGACTAGATCGAAGATTGATACTTCCACGATAACATCTACAAACGGGTCTCTGTGCTGGCTACAGTTTTAAATTCATTCTGTAAGACAATTAATTCGAAACACCTTACCGCTTTGTAGTCTTAGAAAGCGAAGGTTGGAACACTTTGTGACGAGATGACTCACATGCCGCCATTCGTTCGCTTTGGCGCTCACCCTTGTTTCCCCTATTATTAGTTATTAGATATTCGCACCGCATGATCATCTTCCATAAATGTCCAGATTATCTGGTCTTCTTCTATTACTCGCGCTGTGACACTCGCGGCACCACAATTACCCGCAAAGTACAGGGTCATGACAGATCGCTAAAACCGCCCAACACCTCTGACCGGAAATTAGAACCCATACCCTGCTGCGAATTTCAGAGTCGCATAAAGCTCGTCATGCCCGGTACCTTTGAGATTAAACTTGTACTGATCCTCGTTCCCTTTCTTCTTGAAACGATGCCGCACGTCAAATTTGAGCTTTTTTATTTCTTTGAGCTGAGAATCGGCCGTGTCCGCGTGAGAACGCTTGAGATCCGTCAAAGAAGTATCTAGCAACGACTTCATCGAAACCAATAAACCAAGGTTTTTGTCGGCAATTGTCGACTCGACAATTCTAATAACATCGGCCTCCTGCATGACCAACGGACAAATTTGTGAAAAGAATAGACTCAAAAATAACGAACTGGGCTAACGAGGTGTCGGCCTAGAATGATTTCCCACGTGATAATCATCTCTTATATAGCCCTCCCTCATGCACATGCTCACTTCGACTGGGCTAGCGACAGTCCCCACTGCTCTAGTGCCGCAGAAATATTCAATTTCCGGCTAATTCGTGTTCACTCAAAAGCCAGAAATTCCATATTTCAGCTCCACTACGCAGTAGACAACATGTACAAAACCATTAGGTAGAACAACATGATAATAACTATTGGAATGATTTTTCTGTTGACTAAAGCAAAACGAAACGTCCCCGGGTGGGCTTGAACCACCAACCTTTTGGTTAAAGGCCGAACGCGCTAACCGATTGCGCCATGTGATAAGGGGTTGAGAGTTCATCACCTTTCATTATGTTGATGAAACTCGGCTACGAAATTTATTTTCTGTTAGACCTGTATAACGGAAAGGTGCGGTCAGCACTGGATAGTAAGTGACTTGACCATAACACGACACAAAACAGGTGTCACACTACCAGCGAATCAGAGGAGTAGCAGATTAACGCCTTTATCAAAAACTACATTTTCAAGCTTGGCCTGTTGGTCAAGTGGCACAATTCTCGCTTAGGGTGCGAGAGGTCCCGGGTTCGACTCCCGGACAGGCCCAAGAAATATTTTTGGACCAGGAGCTGTTGTCGAGTGGATTAAGACGATTTACATATGGTGGTTTTTTTTTTCTGAGACGCAGAATTTCGCGTTCGTTGCAACTTTTGACATGTTGATTGACAGGCTTTATATGCCGGTGAATAGATAGTACTAACATTTCTTAATTTTTCTTTTTTAGTTCGAAAGATGGCGATGGCATGGTCCCAATTTTGCCTTCACGACACAATCAAACACGTGCTCACATCAAGATTGTGATGCATGGGCGCGTTGGACAGTCAGGTCCAAGACATTCATTTATTTGACACATCAGTAGGATACAGTAAACGTCGATAAAGTTACATCCAAAGCTTATATGCACCACAGCCGGTCACGTTACCCCTACAAAGTGCTATAGACACTTTGCATAAATGGCGTCCAAATTTGAATAACAATGCTTTGTACATCCTTAGCCTCGTGTTGATGTTTATAGACAAAAGATTTTTTACGTGAATGTGAGGCTTAGGATGTTTAAGTGTTGTTATTCAAATGCCGCGCCATTTATGCAAAGTGTCTATAGGCCAAAATAGGGACCGAGAACCAATGCTATGGTGCAACATTTTCAAAAAAACGAAGTAAAAAGTAAGTAAGTGCAAATAAAAGACGAAGAATGTCACAAGTTCTCAACGCACTTTTTCAAACGGCAAATTATTAATTTATGTTAATTGCGATCAACAAAAATTAGATATTGAGGACCAATGTAATTCCTCCACTTCGTTATTTGGTAGGAGCAAACAAATGATAAGACCATAATTACTCGTCCGTATCCTTATTTACTTTTAACTTCATGAAAATGTTTCTATACCCTGGCTAACAAAGACTTTCCTGGATGCGATTGTAAGTGGCTTGATCGGTCAGCCAGACTCAATTCGTGTGGCGAGGCCATAAGAAAGGAACAGCCTCTTTTAGTGGCTCACAGTTCGCTTGGACTGGACCGATCAATGAATCAAAGCCTTTGGCATCTATGAATAAGTCTTCGGAGAGTTTAATTCGAATAAATGAAGGAACGCGTGTACATATGGCGCCGTAGCTCAGTTGGTTAGAGCGCCTGTCTAGTAAACAGGAGGTCATGGGTTCAAATCCCATCGGTGCCTTTTAATAAATCTTTTTTTGTTTTTTGAACTTTACGTACGTTACAAAAATTGCACTTCTTTCTTTCAAATGAGTACAAATATAGAATTGTCTTTGACTGTCGCGCTATAGGATAACACAGTAACTTTTTACCAAAAAGGCAGTGAAATTTTAATCTCTTAGAACTCACTTTCTAAGACCTATGTTTCAACCCACAGGGATTCTTGTTAGCACAGGGATTCTTGTTAACGGCTGTGTTAATATATCTTATTATCTCTCTGCCCGCCTCTTCGCGTCTTAATTTTCTTGAAACTGACAAAAATGTCTTATTAAGAATGATAGAAATAAATTATTGCCACTATAGGGAAGAATAGACTTATCAAAAATGGAATATTTATAGGATGCATTCACTAATACTCAACAAGTGTCAAACTACCTACTGCTTCAACTATTGTAGTTGGAGCAGGAATCGCTAGAAACATTTCAGTCCTGTTAATAATCAAGAGAACTCAGACAGTTCACACGGAGCAAAATTATTTGGTGGAAAATCAGCCGCGACATTAGGAGTTTGCTGTTTTACTGTTTTCCCCTCATCCCACTAATCACGGTACTTCCATGCAGATGGAGTGGTCGGAACTTCTCTTTGTACATTCTTTGTCAGCCTCAATGTTCCTCTCACACCGACAGTTGCCTCCATATTTAACCATACAATTTTTGCAATAGAGCGTTATAACGTCATGCGAAGACTTCTGAAGATGTTGCAGCTAACGCGAGAAACGGTTCGATACGCAATGATCGGAATATGGATTTCGTCTGTTACATTAAACATTCCATTGGTTTTTCATACCGAGACTATTCTCACTGGGGCCATCTCGCACAAACGCCCCAAATCCCTTCGGGATTCAAGGTTTAAAATTCCCGTGCACTCGTAGTCCCCTGGGTGCTCTGTTTTATATAGGTTTGGTATAAATAGGCCTGTTTTGGCCTGTTTAATTCTCTTTTCGTTAAACGTTCGCCAGTCGTTAGCTTGGCGTCCCTCCCTCCTCCCCCCAGCGATGATTCTTGTTGCCATCCCTAGCTAGCTCCCGCTCCTTCTCGCCTCCGGGCTCGCTTCTTCCCATAACTTATCCTTGCCTGGGGCGTTTGGGAGTGAGGGCTCCCAGTGGGAATTTATTACTACTGCTTCAAGACGGCGGCTTGCCTACATACATACAGCGAATAAGCGAAGTTAACTCACATACCCATTTACATCATTTTTGTTTTCCTTTCCTTTCCTTATCAGCTTTTGCTGCAGTAAAATTGTAAGAGTTTTACCTCAGGAGTGCACTTACGCCTGAAAGCAGCATGCCCAAACAGATCTTGAAAATGTCGCTCAGTTAATCTTGTGTTTGGAGCGTCCTTTATTCCAACCAGTGTTACTGCTGTTTTTCGCCATTTTCGACTTCGAATGGAAAGAAAAATCGTCAAGCAAAGCAATGTTGGATATCTCTACGTGGTTGGGAACAAAAGACGAAACTGGGTGTTACGGATGCATCATCTCAGTGCCAGAACTTTGTAAATTATCGTGTTTTCCTGCGGTTAATGTTAGCATTTTTTTACGAAAGATCTTCTTTCGTAAAGAAGTCACTTTATTCCAGTGACATAAATGGACATTTTTCCAAGTTTCTTAACAACTTGCGATAGACAGCAGGCTTTTCTGGGGATTCACTTAAACGTTAGAGCACTTGGATAAATACCCAGATTCTCCAATTCGTTTTTATAACCTTTGCATCTCAACAAGTATTTTCTACATGTACAATAACAACCTTTCGTTAACTTTCATTTTTTCTAAGAGGATCAGACGTGATATATCTTGTTTATTTCCTTTCTGTTGTGGAAAGGACTAGTTTCAGAAAAAATGAAATTAGAAAAATGGTAAAGGAGTATTTAAGTCTAGCAGGTTATTGTGACTTTTTGCATAAAAATTACCTTTTTTGTTACAGATTAACGTTACTGTCATTAAAGGAAGACTTCATATCATCGGAGCGGCGAGGAATATACCGTATGCGTATACATGTATATTTGGAAATGCAATATCTCAACTGATCTACAAATATTCAAATATCGAGCGCTTTTGTTTTGTTGTCGAGTACAAAAGATTTTCTTACATTGCAGCTTAATTTTTAACGGCAACAAAACGAATGATATATGGGTTATTGACCAAGCGTGAGGTCAAGATGGCGGGATATTGGCCGAATTCTTTTTTTGCGTGTTTATGGACCGAGACGAAGTTGAGGTCCATAAACACGCAAAAAAAGAACGAGGCCAATATCCTGCTATCTTGACTGAACAAGCTTGGTCAATCTATAAGCTCGAGATCGAGATGGTGCAGCGTCGGGCAGCGAGATTTGTTCTTGGCAGATACAACAACACATCCAGCGTAGGGGACATGCTATATGAGCTTGGCTGGACTTCCCTTCAAACTAGGAGACAGACACTTAGACTCTGCATGATGTATAAAATTCATAAAGGCTTGATTGCCATGGACGCTCAAGAGTTCATGACGCCACTTCAAAGGAGATCACGGCACGTAAATTCAAATGCGTACAAAATTCCCCGCTCAAAGACGGACTACCACATGTACTCGTTTTTCCCAAGAACGATACGAGAGTGGAACAGCCTGGCCAATGAAACAGTAAATGCACCAAACTTGACGGCCTTCAAGAAAAGCCTGCCGTCTGACCAAGGCCAAACCAAACGATGTTAACTTTGACTTTATTATTAGTTTTATTATTTCTACTTAGTCTTATCATAGCATTTAAGCCTTACCTTAATTTTTAGTTTTTAGTTATACGCTCACGGGAATCTTCAGAATTGAAGGAGGTGAGTCACCAAGGAAGAAGAAGAAAAATAAAGGATTTATTATATGACTTTATTCGAGAACTGAAAAAGAAGCCAGTTGAATGCACAATCAATGGCGCACGCTAAATCATTTCATTGGTTTAAAAGTTTAATGAGTGACTGTCAAATTCTTGAATGAATCCAGACGAAGTAAAACGATGCGACAACAGCGAAATTGACCTCGTTTTTACCCTCAAAAGGATATTGAAATGGCTTAAATTTGCGAAACAACGTTGAATTTGAAGCCTTAAAAGAAGAATTTCCATTCCATCTGGCCGCCAGCTTTTGATTATTGGACGTTTTGCAGAGTATTTGCTCGCTTCTGGAGCTTTAGTGGTGCAAACCTGCGGTGACATACATGAGCTGAATATTGAAATTGTGATTGCTAAAAGCGTTTGGGATTTTAATACCACTTCACAGGAAAAGCTGGAACTTTGCTACATCATTAATTTAAATGCTCGACTCACCCTTACTCGACGTGAGCGTTAGAGGCTTCGGTGAAAAGATGTTAGGTTCGGACGGTGCGGCCGTGCCGTCCGCTTTCTTCCATTTTTGAAGATGTTACACAAACGACCAAGTTTGCAGAGCACTTTATTCTTCAGGTATGTCACTGACTTCAGTCTCTCTCTTTTCCGCCAAACAAAGCTGATATCAAGTCTTCAAGTCGCTTTACGTTTTAATTTTTGTATCAGCCGGTTTTTGCGGCAAATAAAATTCACGAAACTCGTTAATTAATTTGTTTGCTCTCATTCGCTTCAAGACCTATTTCTTTGTTGTCGGACTTCCTTTTGCTAGAAATAGACAGGAAATCTTTGTGTTATTTCGGAAAATAGTTTCATAGCGAAAATTTACGACGAAAAGCTTTTTCAAGTAGTGTCGGTAAAAGTTTTTTCGCTTGCAGGAAAACAGCGGGCGATCCCGAGCGGTCAAGATGGCTCCATCTTGACCGCTCGGGTAGCCAATCAGAGCACGAGATTCGCTTCATCTTGACCGCTCACGGAGCTAGTCATATAATGATTAGAAATATTGACTATGCAATTATTTTATGGTTTTCCAGTAATACAAATCTTCTATATTAAAGCCAATTTACGGCTATTAACATAAATTGAAGAAAGTTAAAAAATTTCTAAGAATTCTTTTTGGGAAGACTAACTGTAACACTAGAGAATGAGTTGAGTGGATTCATGCTTCCCGTTGAAAATCCATTTAGTACTCTGGAATAATTCTGTAGTTAAGAAATTCTGTAATTGAGAAATAAACTATTCTTACAACGTAAGGGATTAGTTGCAGACGAACTTAACTGAACCTGGTATACCGGGGTTTAGTTTTTCTGCAACGCAGGCTACATGTAGTAAGGGATGGGCTCGTCATTAAGTGTAAAAATGAATGTCTCGGGGGATTAGGTCAAATGGTAGAGCGTCCGCATTGCATGCGGGAAGCATCGGGATCGATACCCGGATTCTCCACGTTGCCATACAAACTGTTATAATTTTTTATAAATCGTTTCTGGACGACTTGTCAATTCCAAATGTTTCAACCTTTTTTTTGTCTATTAAGTTTTAAATTCGAAGTAACATGTTTTGCGGCAGCTGCTTCAACATTAAGCGAGAAATAAATGACTTTTAAAATTCTGCCATTAACGTATGGAAATAAGTTTCTCGTAATTTCATAATTAAGAGCCGGTCTTAAATTTCACAACAAGAAAACGCCCAATGATTCTTAATAAGTGAATCTGTTAAATATGTTTATTTCTTCGCTCGACATCTCTCGCACTGAACCGCAGAGCCAGACGTGCGCGGCATTAACGTGTGACAACCAAGAGAAAAAAAAATCTTAAAAAAGTATGTGTATAGAATTTGCAGGTATAGCCAGTTCCACAACTTCCGTTTATTTATTTATTTATTTATTTATTTTTTATTTACGGGAAAATATTACAAAATTACACCCAGTGCTTACAGTAGAATTACCTACATCACAGTACATTCAGTTGCAATGCGATTAAATTAAAATAAGGAAGCCTAATCTTAATAATACACGATACTAGCAATATGGTTAAATTAAAATGTACGGGACAATTACATACAGTACTTGCAGTGGAATTACTTACATAACAGTACATTAAGTTACAATGCAATTAAAGTAAAAAAAAAGGGAGCCTAATATTAATAATACACGTTACTAGCAATATTACAATTAATTTATATTGACATTGCAATACTCAGTGGACAGTACAATACTCACGTTAACAAGAAACACGAGCACACACACTAACTACTAAATCAAAGCAGCCCACGTTTCTTTAAATTGTTTTAGCTGGTTGTTTTTCACTGCTAAAGTGCGAAGAATGACGAGTTTGTCCTTTAGGCGCGAAAGAAAACCGTCAAAGTCTAAGGTGCCAACGCTTTCATTTATAGAGAAAATATGATATTTAGCAATTATTATTCAGTAGTTGAGGGCAGTCCAGTAGTTTGAGTCGTGATCCTAATGCTACCCGTATAGAATTACACTTTTTGACAGAATAATGTGCCTCCAATTTGTAAAATGGGTCCAGAAGTCCGAGGACTGACAGCATGTTAAAAACGTTTATTGGGGAGATCCTCTACATCGTTCCCCGTATTTTTGGCTCGCCGTTTTTACGACTATTTTGCAGAATGCAAAATAGGAGTTAAGAGAGCGAGCGAATTCACTCGCTCGGTCGATCCTTCGGTCGGTCGGTCGGTCCTTCCCTTTTCCTTCCTTGGGTCGTAAACTTTTGTTTCTAATTCCGCTGACCAATGCATAACTTAACTTGACGATGAAATTTTAAAAATTTCTACAAATGTGAAATGTAGTGAAGCAATGGGTGATGAGGTAATTACAGCTATGTCAAAAGCATGTGGTGCGAGCATTTTCTTATTTGAAATGTTAAAAAAACCTAGAAAGCATTTGCTGTCTTAAACGCGGGCTCCTGGAAAGCAAGGGTTCTATGGCTGCCTTGACGTCATATGAAAACATTCGATACCTCACCGCGATCTTGGTCACCGCGATTTTCGTTACCGTGACCTTGCTTACCGCAATGGCGTTCACCACGATGTTCGTCTAATTTTCTCATTTTTTTGTGATGTCTTAAAAGTTGCATTAAAAAGTGGAAAAAATATACTAAACAAAAGCTAAAGCGTGTTTCCGGCCGGACTCGAACCGGCGACCTTCCGCGTGTGAGGCGGACGTGATAACCACTACACTACGGAAACGACGGTGCATGGAAGGGATTCACATTAGGAGGTCTTCTTGTATCCTACAAATATTCCTTTTTTGTGAGTCTATTCTTCCCATTGTGGCAATATTTTGTTTCTTTCATTTATATTCAGGCATTTTTGTCAGTTTCAAGAAATTTAAGACGCGATCAGGCGGGCAGAGAGATAATAAGATATATTAAAATAGTCGTAATTAACCAACAACAAGGTTTATTTGAACTGCAAACATTGCTAATAATATTTAAACAATAAATAAATTAAAAATACATACAGTTGCTGGTCACCCAAAATAACTAAAAAGCTTAACTAGTTGGGTGACCACATTTATTAATTTAAAGTAAATATCAGGTCAGAAAAGAGGCATTTTACATTTTACATTTTACACACTTAATTAAGTAAGTAGATTACAGAACAAATAATTCTTAAGCATTTAAGTACAATAATAATAAAATAGTAGAAAAAAAAGAAAAATACCAGAATATAGCAATTAGTAGAAAAACTTACTAGAAATTAATGAAATGCTAGGATAATTTTCTTTTAAATGAGTAAGGAGTTAGAATCTTCAATCTCTCATCAGTCTCATTCCTTACGTAATAAGCTTTCTTAACAAGGCCTGTGGGTTCAAAAAAGGGTCTTGGAAAGTGAGTGCTTTATGACGTGTAGTATATGAAATGATTCATATATGAACTGCGGATATATATGAAAGTGATATGTGATCTTCGCAGTGAGTTTCCAATTTAAGCAATTGGAATGAAGAAGCCTGAAAAAAATCAGGGCTTCAACGGGATTCGAACCCGTGACCTCCGCGATACCGGTGCGATGCTCTACCAACTGAGCTATGAAGCCACACATTGGGAGCGAGGTCAATTGTGAGTTCTTATTTTCCCGTGAAAGGAGTGAAATGACGTGTAGTATATGAAATGATTCTCACAATTGACCTCGCTCCCAATGTGTGGCTTCATAGCTCAGTTGGTAGAGCATCGCACCGGTATCGCGGAGGTCACGGGTTCGAATCCCGTTGAAGCCCTGATTTTTTTTTTTTTTTTTTTTTTTTCAGGCTTCTTCATTCCAATTGCTTAAATTGGAAACTCACTGCGAAGATCACATATCACTTTGAGTGCTTTATGATAAAAATTTCACTGCTTTTTTGGTAGAAAAGTCATTGTGTTATCCTATAGCGCGACAGTCAAAGTCAATTGTGTAGTTTTACTCATTTGAAACTAAGAAGTACAATTTTTGTAAGGTACGTAAGGTTCAAAAAATAACAAAAAGATTTATTAAAAGGCACCGATGGGATTTGAACCCATGACCTCCTGTTTACTAGACAGGCGCTCTAACCAACTGAGCTACGGCTCCAATATGTTGTTATTCATTTATTCGAATTAAACTCTCCGACGACTTATTCATAGATGTCAAAGGCTTTGATTCATTGATCGGTCCAGTCCAAGCGAACTATTAGCCGCTAAAAGAGGCTGTTCCTTTCTTATGGCCTCGCCAAACAAATTGAGTTTGGCTGACCGATCAAACCACGTACAATCACATCCAGAAAAGCTTTTGTTAGCCAGGGTACAGAAAGATTTTCATAAAGTTTAAAGTAAAAAAGTATACGGACGAGTAATTATGTTCTTATCATTATTTTGCTCCTACCAAATAAGGAAGTGGGGGAATTACATTGGTCCTCAATATCTAATTTGCCTCCATCCATGTCCAATACACCCAAACTGAGTCGATTCGTCAAGGGTACCTGACGATTCGACTCCATTCGCGCGGAGTCAAACCGCATCACCGGAAGTCAAGCCATGAGACAAAATGATAATATGAACCTTCCGCGTTCTTAAAACGTGAAATCGAACTGAGTCGATTCGTCAAGGGTACCTGACGATTCGACTCCATTCGCGCGGAGTTGAACCGTATCACCAGAAGTCAAGTCGTGTTACGCATTGTGTCAAGCATGAGGGTCGTGTGCAAATGTTGACGATTCGACACGATTCGCGCGTATCGTGTCGAATCGTCACTTGTGAAGTCGAATCGTCACACCGGAAGTCGAATCGTGTCAGACAAGATATTTCTCATTTGGAAATAACAATTCCCATCCATGTTAGAGGATGCCACATCGCAAAAGACAACAATAAAAGCGTGAAAGTGATATGTGATCTTCGCAGTGAATTTCCAATTTAAGCAATTGGAATAAAGAAGCCTGAAAAAAATCAGGGCTTCAACAGGATTCGAACCCGTGACCTCCGCGATACCGGTGCGATGCTCTACCAACTGAGCTATGAAGCCACACATTGGGGGCGAGGTCAATTGTGAGTTCATATTTTCCCGTGAAAGGAGTGAAATGATGTAATGTATACGAAATGATTCATATGTGAACTGCGGATATATATGAAGGTGATATGTGATCTTCGCAGTGAATTTCCAATTTAAGCAGTTCACATATGAATCATTTCATATACATTACATCATTTCACTCCTATCACGGGGAAAATATGAACTCACAATTGACCTCGCTCCCAATGTGTGGCTTCATAGCTCAATTGGTAGAGCATCGCACCGGTATCGCGGAGGTCACTGGTTCGAATCCTGTTGAAGCCCTGATTTTTTTCAGGCTTCTTTATTCCAATTGCTTAAATTGGAAATTCACTGCGAAGATCACATATCACCTTTATATATATCCGCAGTTCATATATGAATCATTTCATATACATTACATCAATAAAAGCGTGATAGGGTTTGGTAGGGTTCGACACGATTTATTAGGCAGGGTAATTTTAAAAGTCAATGTCTTTCAAGGACCGGCAGATTAACGGTTGAAACAGTGATAAAATGGAAACTACTTGTGAAATGGTCTTTTTTCTTCAACTAGAGAAATACTAGTTCAAGCGTTTGTTTCCGTATGTAACACGTAAGACCACGTTGAAGCAAATATAAAACCTCGTTGTTGTGATTCTTTTTATGACAACGGTACCATGCGCAAATCGACTTCTGGGATGACGGGTCGACATCAAGGCAGACGAATCGTCTCGAATCGATTGAATCGAGTCGAATCGACAACATTTTTGACCCTCCCTATCGAACAAGTTGCAGATTTTTTCTAAGTGTCGCGCAAATTGACTTCCGGGATGACGGCATCAAGGCAGACGAATCGCCTCGAATCGATCGAATCGAGTCGAATAGACTACATTCTCGACCCTCCCTAACGAACAAGTGGCAGATTTTTTCTAAGTGTCACACAAATCCACTTCCGGGATGATGGGTCGCTTTGACCTGCAACCAAGTCGTCGTTTCAAGGCCACCTTCGTTCTTAAATCGACTTCTGTTAAGTCGATTCGTCAAGTGCCATGGTCGAATCGACTCACTTTGGGTGTAATTTATGTTGATCGCAATTAATATAAATTAATACTTTGCCGTTTGAAAGAGTGCGTTGAGAACTTGTGGCCTTCTTCGTCTTTTATTTGCACTTACTTAATTTTTACTTCGTTTTTTGGAAATGTTGGCCAAAGCATTGGCTCTCGGTCCCTATATTTTTGTCATTTTTCCCTATAGCGCTTTGTAGGGGTAAAGCAGATAAGTGGAGGAAAATGAGAGAATTAGCCTGAGAAAAAAAAGAGAAGAGAAAGCCGCCGAAATACTGGCTCCTCCGACACTGAAGAATTCGCCAAAACACTCACTCCCCTGGCGGGAAATCGAACCTTGGTCTTCCGCGCGACAGGCGGGGATACTCACCACTATACTACCGAGGACTCCTCGATGTATGTTGTGAAAATTTTACAAAGTACTGGCTACAATTAATGATGTCTTAGAATTGAAAGAGATTTACAGCTTACCATTTCGCGTAGCTTTGGATACAAAATTGCGTGAATTCCAGTATAAGTTACTTAACAGGTGTCTTGTAACAAATGCCTTTTTATACAAAATTGGTGTTGTATGTACACAAAACAAATCTTTGCTTTCAATAAGAGTATTTAATTCTAAAACTGAAATGATCTACCAACTCGAAACAATGATCGCAAAATCAAATAACAAACATTATCAGCTCATAATAAGATTTGGAGAAAACACAAAACAAATTAATATACAATCTCGCGCCGTTGCTGTAGCATAATAAGTGGTTCTGATGTAATTTGATAAAGAACTGAGGGGTGTGTGTGTATATGTAAACGTATGTATTTATTTGCAAGTCTTTTTGTTTATAAATTATTAGTCGCCCCAGTATTGTATTTTTCTGAAATCAATAAAAATTATCAAAATCAGGAGCCATAATGGGAGGAGACCGTAAGCGCGACATCCACGCACCCTATGATACGAGACAATTTTTATATTTTTAGAACAGGCAGTCACGCGCGGATGCGTGGGTTCTCGCGTCGATGTTGCCGGAGTTGCGTTACTAGTATCATGTGATTCGCGGGTAAATCTGCCGCAAAAGACTCTGAGGGAACGACTTGACTTGAGAACGAAAAATAAATCAGTCGTTCTGTGAACCATAAATTTTGTACGGACGCTATTTATACATTAGGCTGTGCAGCTTCCGTATCGTGCTAAATTCATCTCCTGGATTTTTGGTCAGTTAAGCACAGGACTAATCTAGAGAAGTTTTCTCAGTAAGATAATTCACCATGACTTGTTTACATTTGGATTGTACTTTGGTTAAGATGGTCCGCGGCTATTTCTGGGGAACGGAGTTGCTCTTTTCTAAATCAAGCTTTGGGCATGTAAACCTCACCCGATTTTTCTGATTTTTAGCAATCGAAAAAAAACAAATGTTCAAATTTTATAAAGCTTTAAAATAAAGAGCAAACAA
Source organism: Meandrina meandrites (assembly GCA_963693305.1). NCBI lineage: Eukaryota > Metazoa > Cnidaria > Anthozoa > Scleractinia > Meandrinidae > Meandrina > Meandrina meandrites. The sequence continues at coordinate 24,264,599 of OY855910.1, forward strand.
GGCAAACGATCACGAGATATTAGCGCTTTTGAAAAAATATATTTATGAAAAAAAAACGCGAATATTTTCTAAACGGGACGATAGATTTTTTCTTATCAAAGTCAACAAGTTCAAATTATCCAATATTAATTTTTAGTGTAAGCAAGTTTCAACGAAATCGGCTGAGGAGGAATTTCTGCACAGTTGACTGTTGAACTTTCGCTTCAAAATATCATGCTCGTGTATAATTGGGAGCTACAACAACGTTCAAGCTATGCTAAGATCCCATAGATTATTTGAAAGCTTAATGCCAACTTAAACGTTGCTGAAAAGTATGGAAAGATCGGAAACTCCTAGCAAAAGTTGTAAACAAATGAGGAGGAAGAGGTTTACGGTGCGGAAATTAGAATTATAAAAAAAAACTACGGATTTTTTTTTTTATATTTTTTAAGTATGAGAAAATACAGTTTATATGCAAACGGCTTTGTCTACTTTCGTGAATCTAGTCTCGATGAAATGCGTCGAATTTTTCTTGCCAAGATAGCTACTCCGCGTCTTTCATTTGAAAACCCTCGGGTAACAGTAAATTATTCAAACTTGCCGCATTCTCAAGATTATTTAGCACCTGGAATTGAACATGGCACTCCACATACCACATTCATTGCTAAATAAAATGCATGAATACAAAGCTCAGCCGCAATTTTAACCGTGGCATGTTTATTTCCAGGTGCTAAATAATCTTGAGAATGCGGGTAGTGTGAATAATTTACTGTAACAAGAGCGTTTTCAAAGCGCTCCAAAATTGAAGACGAAAGGTAGCTATCTTGGCGAGCCAAAGTCGAATCGGTTTCATCGAGACTAGACACACGAAACTAGATAAAGCCGTTTGCACATATGCTGCATTTTTTCATACTTGAAAATAAACGAAGAAAAATAGGTAGATTTTTTTAATTCGAAAAAAAATGAATCCTCTTCTGCTTCATTTGTTTACAACTTTTGCTGGAAGTTTCCGATCTTTCCACACTTTTCAACAATGTTTCAGCTGCACTGCGAATTATAATACAGGATACTAAAAGAAATATTTTGGAGCAGCATTAGTCGGATAAGTGACTTAAATGAAAATATTTTCATTCTGCAATATATATGTAATTTTATATGATATGAAAGTCACATGTAACTTACAACAAAGCATCAAGAAACGGTCGAAATGGCGTATACAATCGTATTTCGGCAAAAATGTGTTTTCATCCTTTTTTGCTGTCATTCTGTATTCTTTGGTTGCCCATATCGCTGCGCTGTGAAACGTTTAGAAAATTGTCTTGACCACTGTGTGATTCCTCGTACGACATGTTTAACGAGTCTTCGCGACTGGATTTGTCCGAAAAAAATACTACTGCAGACATCCGAATCACTTGAATCATCCTCACTTTCATGGCTACATTCAAAGAAGTGCTCAAGGAGACCTTGACGTAAATTAGCAATAGAAACTGATGAAAGAAAGCCAGTGTTTACTTCACTTGCAGAGGTTATTTTGGACGCCATTTTGTTTATATTTCTCCGCGCGACGTCCTCGCGAAATCCTCGCGGCAGTACGCGCGCGCGCCTCGCGGAATGACACGATTTGTTCTAAAAATAGAAATTTTGACCCATATCATAGGGACAAGGCCAGATCTCGCGCTTACGGTCTCCTACCATTATGGCTCCTGATCAAAATACAAAAAAAAAACGAAAAAAGAAATACTAGCTCAAAACTGAAAAATTCGCCAAAAAATTTACTGCAAAATCCCTTTTTTGTTTTTGTTACTGCACGATGTTATCTTTAGACCTGTAAATTAAATCTTCGCACAGGCAAATAATGAAACATGGCCAGAAAACGGGAAACAGAATAAGTGCTCAATTGAGCAGTTTAAAATCTTCACAACTCACATCGAGGAGTCCTGGTGAGTATCCCCGCCTATCACGCGGGAGACCGGGGTTCGATTCCCCGCCGGGAAGTGAATGTTTTGATGTCGAGCCAGTGTTTCGGCGGCTTTCTCTTCTCTTTTTTTCTCAGGCTATTCCTCTCATTTTCATCCACTTATCTGATTGATAATCTGCGAGCAATGTAAGAAAAAAGTATATGATAATCATTTTCTAAAAAATAATTATCCGCCTGCATTTTACAGTATTGCGCGATGTTGACTCAGTTCGATCTCTAAAAAACCACTTAACATACAAAACACAAAACATTTCTGAGCAGAAAACGATGTTAATTGCAAGCAATGAAAAAAATGAAAGATTTTCTTGGCCTCCTGTGAAAAGATAGCAAAATAATTTCTCCCCGGCGGGGAATCGAACCCCGGTCTCCCGCGTGACAGGCGGGGATACTCACCACTATACTACCGAGGACTTCTCGTAACAGAAGGTAAAGATTTTACAAAGTGCTCAATTGAGCACTTCTTCTGTTTTCCGTTTTCTGGCCATTTTTTGTTGTACGAAGATTTAACCGACAAAAAGTTGAATTTTGAAGGCAAGAACTTCATTTGAACTCACATATCCGGCCACAAATCGGCCGCCATTCATGCCTGAAACTGAAAAGATGTCACTTCCTCAGCCGAGGCCGAGGACTAAAACCATTCCATCGAGGGGAGACCGCAGGACAGCTTTAGTCGCCACAAACTTATACCCGCTACGGTACGATACCTATCTTTTGTAACGGCGAGAAATCTCTTTATCGTCAACAACCCATTCAATCCGTTCCATGAAGTTTAGCACATTATCAAGCAGATGAGTGGAAGAAAATTCGCCAAAAAAGAAACTCCCCTTATTTTAATGCCTTGTTCATACCATACATGCGCATGCATGAGGACCTGTTAAGGTTGGGTATATGCATGTCTGCCGCCTGAATTTCAAAGCTTGTCATGTCGCAATTTGGAATAGGCGGCGTGTCGCTGTCGGAGTCTCGTCAGTTTCGTCTAAAGACGGACGCAGGAGTTTCAAAGTGACTTAAATAAAAGGCCCGCAATGCATGCAGAAGTGGTTGGAAATACACCGTATTCTGTAGAAGTACTCACATTATTCACTGATTTCCTTGTTTGGCTTTCAATGCTCTGAATCTGGACATAGCGAGGGAGACAGAAGCAAACAAAAATGAAACCCGAGAATTGACATCGTTGATTAAAGCATGATTTACCTCTGTAGTTGACAGGCTGAAATTTCTCTCGGTGCAAACTGTTATTAAGTGCTCATTAATCAGGCATTTACATTCCCTATATTAAATGAGAAGCGGGGTCGCCTGTGCAGGTTGATATTCTAAAATGAGTTGCTTAAAGGGTGGTTTCCTTTGTTGAACTGCTGTGAATACTTAGGTTGGAAGTTTAGTATCTAACTAATTCTGGATGTAACACAGAACTGAACTGAGCTGCTTGACATCTCAGTTGTACAATTCTTGCTGAATATCTTTTATTGTAATTCTATACGGCTGAAAATGCAACATGGTATACAACTAGACGGTCAGAAAAGCTTCCATAACTGTGGTTCTACTCTCTAAAAATACCTCATATTGATTTTCCTTTCAGCGCTTTTTGTTTGAATGCAGCCGAAAATGGTCTACATGTACATGTTTACTGACTGTACGGTCTCTGGTGCAGAACATGCCGTTAAGTCCAAAATCTTGTTATCATTTTGGTAAAATGCTTACAGTTCCGGGAGAGCGCAGAAAGTAAAGTTGTTAAGCCAGTGAGGACCATGGAGTGAAGAGTACTTCCGTAAATCAGGACATGTTTAGCATAAGTTTTTGTTCACTTTATAGGAAGGTATAACTACATTGTACACAGTATTTTCTGCATCTTGTATGAATATAGCTGACGCAGGTTATAAGGAATACGTAGCTTGACCTGTTTTGCAAAGTTAAAAATTTCTGTGAAGCGGTTTTAGAACCACCATAAATTTTTGATAATTTAAGATGGCTCTCAAACCGCTTCGCAGAATTTTTTTAACTTCGCAAAAAATTTTATCTTAACATCTTAACATGCTCATCATAATGCAATAACAAAGAATGGGACTCACCAAGTACTTAAAGCTAAAATTAAGGGTGTTTGTTCTGATTCTATGAACCAATCACGAAAATAGCCACAACTTGTTTGCCAATGATTTAGCATTGGTTGATAAAATTACCGTAGCAGCAAAAGATAAAGAGTGATAGTACTGACCCATCAAACTGTAAGAGCTGGAAAATGCTGGAAATCATCACCATCCACCTTAATTGACTGATGTATACTATTAGGTAAACAGAACATGAGTTTTTCGGGAACTTTAATTTCGCAGTTGACATGGTTTTTAAAACTTTTCCACCAATTAAAAAGGACGTGACGTGATAATTCTGTGTTGTGTTCCGTTGCTGCGAGGCGCGCTGAACAAAAACAATACCTTGTCGTTCATTTTTCGTGGGGATTGTCAATAAAGTTATTTCAAAAGCTGCAGGTGTAACCGGTTTGCATAAAATCCAATTGACAACAAAAAACCGCCATCTTGCACATGGACAATATGCCTGCTTTTCCCGCGAATTGAACCTTTGTTTTCGTCAGAGTGAGTCGCTTGTGTTTGATGTGAACATGAGAATTTTTTCAATTTCTCTTGCATAAGGAAACGAAATCCACAGTAGCCTGGGTAATTGACGGCCTTTCGCGCGCGAGTTCTTTGTTCTGGCGGAGCCTCTGCGGCTAAAACAATTAAACAAATGAATATGGGATGAAATTTGAAGTCAAAACAGTACATAAACCTTCATAGGATATACTAGGTTGCGTTCGGTTTAATTTAGTCTTAAACCGTATTCGTTGTGAAATAAAGCCATTCACAGATTTCCCAAGTTATCATAATAGACGGAGTCATTATAATCTATTCTCTCTATTTGTTACAAAAAAATGGCGAGATTTTTTTAATCCTACATGCTGTTAAAACACCGTGTATGATGTCCTGTTTAGAAATATCTACGAGAATTGAATATAACCAGTTTCTATAAAGTTATGTTAACTTCACTTTGTACAATCGAAGCCGCAGTAAGCACGAACAACCACTCAAACAACTCGTTTTTGCATATCTTCTTTTATTTCATATATAATAATATCGAGGCGTAACGGAAAAGAATTTTAACAAACAAGGGTAGAACAATTACCTGTCCCATGGCATATTTCCCACGCATATAAAAAAATATATTTTCTGAACTTACGTTTTTAATTTTTGAAGTCATATTTACTCCCAATTTAGATTTCCATTTTTTTCACAACCCGTGTTTGAGAGCTCGAGGTGGACGGCAAATAAAATGAAATCCTTTTACAAAAAGTATATCAGATTTAGTTTGGTTTTAAGAGTGAATGTCAGTAAGAATCAAAGAAAATCAAAAAAATGTGGCCACGGTCAAAAAATCGATTTCGCTCATACTTTGTCAGTTTGAAGGCCTAGGTATGTAACTGAAAGATATGAAGTTAGTTTTTCGAAATATTCAATTTAACGGCAGAAATCCACGATAAACGGTCATCGTACCGGAAGCTCAGATTTCACTTCTCGACGATCCGAAATTTTACACTTTTCAGCTTCACGCTACACAGACGTTTCAACGGCAGTGAATCTTTGCTAAAGCTAGTTGTATAGATTGACTCTTCCTTAGTCGAAATATAGTTCTTATTTATATCTCTTGTTATTTCTGAGCGAACTGAGCCTCAATCAAGTAGACACACTTTTCTCATTTAACCAAAAGTCTAAAATAACCCAAATGTAGCTGGCAAAAAAGCTAACCGGTGCTGCTTCAAATCTTCTGATATTTGAACGAGAGAGAGTCCTGTCATTGAATGTTAAGTTTACGGTTTCAGATTTGTGGGATCTAGTAGCAATTTCGTACGAACGTCGATCAAAGTTCGACAAAATTACAATTCGGCGCCTTTGAAATGAACAACTCAGCACGTGACATGTAACACGCAACAAAAGAATAAATATATTTTCCAGCTTCAGGCAACACAGTAAAATAAAGTTTAAAGTTGCTAACGTTTCAGACGTTTGGAAAATGGTATTTATCATAAAGATTGCCTACATTATAAAAAATACTAAAAATAATCGCACTTCAACTGTCCCTGATTAATTTGTGTCACGCACGAGCGATTCTGCCGGTTTCGAGACAAACACATATTTTAGATACATTTGTTCAAAGTAACTATTTCTTAATAATTTAGTTGTTGATGACATATTCATTGTCCAAGTGTTCGCTTCAATAACGAGGAACTCCCAGTTAACTTGCTGTAGAAAGAAAAAGTTATATTGATGAAAAGCTTTTTGCCGTCGCTAGACAGTATTGAGAAGTAACTGTTCCCATGAAAACTAAATATTGCATTGGTCTCACCGGCGCCCTTTTCTTACTTTGGATAGTATCTATATCTTATAAGCCGATAGTTTATCGCTGGAGAAGCTTAGAGACATACAGAAAAACGAGTTCGTTATCGTTCTTTAATATCGCCGGTAGGATTAGACGGATGTAGTACAATGTAGTTCCTTGACTTCTGTCATACAGCTAAAAGCCCCACAAAATTATACGTCTTGAAGAGTTCTGGCACTGGAACAGAAGTAGAAGTGACTTTGGTAAGATTTGGGTGTTTTCAGAAACCGACAAACGCATTGAAAATTAATGATTATCTCTCACGCACATCATGTGTACACGATTGCAGCGTACCGGAAGTTAGGAATGTGCCGCGAGACAGATTTGGTTCTCAGTCCTTTTTGCCCTTTTGGTACCTTGATCCCGGTGTGATCGTTAGATAGGGGTTATTTCAGCTAATTAAATAAATTTAGAGTGCGTAAACGTACAGCTAAATGAACAGTAAAAAAAATAATGACCTTTTCACACATTTTTTAGGTTACTTTAGGTTTTAGGTCGGGCATTAAAATGGGTATCAGTTTTTTTTATTTTCTCTCCTTAAAAGGGTCAGGGTTCAGGAACCTTTGCACGGGACACAAAACCAACGGGTAAACAAACAAGTCCTAATTAACAAAATAATGTGTAACTATAGATAAAGTACACAGATAGTACATGTATAGCATATTAGATTTCCTCGCGTTTGTTTATACCCTTTGGTTCAAGGGTTTGACCTCTTTCGATAAGGTACGCTTCCCGTTGGTTTTGTTTCAACGGTATTTTTTTTTAATTGTATCTTATTACCTATTGTCTTGGTTGTTTAAATTGTAACGTCTTTTCTTCAGTTGTTCATTCCCTGAAGAAGTCAGGCCGTGACTGACGAAATATTGGAAAATATATATATAGCTCAATCCAACCGTACGGTCCGCCTTTCTGTTTTTCAGTTTTTTGTATCCCAAATTTTGCTGATCAGATCCACCAGGATCCGGGTCCTTTGCTTTGCCCGTTGGCCCTTTCTCAAGTTTTAAGTTTTCGGTTGAAATATGTTGAAGTAGTTTCGGTATTTACGGCATAGAGCAAGGAGGGTCTGAATGGGGGTACCTCGATAACACTAAACACTTAAATTTTAGGCTCTGTAACATGAAACAGTAAAATTTTAGGCATTTTAACACTAACAGTAAAAAATTCACTCTAACAGTAAATTTTATCCAGAAAGAAACAAAAACGGCTTGACAAAAGCCAACATTGCTTATTTAGTATATCAAGACAATTTCCGCAATTTTCCGACGATTCCCGATCATTTCTTAAAATTTCCGAAGACCAACGATGATCACCGGGAACTACCGAAGATATCCGAAGGCTGTCGAAGGTATCAGAACAATATTGAAGATTTCCGAGGAGAAATCCGAATTTTTTTTTATCTTTTCATCGCTATATTCACATATGAAAAAGATATATTTCTGACAGCGTAAAGATACGATTTTTTTTCTAGAAATTTAAGACGAATTTCATTAAGTTCTTTTCTCTAGCTTTATAGTTTCTCAATTGGTTTTAAAACTTTCTAATGAACTAGAATTAACAATTTCGGGAGGCAAGGAATTCCATTGGCATATGGACCTTGCAAGAAAAGAAAACTTTCCTACCCCTTACCTCCCAAGAGGCATAGTCACATGGTAGAAATTTAACTCCTCACAATATCACGTGGCAGAATTCTCAAAGAAATGAGCTAGACCAAGAACGTGGCACTTATGCAGGTATCAATGTAAAGACGTAGAGGTGGTGGTGGTAGGGGGGGGGGGGAGGGATCGGGCAGAGGTGGGGCATTTGCATTTTTTAGCAATTCTTTAAATGTGATCAAATGCCCCACCTGGGTGAAAAAAGAAAAAAAAACATACAGATCTTTAATGTGTCAGTAATTTAGACCGTGCTTCTTGAAAAACAAATTCAAATGGCCTTATTCTGGGGAAAATGTGAAATCAAATTCCCCAGGGTGGGGACAACAGTAGTGCTCAAATGTTCCACATCTGCCCGATCCCCACCCCTCCCTCTCCATCTTAACATTGATACCTGCATTACCATTTATTTCACTTTGTCTTTCGTCTTCTAGAAGAAATGGAATTTCCATCTGCCACTGCTGTTGAGTTACTATGCTGAAGTTTTCAGTTAAACCCTTTGAAATACGCTTTAATCGCAACATTTTAAGATCAAATTCCACCATTCCAAATTTCCTCGCAAGCTCTTTGAGCCAAGGAACTCCGTAAGATCCTTCTTGATGGCTACCACATTGCTTTGAGAAGCAAGGCCAAAAGTGACACTACTTCTGTGTCTTTCAAATGCAGAATCTTCCCTTTTCCTGTACAAACTGACCAACACTTTGACAACACCGGAGGAAAATCCTCTCCAGGGGCGGATCCAGGAATTTTTGATTGGGGGGGGGGGGGGGGTCCAAACTTTGGTTCAGAAAGGACTGTTAGGGGGGGGGGGGGAATTAATTATTCCCCCACCCGCCACCCCGACCAGTCGCAGTTGTACGTTATAATTTCTTGGTCCCTTATACTGTATAAGTGAATTCTGCTGGTAATGGATGTACCCTTGGAACGTGCTCCTCTTGCGCGTTTCGAAACAGGAGAGCAAAGAAAACATTGCGTGCAGAATGTAATTTAATTAAGCGAAATATTTTCACGTCTATTAAACACTGCAAGCAGTTGAATGAAAGAGTTTTGTTTTCATAACTGAGAACAGCTTTCAAATAGTCAATACATGGAAATAACATTCAGATCAGAATTCAATAACTATTATTATCAATATACGCGGCCAAATTGAAAACCGCCCTCTTGAAAACACGCGCTTTGCGGGCCGCAAATGACTCCTAGCGGGCCGTTAATGCATTAACGGCCCTGCAGCTGATTGGTTCTCGGTTCATCATCCGATGAATATTAACCAATCAGGTCACGTTTAATGACGCGGGAAAACGATTTAGGTGCGAACAGCTTGCGTACAGCAAGTTTTAAAGTAAAAAAAGTCTCGAACAGTTTCTCGCTGAGCGAATAGTGTTCGAAAAGAAAAATCAAAGCCTATTTGTTATGAATGGGACAAAATGCAGCTAAAAAATTCGGATGTAGAAGCAAAAGCACAAGGGGAAGATATAAAGAGAGCAACTTCTTGTTGTCTTACGAGAAACGAAACACAACAAAACAATGGTTCACTTCATTTTGTGCTTCTCGGGTCGAGCTAAATTAGCTGAAGCATTGCGGGGATTTTACGCCGAGGCTCAACTGGAAAATGTAAGTTCGTAAATTATTATTATCCATTCATTTTCAGAGACAAAGCAGCTCTTTTTAACTACACCTAAACGATACATGGGCCTCAGTGTAGCATAGCACAAAATTTTCAACGCGAAGTACTTGTATTATTGAACATGTAAAGCTCATTAAATGTGTTAGTTTAAGCTTATATCTGGATGTTCAGGGATGTTATTTGGCCTTGTATATTGCTAATAATGATAATTAAATGACTTTTTTCGGGAATATTGTTTATTTGCTCCCTTGTAGTGTCATTTGCGGCCCTTGCGCTTCGCGCTCGGGCCGCAAATGGCACTACGCGGGCGCAAATAAACAATATTCCCTCAAAAAGTCATTTTATTGTCCTATTATTGTCCTATTTCATTCTGCCTTAACTACTTTTTGGCAAGTTTCAATATTTATGCAAATTTCGCGCGAAATGTAATTTGATTACACTATCTTGTTTTCAAGCTCCAGATTGAATCTTGAATGGTGAATTTAACAAAACTCTTTTTAGTGAAAGTTGCATTCTGTGAATGAAATCCTGCTTCAGTTGAATTGAACAATCAATTGCTGACTACAATCTTATTTCATTTTCCATTCAGTTATTTTTTGTTTATGAACACAAATGTCACTTCCGGAAATTTTTCATCAGAAGATGTCGATTTCACGTTGCGTTTCCCAGGGATTATAAAAAAAACAAAAACATGCAGCTGGAAGGAGAACATTTTCAGTGGCTTCAAACTTGAAAACGCGGATTCATATTATTCCCCCAAGGAAGGTTCTGTTGTGTGTCACATGTCACGTGCTGAGTTGTTCATTTCAAAGGCGCCGAATTGTAATTTTGCCGAACTTTGATCGACGTTCGTACGAAATTGCTACTAGATCCCACAAATTTGAAATCGTAAACTTAACATTCAATGACAGGACTCTCTCTCGTTCAAATATCAGAAGATTTGAAGCACTTCCGGTCAGCTTTTTGCGTCGCTGGATTTGGGCTATTTTAGACTTTTGTTTAAATGAGAAAAGTGTGTCTACTTGATCGAGGCTCAGTTCGCTCAGAAATAACCAGAGATTTAAATAAGAACTATATTTCGACTAAGGAAGAGTCAATCTATACAACTAACTTTAGGAAAGATTCACTGCGGTTGAAACGTCTGTGTAGCATGAAGGTGAAAAGTGTAAAATTTCGGATCGTCGAGAAGTGAAATCTGAGCTTCCGGTACGATGACCGTTTTTCGTCAATTTCTGCCATTAAATTGAATATTTCAAAAAACTAACTTCATATCTTTCAGTTACATACCTAGGCCTTCAAACTGACAAAGTATGAGCGAAATCGATTTTTTGACCGTGGCCATGATTTCTCTGATTTTTACTGACACTCACTCTTAAATAGCGAAAATATTCGCAAAATCAGGTATTGTCATAACTAATACATGGTTTACCATGTCGATTGTTCGTTTGACTAGTAAAAGTTATTATTTCCATATTAACTAATGTAGAAAAGTAGAACTGCTAGTTAACACCATCAAGTACTAGCAAAGCTTTAACTGTAGCGGTGGAAACTGTCGTTTCCCATGAAACAAGAATATCAACAAATAAAGACAGCCTTTTTTTGAAAAAGAAACAATGAAATGGTGTGGGATGAAGGCCGGAATCAAAACAGACTCGTCTTTTATTGTATGGCGCTGTTAAGTTTGGTTTTTCTAGTCGGCACTGTCGTCATGGACTACACAAGTAATACTAGAATTGTATTCCGTTCAAAATTTGAGTGAAATTTATTTCAGCTATATGGTTATGGAATGAAACTCTTTGTGGAAATTTATTAAAGGTAATCCTAAAGATTAGGGAGTCTCATATCTATAAGTTCCTCGGCCAATGCAGGTTTTGGAACGGAAAAGGTAAAGAAAAAAGTATTTTAAATCAGCCAATGAAATATCATCACTCATTTACCTATTGTCCAGTTAAAAACACAAGAAATTTGCTGCTTTCTGTTTTGATTACCGAACAGCAGCGAACATACTCCTTTCTTACCTGTATTGTAATAAAATTGTCAACGGAAAATGGAAAACGTTTCGCTGCCTTCCTCCGTGAATTTGTCTGACCCAGACATAGAAGATTGCCATTATTTGCAAGGCGTTGTCTGGAAAAAGATCTACCTGTCAAAGCACGCGTACAGAAATCTGCTTGCTTTAATTTGTCTTAATTCTCTAGCAATCATTCCCACGATCCTGTTGAACGCACTGGTCATCTTTGTCGTGGCAACAAGGCGCCGACTGCAGACCAATTCGAACATCCTCCTGGCGTGTTTGGCGGGAATAGATTTGCTGGTCGGGCTGGTAGCTCAACCCATTGCTATCGCCGTAAAGGTTAAGCGAGCATTCAGCATTGAGCCATTTTGTTTATTGGAAACGGTATTCACCATAATCCTTTATGCAACGGGTTGCACTTCGTTGGGTCATCTCGTGTTGATCAGTATTGACCGCTATGTTGCCACAAAGGATGCCTTGAGGTACCGGGAAATTGTTACAAAACAACGGATAAAAAATGGTGTACTTGTAGTTTGGGCTATTACTATGGTTCTCACAATTCAGGAAACTGTCTTGGCTGTAATAAACAGTGGAACTAAAGGTTACATAGTGTATTGTACTTTGGCTGGTGTAATGTGCGTTATTATCGGCTTCGTTTACATTGCTGGTATCTGTTACTGTTATGTGTATATATTCTCAGAAACACGGCGACAGAAAAAACGCCTGCAAACTGAACAGTTGCCTCAAGAAGAAGCTAAAAGAGTGAAAAAGGGCAACAAGGCAGCCAACACCCTGGCATTAATTTTGGGTGCGTTAATAGTAACGTACTTGCCTATAATAATACTTATTTTAGTGGTAGCTTTTTCTACATTAAAGCCCAGCGTTACAGTGATTTTTTCCAATTGGGCATCAACTGCTGCTCTGCTCGGTTCTCTTGTTAAGGGGGGTCCTTCTTAACTACAGATCTAGAGCAGTTGCTAGGGAATTCCTGAAGACCAGTTTTAGTGGCAAGCCAATTTGGACCGTTTTGTAACGCTAAATGGTAAATTTTGTTGGGCAGGAAATACCTGCTTGAAATATTGACATTGCGCCTGCATAACTAGTGCCAGTCCTAAACCGCGCGTTAGAATTTAAAATCCCTAAAACTTGGAGGAAAAAAGGAAGAGTTCTGAATTTTTTAAAGAATCGGAGATAACATAGCCTTCTTTATAATCCTACGTATGGGATTATCGTTTACAAGAAAGAAAAAAGCGCTACTGAAGAAAGTCTGAAAATACGGGTGTTTATTATGTCATAACTTTTACAATAATGCAAATTTTGTAAAACCCATACGAAGCATTAAGCATGTGGACATTCTTTATCTATTGGCACTGATTTTAACTTTCAGTTTTATATGCCCTTTCAGTTTTAGGTTTTTTGCTATTCTGGCCACGCCACTTGTCAAATATGGACGTGATTTGAAACTCTTGAAGGACTCGTCAATTGAACAAAGTTGCGAACAAAGCTTATCCGTAGCAGGTCAAGTTTCCAAAATATGGCGGTTAGATACCTTCCTTAGCAACAACTTAGTAGTTAAGAAGGACCCCCCTTAACCCTATTATTTATTGTTGGCGTAATAAAAAGCTTCGGCACGCTTTTCTTGAGATTTGTCATGTAAGACAACCAGAAAACAGAGCACCAGACCTTGAGATGAAAGAAATACAACGCCATCGACCCGAAATTCAGCCTTCTACTTGTGAGGCTTTTTCGACGGCCGTAGTAAACCAAGACCCAGTTTTGCTGTCATTCAGTCATCTCAAAGCCGAAGAAATTGTTCATATTGAGGAAATGGATAACTAAATCTTGTAAATATTACAATTTTATGCGCAATTTGAATGGTTAATATTTTTCTCCTTAATGTTATTGAAGAAATATCGTTATCTATGAACTGTTGTTTAAGATTATAAATAAATGTATGCAGGCCTGTAGAATTGCGTTTAATTTTGTTTTTTCTTTCTTCTTAGGGTATTTTTCATGTTAAGGAACCCAGAATTAAAAATCAAAGTGGCTGTGAGCCACTGAAATTCGGAAAATATATAGCCTTTGTTTACTTCATACATGTATATAGTAACACAAATAAAGGCTGCATTTTACCCAACCCCCTACCTGCCTCACAAGACTAATTGATTACTTCAATTTAATATTAGACTCTCTGTCGACCGGCGTGCAATGCGAGTGTTTGTTATTGTTTTGATTCTGGCGCTGAAGAAAATCGTTCGAAAATCATAAAGATTCAGGGTATTCATGGCCTAAAATAAAATATACCGGTAGAAACAGGTATAAAATGTTTGCTTTCGAGGTCATCCAGCTAAGAAATACTTTATTTTGAATTTTTGACCTCGCGTCGTGGGGGCGCAAGCTACAATTACAATTACAAGCTCCTGTCGCCATACGCGTCATTTGAAAACAACTCCATACAATAAATTTCCTTTTTATTTGCTTTTAGAAGCACATATACACAGTATATATACAGTACTTAGTGCTCTTAAAATACTGTTAAGATGTAGAACTAGAGCAATGAACATTTCGTGGCGATTTTCATACCGCGGTTTGGAATTCCTGCGGAGATTGTTTCGATAAGCAGTCACGTTCTAAATGCTTTCAGTTCGATCTTTTTCAGTCCGAAAGATTGCCATTACTAGCGAGTAGGGGAAAATTGAAGCAAAGAAAGCACTTTTCATCGAAATAAATTTCAATTAATCTCAATAAAGCTTACTTGGTACTGGAAGAATCTACTGGCAATGCGAAGGGAAATAATTCTGCAGCGATTCAGTGTCACTCAGCTTACTGCAACAAACATGAGCAGTTTTCACTTTGCCTGTATCCGAGGTCATCTTCTTTGTTTCTCCATTGATTCTGGGCAGATTTTCTTGAATAAATCTTTTCGGAAGAGCCTCTGGTTACAGTCTAGGCCTTACGCAGGCGATTCTTGGCACCCGCCATGCATGGCTAAAAGCATATCGCGTACCGGCCGTTGTTTAGCTTTTCACACATGTAACAAACGAACAACTTACGACAAAATTCACCTCAAAGTTAAGAACGATAATCAATCTTTTCATGAAAAGCAATAACTGTTGAAAAATCGCGATGGATGCCTCGGATTGTAAAGGATTGAAGAAATTGAAGAACAAATTGAGGTTTTGTAGGCTACGAAACCTCGGCCGAGGCATGCAATGCATGCCGGTCGACAGAGAGTCTTAAATTAATTAATTCCATTTTTGTCTCGTGTCGTCATGACGTTGTCATGACGACACGAGAATATGCGAGGGGGAGAAGGTGCATTCCAAGGTGCATTCCATGCGCGTTTGCTTTGTGAGGCCGCGGAATTTTCCCGCCATGTCAATATTTTTCCCGCCATGTCAAGATTTGCTTTGTGAGGCCGCCGGATTTTTGCGCGCGTGCGCCTGTTGTGAAAGAACAAATAATTTTTGTTTATAAGTGGGAGTTCAAAAATATTGCTGCATTGAAAGTTTTTTGCTTTTCTCATCCATGTCCAATACACCCAAAGTGAGTCGATTCGTCCGAGGTTATTGACGATTCGACTCGAGTCGCGCCGAGTGCATCCCCAAAACCGGAAGTCAACACTTGTGAGACAACGATAACATGAACCTTCCTCGTTCTTAAAACGTGACGTTGAAGTAAGTCGATTCGTCCGAGGTTAATTGCGATTCGACTGGATTGCGCCGACTCTATCCCCAAACCAGAGGTGGGTTGAAAATTCCGTCGAGTCGATCGATTCGATCGATTCGATCGAATCGACACGACTCGTCGGCCTTGTTGTCGAATCGTCATACCGGAAGTCGATTTATCGTTGCAGTGAGTTGATTCGTCCGAGGATATTGACGATTCGACTCGATTCACGCCGAGTGCATCCCCAAAACCGGAAGTCAACACTTGTGAGACAACGATAACATGAACATTCCTCGTTCTTAAAACGTGACGTTGAAGTAAGTCGATTCGTCCGAGGTTAATTGCGATTCGACTGGATGGCGCCGACTCTATCCCCAAACCAGAGGTGGGTTGAAAATTCCGTCGAGTCGATCGATTGAAGTCGATTCGTCCGAGGTTAATTGCGATTCGACTGGATTGCGCCGACTCTATCCCCAAACCAGAGGTGGGTTGAAAATTCCGTCGAGTCGATCGATTCGATCAAATCGACACGACTCGTCGGCCTTGTTGTCGAATCGTCATACCGGAAGTCGATTGATCTTTGAAGTGAGTCGATTCGTCCGAGGTTATTGACGATTCGACTCGATTCGCGCCGAGTGCATCCCCAAAACTGGAAGTCAACAGCTGTGAGACAACGATAACATGAACATTCCTCGTTCTTAAAACGTGACGTTGAAGTAAGTCGATTCGTCCGAGGTTATTGACGATTCCACGCGATTGCGCCGATTCTATGCCCAAACCAGAGGTGGGTTAAAAATACCGTCGAGCCGACGACTCGTCGGCCTTGTTGTCGAGTCGTCATAGGCGTCATGTTTAGTTCGGCACATGTGAAGAACGGCGTTTGACCTGGTCATTAGATAGATATACTTTGTGATTGTCCGGCGCCTTCAGAATGCAGAAAATATATTGTTATTACCGTGTTCGAAGCCTTGCGTTTTTACAACAAAAATATACATTGCATAATTGTTGTTGTTGAAACGAAACGAAACGAAACGCGAAAACGAAAAGAACAACATTGCGAAACGAAACGAAACGAAACAAAAGGAAATGCGGATGTTTCAAGTAGCAAAACAAAGTAATAAATGAACCTGAAAAAAAAAACTCAGAAAATTGTATTTCGCTATTAAAAAGGACAGAACGCAGAAAATACATTGTTATTACCGTGTTCGAAGCCTGCGTTTTTACAACAAAAATATACATTGCATAACTGTTGTTGTTGTTGGAAAATATACATCTGCATTAACGCAATTGTTTGTAGTTGGTGTTTTTGGAACGAAAGATGTAAATTTCACATTAGCGTGTTTCTGGCCATGCATTTCAAAACGAAACATAAACACTTTCGTAAGCGTCTTTGTGGCCTTGCTTTAAAAAAAAGGAAAAAAATAACCATTGTCATTCAACGTGTTTGAAGCTCTCTCACCGGGATTTCGCAGATTTTTGTCTAATTAGTGGTATCCAACTTATCCCATGAAAATCACTACCTTTAAACATCTAAGGGAAGATATATAACCTTAATATGTGGATATATAGAAACTACGGCTAAAAATATCGATTTTTTTGTAGACGTGCGGAAACAACTTAAAAAGTTTAACTAAACTTTTCAAGTTGTAAATTTCCATCGTAGCTACCTGCAGCTAAAGACGCCTTTTAACAGTTTGGGTGCTCTAAAATAAAATAGCAATCGTTAATAAAAGTGGACCATTATTATTTGGTTTCCTTCGACGCAAATATAAATTTTGACTTTTCAAAAATCTGTTTCGTGTTATTTTGTACTATGGGGTTTAAAGAGGTTGGAGAGATATTGTTTCGACTGTTTAGGGAAAGATTTCGATAAAAGAGATGCTTTTAGTACAAGTGTGAAGCAAACTAACGTCGAGTGACGTCCTATGTCATGGCGGATGTTTCACAAACTCATAATCAAGTGTCGTTCAAACTTTTTGATCTAGTAAGTACTGATGCTGTGATTACGTTAAGTGAAATAGCCTATCCCGAAGAAGACACCATGACATTCATACTGGTGGCTACAGTTTGTAGTGTACACTTCGGCGATACCATTTAGTGCAAGAAGACGATTTCGCTGGAGGTGATCTTTCACACTTTCTAAACACGTGTCGGTCAAACGTTTGGAACTAGTAATTACTGACGAATTAATAACTGGAGAAACTCCATTGAGGAAACACTGGTGGTATAGTTTGAAGTGCCTACTTCGGTAGTATTATGAACACAAGCCGTTTACTGTGAGGATTTGAGTTCCGTGGATGTGTGTCATGGCGGATCTTTCATACACTTAATGTAGTCTAAGAGGGTCCCCTATACTTTTTACGTGAAGCGTGATTGAAGTTATTTATTTTTCCGTGAAACGTGATTGAAGCTTTTATTTCTTCGTGACTCGTGAGTGCCAATTTCAACATCTTTTCACGTGCACGTGAAAGCAATTTTTAACTTAAACGTGACCAATGAACGAAGAAAGAGTTGAATTAGACGTGATTGGTGAATCATATCTTGTTTGTGGCAAAAATATAATTATCAATTCTTTCAATTCAACGAAGTAACTGACAAGAGAGTCTTGCGGGATCTAATCAAATATAAAATCAGACAAGTGTCTATGAAAAATAGTAAAGAAAGCGCCCGTGAAAAGAGAGAAAGGGTCTCTAATATCGAAAATATGCTTCGGACATTCGAGGAAAGCTGCGGCAGGTGTCCTTCAAAAGAAAATTTTGAACAGCTTGAAGTCCTTAAAATTGAATATGATGATATCTATCGAGAACTTGCTGAAGGGGCGATTATCCGTTCAAAAGCTACTTGGTATGAAAAACGAGAGAGAAGCAATAAGTATTTTTTTTTAAATCTTGAGAGTCATAATAAAATTAAAAGTTCAGTCCGAAAAATTTTTAATCGCGAAGGTACTTTGATTACAGACCCTCAAAAAATACGACAAGAAATTGAAAGTTTTTATTCCGATCTCTGTAAGAGTGATATCCTCTCGCCACCTAAGGATATCTCAACCTCTTTTCTGAGTACCTGACACACCAAAACTCTCACAGTTTGATGCTCAAGTCTGCGAAGGAAAATTAACAATCAGCGAATGTTTTAAAAGCCTTCTGCTGTTTGAAAATAACAAATCTCCAGGTATGATGGATTAACTGTGGAGTTTTATAAAGCTTTCTGGGAAGTTGTAGGTAAGATAATGGTAGACAGCTTAAATTATTCTTACGATCATGGCGAATTATCAAATTCCCAGAAGAAAGCTATTATCACTTTAATTGAGATAAAAGATAAAGACAAAAGAAATTTATCGAACTGGAGACCGATTTCGCTTCTCAATGTTGACGTTAAAATAGGCTCAAAAGCCATTGCCAAAAGACTAGAAACAGTTTTACCTAACATTATACATTATAATCAATGTGCGTATGTGAAAGGTAGAACAATCTTCGATGCAATAAGAACAGTAGATGATATGATGGAGTTTACGGAAAGATATAACATCAATGCTAAAATGATTTGCATCGACTTCAAGAAAGCCTTTGATACCGTAAGTAGGGATTTCTTGTTCAAAACCCTTGATGCCTTCGGATTTGGAAATTCATTTATTCAGTGGGTTCATACATTTTATAAAAACATATCAAGATGTGTTTTGAATAATGTTTTTTCTACGGCACCTTTTTCAGTTGAAAGAGGAGTAAGGCAGGGAGACCCCCCTCTCTGCTTACTTGTTTATTATGGTGCTAGAAATATCATGTATAAGCATACGCAGAAGCAAAGACATTCAAGGAATCATTGTAGGAACACAGGAGATAAAGCTGGGCTTGTTTGCAGGTGATCTAACCGGCTACTTAAAGAATGATCATTCACTTAAAAAATTTATGGAACTAGTAGAAGCTTTTGGAGAATGTTCAGGTCTCAAAATTAATCTTGACAAGTCCGAAGTTATGATATTAGGTAACAGGGGGCACTGCTCACTACGAAATGATATTGAAATAAGAAACCTAAAAATTAAACACTCGGTGAAAATCCTGGGTGCTCATTTTACTTATGATCAACGTGCTAAACGAAGGTTAAATTTTGACGAAATTGTTACCTCGATCAAACAAAAATTACACATTTGGAGATGGCGAAATCTCACGATAATGGGCAGAATCCAAATCGTCAAAACATTTATAGTTCCTATTTTCCTGTATAGGGTAGCATGCTTTGCTCGGATCAAGAGTTTGTTAAAAAGCTGAATAAAATTATTTTTGAGTTCATTTGGAAAGGTCAAGACAAGGTTAAGCGCTCTTCTCTTATTGGTAATATTAATGACGGAGGACTTAAAGCTCCACATTTAAATTCTATGATTGAGACTCAGAGAATTATGTGCTGTAAAAAGTTAGCCAGTGGCGAACCAACTAGCTGGAAGACTATACTACTGCATTATTTAAAGCCGGTTGGAGGTAAACTTATCCTAGGTTGCAATTTCGATGTTAAAATGCTGCCGATTAAACTGCCACCATTTTACGAGGATTGCTTAAAATGCTTTTCAAATTGTTCCGTGGCAACTAATCAAAGCGTAGAACTAACTGATGATATAAATACAACCCTCCAAACCATAATTTGGAACAATAAACTCATCTGTATCGACGGAAAACCTGTATTCTCTAAAACGTTGGCAGAAAAGGGAATTCTAAGAATTGGAGACCTAATTTCAGAAAACAACGAGTTAATAACCAAACATAAGGTGAGAGAGCTGAACCTCACTCCCTTGGATCTCTTTAAACTTATTTCCGTGGTAAATACCGTGCCAAGTCAGTGGCGAGATTTATTAAAGAGGTCCTCCCACTCTGTCAAAAGGACATTTAATCTACAGGACCAAATTGTTTTGAGTTTAAATGGCCAAAAGACTCCGATCAATAAAGCAGTCTCAAAAACAATTTATAAAGAACTTCGAAATAGAGTTATTAGTACCCCATCTGCTCAAAAGAAATACAATAGCTGTTTTGGAAATGATATCCTTGATTGGAGCGATCTGTGGTCATAGCTTAAAAAATATAAACGGTTTAAACAGATCTAAAAATATAAAAAGGGATACTCTAAATTTTCGATCGCCTTCTGCGGTCTTCTTCAGAGAATGATGGATTTTTGCAAGGTTCGCAGAATTCTAATAAGTTGCATTGACGTTATTGTTTGTTGCCCCCCTGGGGAGCAATCAGCGATGCGTAAACCCTTGGGAAGGGCGTTCTTTCGTTTACAGTGTTTTTGTCGAGGAAAGAATGTAAAGACTCAAGAAACAGTCTTTTGTTCTTGCTGCTTACACCTGTTTCAAGAATTTCGGCGTAACTTGGATGTATGTCGTGGCCGATTTCTGCATGATGTTTAATCGCAGAGTTGATATTTCCATTTGTTCGGCTCCCCGCGATTTCCAGCTTCTTTTGCTTTCCCCAACGTATGCAAATGAGCATGTCCTGCAAGTCACTTTGTATACAATTCCTTTCAACCGCCCTTTATCCGGTCGGTCCTTGGGTTTTTTGAAGATATTTCCTAACGTTCGTACTGGTTTGAACGCTGTCTTGATGTTTTCGCGGCTCAAAATTGTTTCTGAATGTGTGAAATAGAAATAATTATTTAAAAGAATTTAATTAGGCTTTGTAAGTGATGTAGTATAATGTACATTGTAATTAGTTTAATGTGTAATGTATATTATAATTAATAATAATAATAACAATCTTTTATTAGGAAACTCCATCACTAGAAGTGGTTTACATGAAGGTCCTAACACTAGATATGCATTTGCATATCCAATATGGCTGGACGCGTAACCACGATGTCCGTAAATTTTGGCCTTTTGCTCTGCCTGTTTCTTATTTTAGACGGCATAAAACAAGATGAATCATTAATGAAGCCACTAAGCAATAGTAGCAACCTATATTTCGCTTCTCAAAAAGCTTGTAGAGTTGACATTCAATCTTTTCACTCTCTGGCACGTCGACCGGCAAAACACCAAGAAGTCGGAGCTTTCCAGAAAGGCTTTCTTACGTGCAAGCTTCTACTTCATGCCTCTCTAGCCTTGGCTCTAATAGCACTCGCCGGAGATGTTGAACTTAACCCTGGATATAGGTGTTTGGAGGATGTTAGGAGTTCACGAGGACTAAGGATTGCTCATCTAAATATTCGAAGCCTGAGGAACAAATCTGACTCGCTACGCTACAAATCTTCCTCCCGAAGCAAGGGTTAATCTTATGAGAACATGAAAAGTGTTGTAAATAATAAGCAGAGTGCTGAAAAAATAAAAAAAATTACAAAAAAAAAAAATTCTTTCAGTGTTCTAGTAAATGTACGTCTTTGTTTTCAGCTCTGTGGTTAGGTTTTGAACAGATGAAACTTTGTATGGCTAAGACAAGACACTTAATTAAGAATTGACATAGATGTGTCTTAGTTTCCCCACAGTAACAAGAAGTTCATATTTTTTTTCCATTATCTGCTTTTAGTAACGCCTACCCCAGTTACACTCCTATCCTTCTTGTCCCAATTTTAAATAGAGTAACTCCACAGACCCCTCCCAACGTCAATATAGGACAGCTGTCAACCCTAGAAAAACAAATTTATTAATGAGGAAAGAGATATAATGGCCACTAATCGGAGGCTATCCAGCAGGCTAATGGATTTGCCACTCATAGAACACAATTCTTTGGCTCTGCCCCCACCAATCCCAGGAAGAAAATCCTCCCGAAGCAAGGGTTAAGTAAGGCATTTCACAAAAATAAAAAGGTTGGGTTTAATACCGTCAAATATACAACAGCGTTCTTGTACTCTGAATGGCTGTTTTTTCTATGGCATGGTATAAAGGTCCAAAACTATATGATACAGAGATGTAACAAAATATTAAAAATGTATGTTCTTTTGTATCAATCCACCAGCATATGTCATGGTCACTCTCAATTTACAGGATATGCAGGATGATGGTAGCTATGCAAATACCATTCTGTGCACACAATCTAAAACTAAATAAACTTGTCTTAAAGGCCAATTTATTATTGAATACAAGTGAAATGTAAGGCATTTTAAAGATCTTGCTTAAAGTTTCTTAAGAGCCCCCAAATATTGGTTTCTGTTAAATTACCTTGATTTCTGTTGGACTTAGTGACTACCCCGGAAATCCAATTTAAAATTAGTGTTAACAACAAACTGCACTATCAACTGGTAAGTGATTTCTGAAGTAACTGGCCATGGTGGATAGCTAATACACTGTCCACTTTTCTAAACTACTAGCCTGCAAATCGTCTCTCCTGCTCCCCCAGTGTTATCTGTCTAAAACTGACACAAGTTGAAATTGGCTTTTATGAATAATAATCAACATCATCATCAGTGGAAAGAGTGCTTGTATTAATTTACACTTTGGTCTTAGATGTAAATAGGCCATCAGACTTTTTTCTCTTTCTTTCTTACTAGAGTTTTTTAGTCAAGGATAAGGCATATAAACTTTCAATATAGCTGACATTATTTTGCCAGATCTTCAATCCCAAATAACTAAATTATAAGTTAATTGATTAATAATTGGAATATATTTTTCTATATATATCAGCAGTTTCTTTTTATATTTGTTTTTTTTTTATTTCTATCACCTTCCCCAAGGGGCTCTTAATTTAACTCTTTATTAGCCACCATTAATAAAACTGTAATTAACTTCAACAGATTTCAATAAACAAGACATGATATGTAAATCGATAATGATGATGATTATCATGATTACTACAATTATGATCCCAGACACCGATAAAATAATAAATACATATGTGCCGTAGTATCTCACTGCAAATCGACTTCCGGTACGACGACTCGACAACAAGGTCGACGAATCGCCTCGATTCGATCGAATCGACGGAATTTTCAACCCACCTCCCCAGTATAGATCACTAAACATTACGCGTTTTTTCTAAGTGTCCTGCAAATCGACTTCTGGTATGACGACTCGACAACAAGGTCGACGAATCGTCTCGATTCGATCGAATCGACGGAATTTTCAACCCACCTCCCCAGAACTAAACATTACGTGTTTTTTCTTAGTGTCGTGCAAATCGACTTCCGGTATGACGGCTCGACAACAAGGTCGACGAATCGTCTCGATTCGATCGAATCGACGGAATTTTCAACCCACCTCCCCACTATAGATAACTACACATTACGCATTTTTTCTAAGTGTCCTGCAAATCGACTTCCGGCATGACGACTCAACAACAAGGTCGACGAGTCCTCTCGAATCGACCGATTCGACGGAATTTTCAACCCACCTCCCCAGTAGAGATAACAAAACATAACGCGTTTTTTCTAACTGTCCTGCAAATCGACTTCCGGCATGACGACTCGACAACAAGGTGGACGAGTCGTCTCGATTCGACCGAATCGACGGAATTTTCAACCCACCTCCCCAGTATAGATCACTAAACATTACGCGTTTTTTCTAAGTGTCCTGCAAATCGACCTCTGGTATGACGACTCGACAACAAGGTGGACGAGTCGTCTCGATTCGACCGAATCGACGGAATTTTCAACCCACCTCCCCAGTATAGATCACTAAACATTACGCGTTTTTTCTAAGTGTCCTGCAAATCGACCTCTGGTATGACGACTCGACAACAAGGTCGACGAATCGTCTCGATTCGATCGAATCGACGGAATTTTCAACCCACCTCCCCAGAACTAAACATTACGTGTTTTTTCTTAGTGTCGTGCAAATCGACTTCCGGTACGACGGCTCGACAACAAGGTCGACGAATCGTCTCGATTCGATCGAATCGACGGAATTTTCAACCCACCTCCCCACTATAGATAACTACACATTACGCATTTTTTCTAAGTGTCCTGCAAATCGACTTCCGGCATGACGACTCAACAACAAGGTCGACGAGTCCTCTCGAATCGACCGATTCGACGGAATTTTCAACCCACCTCCCCAGTAGAGATAACAAAACATAACGCGTTTTTTCTAAGTGTCCTGCAAATCGACTTCCGGCATGACGACTCGACAACAAGGTGGACGAGTCGTCTCGATTCGACCGAATCGACGGAATTTTCAACCCACCTCCCCAGTAGATAGCAAAACATTACGCGTTTTTTCTACGTCTCCTGCAAATCGACTTCCGGTATGACGACTCGACAACAAGGTCGACGAGTCGTCTCGATTCGACCGAATCGACGGAATTTTCAACCCACCTCCCCAGTAGAGATAACAAAACATTACGCGTTTTTTCTAAGTATCCTGCAAATCGACTTCCGGTATGACCACTCGACAACAAGGTCGACGAGTCGTCTCGATTCGATCGAATCGACGGAATTTCAACCCACCTCCCCAGTATAGATCACTAAACATTACGCGTTTTTTCTAAGTGTCCTGCAAATCGACTTCCAGAATGCCGACTCGATCACAAGGTCGACGAGTCGTCTCCATTCGATAAGTATGACCTTTCAACATGAATGGAGTTTACGAAGTGATTTCCGGTTTCTCGAATCGACAGATACCTAACACGAATCGACTCACTTTGGGTGTATTGGACAACCCTCGCTTTTCTGCTTATTCATTGTAATCGTTTGTCGGTTGGGAGTGTTTATTATAAATGGCTTTTCAGTTGAACAGAATTGAACTTTAATTTAAGGGAAAATCACGGCGTAGAATGTAAACAGTGAAAGAGATGTATTAAATTTGAGCAGTTTTATTAGATGAAATTTTTGTACATTTTTTAAATGGAATGATTGAGACAATTAGGAAAGAGTGTTTGATTTATGAACTTGCAGCGAACGCAAATTCTTAGTGGTCCAACAGGCAATACAAATGGAACAGAAATAAGGCCCCTTTTAGCTGGCGACAGTGCCTATTCACTAACGAACTGGCTAGTGAAACCTACCCGGACAGAGGACGCCTGACTCAGGAGCAGAGAAAGTTTAAAACCTAAAGTTCGGTGCGCTACCATCTGTAGTGGAACGAGCATTTGGCATGTTGAAAGTTCGTTGGAGAATTGCGTTGAAAAAGGTTGGACAAAAAACGAGCATCCTAAAAAAGACTATGATTGCTACGTGAGTTTTGCACAACAATTGTATGTATCGTTTCAATAACAGAAGATAAACGATTAGATAAAGACAATTATTTTGATGCTAAATCTTTAAAAATGTCAACTATGGCGTTTGTTTGTTCCATTTGCCTGCTGCTCTGGGTGTCACGGAACATTTCAGCTGATCGTTCAAATCTTGCGTTGTCCTGTTCCATACTCTTTTCACACATTTCAATAAAAGAACTCTGCATGCCAGTCTGGAGTCGTACTTTCTCCCCCTTTCTTTACTCAGGATGTTGAAATAGGGGAAGCCTTCTTTAATTTTCTGAATTCCATCTTCTCCAGTCGAGCGAGATCGCTGCTTGAACTCGTACTCTAGATTCTGCTGCCGTTTCTTCACCTGCTGTAGCATTCTCTGGCTTTCTGGACACCTTTCTTTATACGAAGAATAGATATCGTTCCAGATTTTTATTTTTTTCTTTGTGAAACTCCTCACAGCTTACTGAATTTGGGGGTCCACGCTTCAAGAAGTTCGTGCGTTTCTTTCTCAGTCCTGTCAGCAGACTTAACGCGGGGGTTTTTTCGTTTTGTGTTTGCCGTAGCAAGTACTTCGACATCACTTGTAACTGAAGACTGAGGCGATGGCATGCTTCTTCCCAGTAGAATTGGTGATCATCGAGAAATGTTTATCAGTACGCTGAGATGAAATCATTTTAAGTCGGCTGCATTAGGACCATTAGGGGGCTAAAAAAAAGCCTTAAGCTTGACTTATCTTACAAACATCTCAAAAGTTAAAGGGCAACTCTTGGCTTGAAAACTATATTTCAGTAAAAGCTTCCGAATGTTTCCAAAATTACACAGGAAGCAAAAAATTTGAATTCAGAAGCTTTTTTATCGGTTAATTTTAACGTAAAACTTCGTAGTTTACCGCTTTTGTGACATTTCGCCATGAATCCTTCGATTATGATCACGAGATGTGATACCTCACAGGCGTGGAACCACAACAAGTCACGAACATGGCTGACTCAAATTCTTGCAGTGAGAGCTCAACTTCTGCTAGCGACTCCACTGATTTTTAGAGAGCTGTAGGCGGAGATATGTCAGGGGATGATTAAGAACCTTCTATGGTATTTCAACCCTGGCGTTTTGAGCCTCCAGGGAAAAACAGCGAGACAGAGAAAGGGAGTAAAATATCGAACCTCCTCACCGCCGACGGCGACGAATGGTGAGTGAATTGAAGTCCTAAATGTACAGGTTCTTTCTCTATTACCTCGGCCAGTTGTTTGTGAGCTAAGTCAAACCTGAAAAGCCTTGTTATTATTTGCATATACGCGAGAAGCTTAATTAAACATGCTTTTATACAACCAAACTGTTTGCTGCATTTTGTTGTTTATATTCGGTCTTCAAATATTTTTGCTCATGTTTATTACAGTTATCACAATAGTATAGGTTTTGAGCTTCAGCCTAATGTACACTATCTATCTTGTGCGTTTGAAAGCTTGCAAATACAGAAACGCAAGTTAAATTCTTTGTCTCCTTTGTGTTACTGATTTTTCTAAATTCTGCTCGAAAACGAAGAATTCTGCCGGCGAAATGCTAGCTACCGAAACTAGACTATAATGCTCGAAATTCTGCGGCAGATTTTATCTAGAACATACTCAGGCTTGCAGTTAAATGTGGACAAAACTCTGCTGGGTCTCTTCACTTCTTTTGTTGGGAGAACGGAGTTTGCGCTTTCTGTAGTTGAAACAACTTGCCTCGAGGAAACTTTGTTCAAGGTTGTTCGTGATTGTATGCGTAAAACTGTAGAATGATTTTGTTAACTGATTACTGCCACCGGGACTATTACACGACCCTGTAGTGCGTGATTTTATATTTATCGGTATAATTAAGTTGTCATGTTTTTATTTTGCAATTTCTTATCTTTTTGCGAAAAGTACCCCCACGAAAATCGAAAATTGTGCTGTGTTTGGCTCCTTATTACTTTCGCGTTTGCTTGCGTTTTAATTCATAGTTTGCATTTGAAATGGTCGTTGCGCTCTTCGTATCTTCCAACTTTTGGCATGTTTTCCTTTAGTTATCTCGTCAACTGACATCTGCTCGAATCTGCACACGAAACTCTTTCGTGGTCAGGCTAGGGAGGGTGAAGGGAAAGAGCGTGACACGCTTTCATACCCGGGTTTCATGCTACTCCCCAGGTTGCCTAATTTACAACAATTGTTTCTCAAAAGGAATCACAGAATAAGTACTTCACGCAACACTTCTTCTCTTAGTTATCCGGATATTGTTTTATATTTGATTCTCCATTTCTTCGTATAATTTTATATCCCGCGAGAGCGCCTCTGCTAGCGCGCGGGGAAGTGGCTTCTTATTGCGCAGTACTGACCTGCACGCAAATCACGCGCGCCTTTCGAAGGCATATAAGTCAAAGAAACACTACATTTGCTGGTGGGAATTGCTTTCTATTTTGCCAATTAACAGCAGGAGAAATCTGAGGGTGGCTACAAATTTCTCAACAACAGAATCAAAATATTCGGTCTGTTTCCGAGCGCGTGGATTTCGCTTACATATAGGACATATAGAGGCTCAGTATTCCTGCTCATAAATGAAGAGATTTCTGACAAATTATGGGAGTCAGCACTCGCAGACCCTTTTCAATTTACTATCTACTCCAGACAAAAGGCATCTTTATCACGATATGGTGCAAGAGAGGATGCATCGTATTATCAAGCTATGTACATTTGCTGACCTTAGAAGGCCGATCAATCTGACGGATTTGTTTCGTTTCACAAACACATGATTTACTCTTTTTAAGTTTATTTCCTTTCATATTTAAGCACTGAAGCACTACCTTTTTTATCTTGGACATCATTGAACAGCATAGGGTCTTTCTCTCCTTGTCATTCTCATTTATGAAGAGAAGCTTGGCGTGTTTTCCCCTTATCAGAAGCAAAAGCAAATCTGCCTTCCACACCTGTGACGTAGCATCACATGACGTACCAAAATCCGAACGTTTTCAAAATGGCCGCCAAATTGGCGTAAAAGAAAATTCGTAGTAAATTCATTTTGGCCGATATCTAATAAAATTTACCTTCTAAAGATTCCTCTTGCTATAAACAACTTATAGAAAAAATAAAAAAGTCGGGGTAAATTTCCCAAGAGTTGCCCTTTAACAAGGTCAAAGACGACCTCACGCTAAGAAACCCAGATAAGATGTGGTGATATTCGGCCGGGATGGGAGCTGAAAACAGGAGCGGTAAGCGGGAATTTCAAGAAAGAGCCGGAGCGGGATTTTGTGTTTTTATGCAGTCGCGATGCGAGAATCTTCATGGAAAGTTTTTTCGTAGCTGCATAAAATTTGACTGGAACAAATTGCTTGATCTGTGTAGCGGTGTAGGGTTTCAAGTACGGAATAGGTTAATAGTGTAGTGTGTCAAATTTATATAGTTGCGGTTACACATCGTCCTTTTAACATGGTAAAAGGGCTCTTTACCTCGGGAAACTCACAAATATTGAGGACGTTTTTTTGGTAAATATCATAAATAATATCAGAAGTCCATAACTATAGTTAGTTAGTTATGGACTTCTGATAATATGTGCTCTGTTATTTTGCTTTTCCGCGTGCTTTGTAATTTTGTTTTCCCGGGTGTTTTGTCATTTTCATGGCCTGTTCGCCATTGTTATTTCCCGCTTATGAAAAAAAAAAGACTAAACATTATCTCAGCAAAATGTTCCCCCAAGGTAAATTTATGGCGGTATAAAAAGAACAAAAGAATCGCCCATGAAAGTTACCGAGGCAAATAGGTAGGTTTTCCAAGTACCCCAAGATAAAATGACCAATCGCGAGGCAAACCTCAAAGATAAGCAAATAAAATAAACAGAGAAATTTGAAATTAAATATGATGGCGTGAGGTTTAGATTTCCTGAGGTCAACTTTGCGTGTTCAAGGCAGCAAAAACGTGGTCTTTCTTAGAATCATGGCTTGATGGCTTGCTGATTTGTAAATAAAAGCTTTTTTTTTTTTTTGGAAATTTGGCGTTTAAATACAACACTAGTCAAGGAAGATCTATAGTGCGTTTTCTTATATGTATTTCGATTTCATCTCAAGGTTTAGAAAAATCCAACAAAGAGATTTATATTAACGGAGTCTTCGCCTTCTATTTCTTCGCTGTCTGAAATACTGACATAACAAAGCAGTAGAAGACTGTCGAAAGAGTACAAATAATAAAAGCGAGATGATGCTTAGCAAGCACCCTCGAATTACCCATTTTCGCATTTCGCGCCGAAAACATCATGAAAAATTGACCTTGGTAAAGTGCTTAGTGTGTGACCGCAAACACCTCGGTAACGTATTCCCGCGGTGAGTTTACCTTGGTGTTATTTACCTTGGGAATGCTATTTGCCTGGGTATGTGTAAAACGTTCGTTACAAACATATCGGCATTTCTATTTTCAGCGTTTTCGTCACAAGAAACATGTATGAAATACTCTATTTTCTGATATTGTTCTTTGATCGTTAAAAACGGGCAATAGATAACAAAAGAAATGGAAAACAGCGCAAAACGTCGGCGCAAGGAGGTGAAGTGGGGGACGAGTGCTTCGAGTAACGCTCAATTCCTCTTGCGTTCAGTTTGCGTCGGAAATAGAGAGGACGGACGTTTTTTTGGTAAAAATCATAAATAATATGTGCTCTGACATTTTGTTTTCCCGCCTGTTCGCCATTTTTATTTCCCACGAATGGAAAAAGAAGACTAAATATTATCCCAGCAAAATGTTCCCCCGTCTCTGCTTTCCCTATCCCCGGATATGGTAAATTTTCTAAGAACACCTATATTTTTAGTGGCGCGAAAGTCTTTAATGAACTCCCTGTAAATATTGCAAGCATAAATAACAAAAAAAAAAAAAAAATTACCATCTTTATTATTTACAACATACAAGCTTTTTGCGGCCTAGCAAAACATTTACTTTTATAATAACTATTTAGTAAAGTATATTTTAATCTCTTTTTGACTGACACGAGACAGCCCAAAGGGGCTTTGATAATTTTAATCGAGGGAAGGAGTGAAATCGGCCCCATCACCAGAACTCGGAATTTTCCGAGTTAATAAATGAAAATTGCTGATAAATGTCTATAAAGAATTTGGAATAAAATGCTGTAGATCGCGGTGAAAGTATAGGATTCGCAAATGAATGAGATAGAAGGGCAAGCTAAGGGCAGGTGTTTGAGATCACGATCGCAGGAATCTAAGCATTAATGCGTTCAAAATTGTTTTGCCCAAACATCCTTTTCCAAAAGACTTGCAAAACCTCTCGCTAGAAAGAAGGGATCAACATAGCTAAATTGCGGTATTGATGTTTATTGATGCGTTTATTACAAAACCATTTTTATACAGTGGCTTATTCTGGCTGAAATATAATGAATCTAAATGCTGTTATATGTCTCCGCTTGATTTTTTCCACAAACATTGCCAACATTTTAATAGCAGTAACTAATCAGTTTTATGAATCTCTGTTGTTTTTTGCTTTCTTTTATTATTTATGATAATAATGTAATAAAAATAATTTCAATATTTACTTTCCGCTTCATTATATCATGTCTGCATAGCATCATATTGCACGCTGTCCTTTCTTTAAATTTGTAACGTCCGAGTTTACCCAGAGTCATTTAGTTATTTGTAATATCCTGAAGAAGAAAGCCAGTGCCTTTCGAAATATTGGCACTGAAATTATATTTCTTTACTGCTAAATCGGTCTTGCTCTTTTTCTGTTGATTTATGAATCTGCATATTTCTTTTGAGTCCCAAACCATTGACAGGTATTCAAACAACAACAGGCAGTATTTTCGCAGATGTTTTTATTTGGTAAAGTTACACGTAGTTTGTATAATCCTTGCTTAGGAGAAATTACGAGATCGAACCTGAAAAAGGTTAAAAGTAATATTTTTCATTCGCGGTTATATCGATGTGGTATTGTTTTACGCTTATAAACAATCTTAAAAGAAGTGAATCATTTTATGAAACTATACATATTTCTATTTCGTCCAAAATGAAACCATATCGCCCATTCAAGCAACTTCATGTAGTATTATTTTCGCAGATGTTTTTAGTTGGTAAAGTTACACGCACTGATCCTAGCTGAGGGGAGATCGAATCTTAATCAAAGATCTCGTGACGCGTGAAAACTGAAATAACACTTCGGGACGCATTCCTACACAGGACGAAATTCTAAGAATCCGTAAACGGAAACGTCACAGAAACATGTGAAACCGATCCGGAAACACGACGGATAACCTGTGTTTCCGTTAGCGGTTTCGTGACGTTTACTCACGTCTCCGTTGCTGCGGTCACACCGGAACCGTACCACTTTTTGGCATTTCCGTTCCGGAAACGTGACGGAATCACGTAGACTTGAATTTGCACGTTTCCGCAAGACCGAAACGTAACGGAAACATGGAGTTGCATGTTTCCGTCATGTTTCAGAAATACGGAAACATGTGATTTCGTCCTGTGCTATCCAATGACGTTTTTATCGCCCACAGCGAAAAGTATTCCCTTGACAAATTAAAACAGTCCCTTGAGAGCATACAAAAATGTGGGTCAGAGAGTGCCAACCCAATGCTCCCAATTCTTACCATTTTTTTTGTACCAAGCAAAATAGTCGAAAAAAAAGGATCAGAAGGTTTTTTTTTTTCATCCGTGGTAAATGTCGATGTAGTATCACATTTATAATAATTTTGTTGAAGTCACTTTCAGCAACGATTGACTCATTTACAATCATTCCAGAGAAACAGTTAAACAATGTGGGTTGAAATGTGGAATTACAACAGTACTTAAATCTTAACATGTATGTATCAGGTGATATGCTTCTGGTATCAGTTACTGATTTTACCCCTTTTTTTATTCTGTAGTCTAACACTGTATTTGTTGGCAAATATAGCTATTCACTAATCACCACAAGTTGTGTTTAACTCTGTCCGGTCTAGTTCTTATAAAAATTGACGAGCTGGTAATAGCGGCAACTGACCAAATCTAAGAAAGTTATATAAAATATCGTGTTGAGAAATAATAGTGTTAATTAACCGACATAAGTGTATGTAAAACAGTTTTCGAAGCACCAGCTGAGCGCATATAATTTAAATGTCACCTGTATCAAGACATATTATGTTTCAACATGGTACTTTTCAAAACTTTTCAAGCACGTTAACGGGTCGTGACAGTTTTTTTTTTGTATTTTAATACTTTATTTGATTTTATGGTTTCTTACAAAACATGTATATATTGTTGTTACGAACATATTGTTGTTACGAACACACACACACACACACACACACACACACACACATTACACTTACAGGAAACTCGCTACACTTCCATTTTCCTATTACACAATACAATACTATAAACTATAACTTACATACGCAGTACAAAGATTTTAACATGTTATGACAGATTATGTTTCTACCTCAATATACCTGCCCCATTTTTTTTTTATGGATGGGCCATTTATTATTAAATTGAGCAATCTTTTCCTCAAGTTGATAAATTTTCTTCACTTGTGCTTTGAATGCAATAATGGATGGTTTAACCTTATTGCATCTACACGAATATATATATATATATTTTTGCAATTAACAAAATATGGTTAACAAACCAATCCTCCTCGTCAGTAATACCAAACATTATATCTTTATGACAGAGGGATTTAATTTGGATATTCTGGTGGCCCA
Source organism: Meandrina meandrites (assembly GCA_963693305.1). Taxonomy (NCBI): domain Eukaryota; kingdom Metazoa; phylum Cnidaria; class Anthozoa; order Scleractinia; family Meandrinidae; genus Meandrina; species Meandrina meandrites. The sequence goes on from OY855910.1 coordinate 24,297,717, forward strand.
TCCATTTTATAACTTCTGCCCAAAACTTCTTGGTATAGTGACAAGTTATAAAGATGTGTTCGAGAGATTCGTCTACTTCCCCGCAAAAAGAACAGAGTGGAGATGAAATTATTCCAACTTTACTAAGGAGAACATTTGTTGCAAGACATCTGTTAAGAAGTTTGTATTGAAATTCACGCGATTTTTTGTCCAAAGCAACACGATGTGGTAAGCAATATATTTTCTTCCAATCCAATTCACCATCATTTTCGAACAAAACATTGTACTTAAGCTGAGCTGTAGGTGGAGTAATGATTCTGTTTCGGAGTTCTTTGTAAATAGTCTTCGAAACGGCCTTACTGATTAAGACATTTTGCCCGTTTAACTGTAACTGGACTTGATTTTGTAGGTTAAAGGGCTCAGTGCCAGTATAATTATAAGTTTTAAGAAATCTACGATATTCTGTTGGAAGGGCATCAATGACACAGAAGAGCCTAAATGCATCTAACGGAGAAATATCTAGTTCCGTAACTTATGTTTTGTAATAAGCTCGTTATTTTCAGAGATAAGGTCTTCTAATCTACGTATACCTTTATCTGCAAGACTACGGTTATAGACTGATTTGCCATTAATACAAATAGTTTTATTGTTCCATAGGATAATTTTTGAAAGATCACCACTATTTTGCCTTGCTGCCGAACATTCTGCGAAATAATTTAGACACTCTTCATAAAAAAGCTGGGAGTTTGACAGGCATGATTTTAACATCAAAGTCACAGCATAGAATAAACTTGCCACCAACCGGTTTTAAATAATGTAGTAAAATCGTTTTCCAGCTGCTGGGTTGTTTACTTGCAAGTCTTTTGCAACAAAGGATTCTCTGAGTTTTTATTATAGATTCAAGGTGTGGAACTATGAGTCCACCATCCTCGACCTCGCTGGCAAGTGCGAGACGTTTGACTTTGTCTTTTCCTTTCCGGCAAATAAAGTCAAAGATGATTTTATTAGCTTCATTAATAAATTCTTTATCTAAACAGTGTTAAGTCTCCCCACCTCAACATTTTTAACTTTTTCTTAATAGATTCAATCAATTAATCAAAGTTCAACTTTTGTTTAGCTCTATTGTCACATGTAAAGTAAATTCCAAGGATTTTGAGAGCTCTTTTAATCTTTATACCTTTGAAGTCGACATGATCAGAGGGCGAGTTTCCATGATTTCCAAGTAACATTATTTCTGATTTTTCACGATTAATTTTAAGTCCAGAACACCCTCCAAAGACTTCTAGAAGCTTAAGAAATCTTGATATAGAAATGTCATTTAGTAGAAATGCCGTTAAATCATCTGCAAAAATTTCCAGCTTAATTTCTTCCCCGTCTACCATGATTCCCTGGATGCTTTTGTTGCTTCGTACGCTTATACTCAAAATCTCCAAAACAATAATAAACAAACAGGAAGAGAGCGGGTCTCCTTGCCTTACACCTCGCTGAACTTCGAAAGGGGCAGTGGCAGTGGCCATTATTCATCACGCAACTTGATACATTGTTATAAAAAGTCTTGATCCAATGAATGAACGAAGGTCCAAAACGAAAAGCATGGAGTGTGCGAAACAAGAAATCCCTACTTACAGAGTCAAACGCTTTCTTGAAATCAACTGCAATCAATCTTCCTGGAATTTGATATTTTTTTGTGTCATACAAAATGTCATCGATGGATCTTACAGCATCACAAATAGTTCCGTCTTTCACATAAGCACATTGATTATGATGTATGATCTTAGGAAGAACAGCTTCTAGTCTTTTGGCGATCGCTTTCGAGCCAATTTTTACGTCAACATCAATGAGCGATATTGGTCTCCAATTAGATATATTTCTTCTTTCTTTGTCTTTCTTTTCAATAAGTGTAATGACAGCTCGCTTTTGTGAACTGGACAACTCTCCGTGATCGTAAGAGTAATTTAAACTCTCCACCATCAGATTACCTACAGTGTTCCAAAAGGTCTTATAGAATTCAACTGTTAGGCCATCTTCGCCTGGCGATTTGTTGTTTTCAAATAGCTGGAGACTTTTAAAACATTCGTCAGCAGTGAATTTCCCTTCGCAAATATGAGCATCTTCAGCAGTAAGTCTGGGTATTTCAGGATTCTCAAGAAAAGAGTCCAGCAAGATTGTTGACGGATTTAAATCATCATTTTTATAAAGTGCCGAGTAGAACTTTTCGATCTCATGCATAACATTCTTTGGATCAGTAACTAAGGTACCTTCCGTATTGAATACTTTCCGGACGGAGCTTTTTGTCTTTTTGTGTGCCTCGAGATTTAAGAAATACTTATTACTCTTCTCACCTTTTTCATACCAGGTTGCCCTTGATCGAATAATTGCGCCTTGAGCAATATTTTCATATAAATTGTCATATTCTACCTTTAAAGGAGAAGTTCACTCCAGAATGGCCATTTATTTTCTTTACGCCAATAAAACGTTCATACAAAAATATGTTATTCACCAAAATTTCAGCATCCAACGAGCGCTAAATCTCTACGAAATCTTTCTCTAAAGTAGCCCAAAATTCGACAACTGAACGCCGCCATCTTGGAGCCAGTAATGTATGCGTGACGTCAAAGAGTTCAGCCTGAAGTTTAGCGGGAAAATTTAAATACTCGAAACTCCTTGTTTCTTTGAAGTGGCTTTTGTTTGTCAAAATGCCTGTCTGAAAGGAAAGAAAAGGTGAAAGGTTTTTTGTATCTCTTGGAGATCTGTTTGAGAAACATGGAGCTGCACAAACAGGCATTTTGACAAACAAAAGCCACTACAAAGAAACAAGGAGTTTCGAGTATTTAAATTTTCCCGCTAAACTTCAGGCTGAACTCTTTGACGTCACGCATACATTACTAGCTTCAAGATGGCGGCGTTCAGTTGTCGAATTTTGGGCTACCTTAGAGAAAGATTTCGTAGGGATTTAGCGCTCGTTGGATGCTGAAATTTTGGTGAATAACATATTTTTGTATAAACGTTTTATTGGCGTAAAGAAAATAAATGGCCATTCTGGAGTGAACTTCTCCTTTAAGTTTTCTAATTGTTGAAGGTTTTCAGGGGAGGGGCATTCCACACAGTTTTCTTCGCAAGCCTTCAAAGAAGCCTCAATGTCAGTTATATTTTTTCTTTTTTTCCGCGCCTTTTCTAGCCATATAAATTAAACTATAACTCAACAAACTTGCAGGAGCGGATGAACACACGTCCTCACTCGATCATGGTCGCCCCAATCCCCCCGAAGAACAACAGTTGATGTGTTCGCTAAATTTTGATAACTCGCATGTAGGAGTCCCCGGTAGTATAGTGGTGAGTATCCCCGCCTGTCACGCGGGAGACCGGGATTCGATTCCCCGCCGGGTAGAATATTTTTTTGCCACAAACCTAGGATAATCTTCCATTTTATTTATTCCTTGTAATGAATATCATTATTTTCTTCTCTGAGAGGAAAGTCATCATAGAAATCGAAAAGGCAACAGCCTTATAAAATAAAAAGCAGGCAAAATAATTTTAGAAAGTGATTGCCGACGGTATACCTTTTCCTTGCATGTATACACACTATCAAACAGATAAGTGAAAGAAAATGAGAACCTTAAGAAATGGGCTGGAAAAAGAATGAAAGAAAGAAAGAAACTGCCAAAATACTGGCTCGAGACTGGAAAATTTGCCAAAAAACGCATCTCCCCGGCGGGGAATCGAACCCGGGTCTCCCGCATGACAGGCGGGGATACTCACCACTATACTACCGAGGACTCCTACATGTAAGTTGATCAAATTTAGCAAACACATCAACTGTCATGACAATTCGATGGACATGACGACGTCTTAAGGTGGAGGTATACCCGATTTTGAGTGAAATTTTAAGACGTTTAAGGAAGGGGTAAAAGAAAGAAAATTATTTTTGAAACACCAACAGACAGTTGACCCCCACGCAAGAGCACCGCAGGTTGTCAGGGGACTGTTTGGGTGTCCATATACTAATTTTTAACTTCAAATTCTAATTTTAAAATCACATTAAATCTTTAATATTTCTTATTTCTCCAAATTTTACAAATCCTTTGAGAAAAACTATCTCTTTTCAAACATCCCCAGAAATCACCAAAAAATTTACAAAACACCGCTTAACATAGCTTTGTGAAATAAGCATAGAGTTTTTAGATTACTTGAAACGTAGACGAGATATTCGCATTAAACCAAGTTTAGCGGTGGAAAAACAGGCTTCAGGTGTACCCCGCCTTAACGTGCTTGAAAAGTTTTGAAAAGTATCTTGATACAGTATCTTGATACAGGTGACTCGAGTCATTTACATTGCTCGATGAAAGCTACTTGTAATTTACGTTTATGCGTCCGTCAATTCTAGCAGTGCCCATCCCCCCCCCCCCGGGGCTAACCCCCGGGCATTTATAGCATTTCTTTAAAAAATTTCTCGGGGTGGGGATCTAGGAACCGGGCAAATGCCCCGCTCCCGGGTTGATTGTTTTCAATCTCTCAATAGGTGATATAAAAATATAATATAAGTTGTTGCTTCCTAGCAATGAAGAAATATCTAAAATTGAGAAAATATACCTTTAAAAAGATCCACGAACGTCCACGAGCTTCACTAGTCCTTGATGGACTAGCTAATCTGCAACGTAGTCCACGTCTTGGCCTTGTCCACGGTTTCGAAATCACGTGTCAAATGCCCGGGGGTCGAACCGGGTACGCAAATGCCCCACCCTCGGGACTGGCAACATTAGGAAATGCCACGTGGTTGCCCCCCCCCCCCCCCCCCCGGGGGAATAGGCACTGGTTGAATTGACTGATGCATTAGGCGTGAAATGTGTACTAAAATTCATATATTATGGCTGGAAACGTATTAAGGGTAAGCGTATTCAGAGTTGGCTGTTTTTGTGTCTAGTGCGAAGCACAAACACGATGATATAACGCTAAAAAGTTGGCTAAGTACTTCATATGCGACTTTATACTAAGGTAAACAGGAGGGTTACCCCCTAGCGTTCCCACATTTCTCCTTTTTTTCATTGACATGTTAACAAGGCAGCTTGGGTTACCCTAGCACTAGGGTAACCCTAGCTGAGCTAGGGATAACTCGCCTACCCGGGACAGCTTTATTTTGGCTTCAAGAAGCTAAATATGTTTAAAATACCAACTAAAACAGCGAACTGTGACCAAGAAACATCGTGTTCATTCACATTTTGTCGTATTTTTGCATTGGAACGGAATTATTTTCAAATAACAGCTTCTTACGACAAAATGTTTGGTAAAATGTCTGGCGCTGCATATGTGAGGTCATTCCATAACATAATTATTTATAGTTTCTTCGTCAAACGCGTCCCAGCAAAAAAAAATTGTGCTTGGGACGTAAATGAGCTTGGAAATTAAAATATGATTTTACTTGAACTGATAAACTGCGTAACCAAAACGAAATTCGGTTTTGGCACTAAGATTATTACCCGTTACATGCTTTATTTACAAGGTTAGCTAAAGCGAAACCGGTGTTAGTCGACCCGGGTAGTAGGATTACCCTACCTGTAAATTTTTGCTTGTATACCCGGGGGGCTATCTTCTAACCCTCTTGCTAGGGTTACCCTGCCACCTTGTAAACAGGGCCTAACCAAGTTCTACTAAGGTTTCTCACACGTGACAGCGTACACGAAGTATTTTGCAATATTCTTCTCTGCGTAATAGTAATCGATAATCACTCGTTTTGAACTCGTAACCCGAAGTAAACAACCGATGACAATGTATAACAAACGGAACAAATCTAATTTGAGAGAATTAAAGCATTAACTACGTCAACAAATGTCAACACATTGTGTTCTCACGACAGTCGCGTACAGCTAAATAAAAGTATTGTTGATGTTCTATAAAACAATATTTTCTCGGACGTTTCGAGACTTCTGTTTCTTCATCAGCGTGAAAAATGCTGTTAACAGATAGCACACGCAAGACCGCACAACCAAACGGGATGAACATTGACTTTGCTTTCTTGTGACAGAACAAGCACGCGCTTATGGCGCATTTTAATTGATTACGCGCGCGCTCAAGTTGAAGATATTCGTTAGCGTCCACACATGGGCAAATAGTAGACGCTAAATTAATTTATCAGAGCGCGTGCTTTACTTAGGTTATGCCACAAAAAAAGATATGCAGCGTCTACTTCAGATAGCTTTCCTAGATCACCTTGCACCTGTTTATTACTTCTACCCGTATTTTTTTGCTACACTGTTGAAGCTTGATATTTTGACCCTTCCTCCACACCTCTGGTCTATGCAAACTATCAAGTTTTAAGTTTTCGGAGTTACAACTTTAAACAAAAACTTCAACAGTCTGATCGATGTTCGCGCAGTTCAAAAATATTTTTCCAGAGTTTTTTTTTTTTTTTTGTGGCGATATTCGCTAAATCAGACTCTGATTCAAAGGAGCAGTGATTAAAAGAAAAAATAAACCTTACCTTGTCAGCCGTGACTCAGATTCCGCGTGAAGCCACAGCTCAAGCGGCTCGAAAGTTAATTACCTTTGTGAAGTTCATAATATAACAAAAAAGGTAGTTCAACGGACCCGATGCTTTTTTTTTCCCTCCCCATATTAGAGAGATGTTTTGTGATGGAGTATTAAAAGAAAAAAATCGCGGTAAAACATTCCATTGATTTTTTTATATAAAACGTGGTATCCGAGTGGTATCCACGGTTTGCTGTGAAGCAACGCAAAGCGCTCAAAACAAGATTGAGTCATAGAGTATTTAGTTGTTATGACAATGCGTGTCGTATTCATTTGTGACGTCAAATTAGAGGAAATCTGGATTGTGAACATTTTTGCGCGCGAGAGAATAAGGAATTGAGAGAGAATTTTTTTTTCTTCCGAAGTCCCGTTTTTCTTTTTGATGTTATCTCTTGGCCTCCAAAAGAAATCTTCGTACAGGCCAACAACAAAGACACAAAACATGCCCTGAAAACGAAAAAGTGCTTAATTAAGCAGCTTGTAAAATTTTCTCAAATCACATCCAGGAGTCCTCGGTAGTATAGTGGTGAGTATCCCCGCCTGTCACGCGGGAGACCGGGGTTCGATTCCCCGCCGGGAGACTCTTTTTTTGGTAAATTGTCCAGTCTCGAGCCAGTATGTTGCCTTTTCGATCTCTAAGATGACTTTCTGCACAGGAAAGAAAATAATGATGTTGATAATAAGGAAGGGATAAAATGGAAGATTATCTTATGGCAGATTCGCACTAGCGGACACGTTTAAAATTGTGATAACATCTTTGACAAAAACAAAATTGTCGCGACAAGTCAGAGACATTTTGAAGAAAACAAAAGGTTTAATCATTATTACAATAGCTCTGCACGTGCTTCTGGCATCCTGGTACATTTCTCAGCACGGTCGTCTTGTGCAAGCATCAAATAATCAGGCAGGTCCACGTGGTGAAATATTTTAAAACGATTTGCATTTTAAGTGTGCGTGAAGTGATGTTTTTGTGTTGACCTGCGGGGAAAATGTGGCAAGTAAACTACTTCTTTTCCCTTCCATTTATCGGCACAAACTGGTTCCCTCCGCATTCATTTGTTCCAACCCCGGCATTACCATCCTTCCACGACCTCACCTCGGCACACAAACATATTTTGCCGCCTATCGCGGAAAAATTTTCCCTGTTGTTTTTTAGTACAATCCAGACCAAACACAATAGCTAATCAACAACGTTTTGTTATCTGGTATTATGAGGGGCGTTGGAATGCGACAAGTCATGACTTGTCCTGCCTTGAGGCAGGACATCGGCCCCTTGAAGATTTGTCCGTTTAGACAAAATTTGCACTTGTCCAACAAGTCGTTCGCACTTGTTTTTGCGATTGTTTGACAAAATGTATCACGCGCGCAACGCGGACCAATCATAAGACAACTGCTTCTTTGTTTTCCTGAATTGTTTGACAAGTTCTGGGTCTCCAAAAACGTATTCGCACTTGTTTTCTGTAACAAGTGAAACACAAGTGATGAAATCTACCAATTGTTACAAAATTTGTCCGCTAGTGCGAATTGGCCCTTAGGTTCCTGGCAAAAAAAATTCTCCCCGGCGGGGAATCGAACCCCGGTCTCCCGCGTGACAGGCGGGGATACTCACCACTATACTACCGAGGAATCCTCGATGTGTAGAAATTAAATTTAGCAAACACATCAACTGTCATCAACTGTCGATTGACATGGCGACGTTTAACCTGTTAAGGTGCTTGAAAAGTTTTGAAAAGTACCATGTTGAAAGATAATATGTCTTGATACAGGTGACACGAGTCATATACATGGCTCGTTGGAAGCTACTTGTAGTCTACGTTTTGGCGTGAAATGTGCACGAAAACTCATATATCATGGTCTGTACACGTATTAAGGGTAAGCGTATCCAGAGCACGCTATGTTTTTAGTATAGAGAGCTGAGAGATTGATCAATAGAGGTCCATTTACCTCTGTGTTCTACAACCTCGTTTCCAGGTTCTATGGAGAAAAAGCCCGGTTTTCAACGTAGTTAGGTAACACGGATTAATTTACTTAAATTGGCTGAGTTCATAACAGAACAGGTTTCATCTATTTTCGCTTGTAACTGGGTTGATCGAGCATTTTTTGAACCTTATAACCACACATTACTGCCAGTTGATAACGGCTGTTCCCAATCAAGAGGTAAACGAACTGACAGTAACATATCAGCCTTCCAGAGATTGGACTGAGTGGAAAATATTAATCAGATAGCAATCACGCGAGTGACTTCAATATCGGCCGAGCACGCAACTCGAGGACAATATGACGAACACGCAAACATTACAGTAGAATAATATTATAATCGGGAAAAACGTTTTGCGCGCATTCTATAGCGAAAAATATATTGTCATCTACAAGACAGGAAAAATATACTTTACCCCGACTGAATTTTAATTTCTGTTGTAGTTATGACTGAAATAAGCTTTAGAGTAAGTTTTAATAGCTTTTCTATCAAGTTTTAAGTTTTCGGAATTACAACTTTAAAGAATAAGTTCTACACTCTGATCTATGTTCGCGCAGTTCAAAAATAATTTTTTTCAGAATTGTTTTCTCGTGGCGTTATTCGCTAAATCAGATGCTGATTCAAAGGAGCAGTGATTAAATGAAAACATAAACCTTACCTTATCACCCGTAAATCAGATTCAGTGTGAAGCCACAGCTCAAGCAGCTCAAACGTTACTTGCGTGAAGTTCATAATATAACAAGAAAAGGTATTTCAACAGAACCGATGCTTTCTTTTCTCTCCCCATAAAATATTAGAGAGTTATTTTTTGTGGAGGTACAGTTACACAAAAAATACGACGGGTGAAACATTCCAGTTATTTTCTTTCTAAATCGTGATATCCGAGTGGTATCCACGGTTTGCTGTGAAGCAACGCAAGCGCTCAAAACAAGATTGGATCAGAGTACTTAGTTGTTATGACAACGCGCGTCGTAATCATTTGTGACGTCAAATTAGAGGAAATCTGGGTTGTGAACACTTTTGCGCACGCATGAATAGGGAATAAAAAGAGAAATTTTGTTGCAAAGTTCCGTTTTTCTTTTTGATATTATCTCTTGGCCTCCAAAAGAAATCTTCCTACACGCCAACAACAAAACATGGAAGGAAAACGGAAAACGAAAAAGTGCTCAATTGAGCAGTTTGTAAAATTTTCACAGTTAACATAACGGAGTCCTCGGTAGTATAGTGGTGAGTATCCCCGCCTGTCACGCGGGAGACCGGGGTTCGATTCCCCGCCGGGGAGACTCGTTTTTGGTAAATTGTCCAGTCTCGAGCCAGTATTTTGACAGTTTCTTCCTTCCTTTCTTTCTTTCTTTTTTTTTTCCTGTCTATTTCTTGTGCTTTATGTTCTCATTTTCTCCACCTATCTGTTTGTTAAGATATAAGAAAAAGGTTTACCGTCGGTAATCCTTTTCTGAAATTACTCTGCCTGGAGTTTATTTTATTACGCTGTTGCCTTTTCGATTACTCTGATTTTCCTAACAGAGAAGAAAATAATGTTGTTCATCACAAGGAAGGGATAAAATGAAAGATTTTTCCAAGTTCGTGACAAAACAATTTCTCCCCGGGGAATCGAACCCCGGTCTCCCGCGTCAATGGCGGGGATACTCACCACTATACTACCGAGGAATCCTCGATGTGAGAGGCGTAAAATTTAGCAAACACATCAACTGTCACGACAATTCGATTGACATGACGACGTTTTAACCCGTTAACGCGCTTGAAAAGTTTTGAAAAGTACCATGTTGAAAAATAATATGTGTTAATACAGGTGACACGAGTCATTTACATTGCTCGATGAAAGCTACTTGTAGTCTACGTTTTGGCGTGAAATGTGTACGAAAACTCATATATCATGGTCTGCACACGAAATAAGGGTAAGCATATCCAGAGCTCGCTGTTTTTAGTATAGAGAACTGAGAGATTGATCAATAGAGGTCCATTTACCTCTGTGTTCTACAACCTCGTTTCCAGGTTCTATAGAGAAAAAGCCCGCTTTTCAACGTAGTTAGGTAACACGGATTAATTTACTTGATTTGGCTGAGTTGCTAACAGAACAGGTTTCATCTCTTTTCGCTTGTAACTGAGTCGTTCCCAATCACGAGGTAAACGAAGTGACAGTAACACATCAGCTGAAGTTTAAAAAAAGGTTACGTTCCAGAGATTTGAACTGAGTGAAAAATAATAATAAGATAGCAATCAGGCGAGTAACTTCAATATGCCCATCTTGTAGATAACACCATTTCTAAGTTTTTGACGTCAGTGAAAACTACAACTGAGAGAACAAGCCACACCATTACCCATGATGAAAGTTTTTTCACCCGAATCGTACTACCGTTCAAAGATCAAAAATCAGCTGACATCGTCAGAAGAAAGCTAAGAGAGTTGAGCATTAAAATTGGAAAAACGCTTCAACCGGTCTTCATTAGTAGAAAAATTGAGAATGATGTTAAGATCAAAGAGAAAAAGCCTCCATTAATCAACCAACAAAGCGTTGTTTATCGATTCAAATATGGCTTGTGCGATGCAAGCTATGTCGGCTTCACACGCCGACACTTATATCAACGCGTGGCTGAACACCAGAGCTCAACTATCAGAAATCATCTAAAGATGGAACACAATATCGAGCCTAGGAATCTTGAGGACAGATTTACCATCCTGAGGAAATGCAAGACGAAACTTGACTGCCTGATATACGAAATGCTGTATATCAGAGATCTCAAACCAAATCTTAACACCCAATCAGACTCGATCCGAGCAAAACTATTTTGCAATTAACACGTTTCTTTGACTTTTCACTTGTAACACCTTTTCAGCATAATATTTGTACATCGCATATTTATATAACGCATGAACTAACTAATTTATTTAACTTGACAATGACATCTTGAAGATGTCGAAACGTTGTTTGTTAATTTCGCTTATTTTTGTGTTGAAAATATACCCACAAGCTTTACTTATCCGCTCAAGAATAAGGAATAGAGAGAAAAAAATTGTTGCAAAGTCCCGTTTTTCTTTTTGATGTTATCTCTTGGCCTTCAAAAGAAATCTTCGTACAGGCCAACAAAAAAAAACATGACGGAAAACGAAAAAGTGCTCAATTAATCTGTTTGAAATTCGAAGTCCTCGGTAGTATAGTGGTGAGTATCCCCGCCAGTCACGCGGGAAACCGGGGTTCAATTCCCCGTCGGGGAGACTCGCTTTTCTTGAATTTTCCATGCTCGAGCCGGTATTTTGGCAGTTTCTTTCTTTCTTTCTTTCTTTCTTTCTTTCTTTCTTTCTTTCTTTCTTTCTTTCTTTCTTTCTTTCTTTTTCCAGCATATTTCTTAAGGTTGTCATTTTCTTCCACTTATCTGTTTGATAGTGTGTTAACATGTAAGGAAAAGGTATACCGTTGGTAATCACTTTCTAAACTTATTATTCCTGTAGGTACAGTGGAACCCCTTTAATACGGACACCAAGGGGACAGGCCAAATTGTCCGTATTAACGGGGTGTCCGTATTAAGCGGGGTCTCAGAAAAAAAGTCACGGATACAAGTTTTCTCGACGCAAAGACGAAGGCAAACGTTTTTATGGCATCAAAACGTTGTTTAATTGTACTGTAACTGTAACAAATGCAAACTGTGAACTGTGAACTCTCTGACTAAAATTAATAGTTTTTACGAAAACCTTACGATAGATAAGCGGAAAAAAATGAGAACCTTAACAAATAGACTGGAAAAAAGAAAGAAAGAAAGAAAGAAAGAAAGAAAGAAAGAAAGAAAGAAAGAAAGAAAGAAAGAAAGAAAGAAAGAAAGCCGATGAAAATAAGAACCTCAAGAAATAGACTGGAAAAAAGAAAGAAAGAAGGAAACTGCCAAAATACTGGCTGGAGACTGGAAAATTTACCAAAAATATTCCCCCCGGCGGGGAATCGAACCCCGGTCTCCCGCGTGACAGGCGGGGATACTCACCACTATACTACCGAGGACTCTGTGATGATCGAAGTGAAAATTTTACAAACTGCTCAATTGAGCACTTTTTCGTTTTCCGTTTTCCGAGCATGTTTTGTGTCTTTTGTTGTTGGCCTGTACGAAGATTTCTTTTGGAGGCCAAGAGATAGCATCAAAAAGAAAAACGGGACTTCGAACAAAAATTGCTCTCTTAAATTCCTTAATCTTGAGCGCGCAAAAATGTTCACAACCCAGATTTCCTGTAATTTGACGTCACAAATGAATACGACGCTCGTTGTCATAACAACTAAATACTCTATGACTCAATCTTGTTTTGAGGCGCTTGCGTTGCTCACAGCAAAACCGTGGATACCACGTTTTATATAAAAAAAAAATCACTGGAATGTTTCACCTGTGTTTTTTTTTTGTTTTACAACTCCATCACAAAACATCTCTCTAATATGGGGAGAGAAAAGAAAGCATCGGTTCTGTTGAAATATCTTTTCTTGTTATATTATGAACTTCACGCAGGTAACTTTTGAGCCGCTTGAGCTGTGGCTTCACACGGAATCTGACTCACGGCTGACAAGGTAAGGTGTTTTTTTTTTCTTTTAATCACTGCCCCTTAGATCAGCAAGTGATTTAGCGACTGGAAAAAGAAAGAAAGAAAGAAACTGACAAAATACTGGCTCGAGACTGGAAATCTTGTCAAAAAACGAGTCTCCCCGGCGGGGAATCGAACCCCGGTCTCCCGCGTGACAGGCGGGGATACTCACCACTATACTACCGAGGACTCCGTGATGTCAACTTTGAGAATTTCACAAACTGCTCAATTGAGCACTTTTTCGTTTTCCGTTTTCCTTCCATGTTTTGTTGTTGGCGTGTACGAAGATTTCTTTTGGAGGCCAAGAGATAACATCAAAAAGAAAAACGGAACTTTGCAACAAAATTTCTCTTTTTATTCCTTATTCTTGCGCGCGTAAAATTGTTCACAACCCAGATTTCCTCTAATTTGACGTCACAAACGGTACGACGAGCGTTGTCATAACAACTAAGTACTCTGATCCAACCTTGTTTTGAGCGCTTGCGTTGCGGCTTCACAGCAAACCATGGATACCACTCGGATACCACGTTTTATAAAGAAAATAACTAGAATGTTTCACCCGTCGTATTTTTTGTGTAACTAATCCTTCACAAAACATAACTCTCTAATATGGGGAGAGAAAACAAAGCATCGGGTCCGTTGAAATACCTTTTCTTGTTATATTATGAACTTCACGCAAGTAACTTTTGAGCCGCTTGAGCTGTGGCTTCACACGGAATCTGAGTCACGGCTGAGAAGGTAAGGTGTTTTTTTTCTTTTAATCACTGCTCCTTTGAATCAGCATCTGATTTAGCGAATATCGCCACAAAAAAACAATTCTGGAAAAAAATATTTTAACTGCGCGATTTTCGATCAGACTGTTGAACTTTTTCTTTAAAGTTGTAACTCCGAAAACGTAAAACTTGGTAGAAAAGGCATTAAAACTTACTCTAAAGCTCATTTCAGTCATAACAACAATAGAAATTTAAATTCAGTCGGGGTAAAGTATATTTTGCCTGTCTTGTAGATGACAATATATTTTTCGCTATAGAAAACGCTATGACGTGTAGTATATGAACCTTAACAAATAGACTGGAAAAAAGAAAGAAAGAAAGAAAGAAAGAAAGAAAGAAAGAAAGAAAGAAAGAAAGAAAGAAAAGAAAGAAAGAAAGAAAGAAAGAAAGAAAGAAAGAAAAAAAGAAAGAAAGAAAGAAAGAAAGAAAGAAAGAAAGAAAGAAAGAAAGAAAGAAAGAAAGAAAGAAAGAAAGAAGAAAGAAAGAAAGAAAGAAAGAAAGAAAGAAAGAAAGAAACGTCGCCATTTCAATCAAATTGTCATGACAGTTGATGTGTTTGCTAAATTTAATCTTCACACATCGAGGATTCCTCGGTAGTATAGTGGTGAGTATCCCCGCCTGTCACGCGGGAGACCGGGGTTTGATTCCCCGCCGGGGAGAATTTTTTGACCAGGAACCCAACATAATCTTCCATTTTATCCCTTCCTTGTTATGAACATCATTCTTTTCTTTCCAGTTAGGAAAGTCGTCTTAGAGATCGAAAAGGCAACAGCGTAATGGAATAAACTACAGGCATAATAATTTCAGAAAGTGATTACCGACTGTATACCTTTTCCATACATGTGAAAACACTGTCAAACAGATAAGCGGAAAAAAATGAGAACCTTAACAAATAGACTGGAAAAAAGAAAGAAAGAAAGAAAGAAAGAAAGAAAGAAAGAAAGAAAGAAAGAAAGAAAGAAAGAAAGAAAGAAAGAAAGAAAGAAAGAAAGAAAGAAAGAAAGAAAGAAAGAAAGAAAGAAAGAAAGAAAGAAAGAAAGAAAGAAAGAAAAAAAGAAAGCGGATGAAAATAAGAACCTCAAGAAATAGACTGGAAAATAGAAAGAAAGAAGGAAACTGCCAAAATACTGGCTCGATACTGGAAAATTTACCAAAAATATTCCCCCCGGCGGGGAATCGAACCCCGGTCTCCCGCGTGACAGGCGGGGATACTCACCACTATACTACCGAGGACTCTGTGATGATCGAAGTGGAAATTTTCTTTTTCGTTTTCCGTTTTCCGAGCATGTTTTGTGTCTTTTGTTGTTGGCCTGTACGAAGATTTCTTTTGGAGGCCAAGAGATAGCATCAAAAAGAAAAACGGACTTCGAACAAAAATTGCTCTCTTAAATTCCTTAATCTTGAGCGCGCAAAAATGTTCACAACCCAGATTTCCTGTAATTTGACGTCACAAATGAATACGACGCGCGTTGTCATAACAACTAAATACTCTATGACTCAATCTTGTTTTGAGGCGCTTGCGTTGCTCACAGCAAAACCGTGGATACCACGTTTTATATAAAAAAAAAATCACTGGAATGTTTCACCTGTGTTTTTTTTTTGTTTTACTACTCCATCACAAAACATCTCTCTAATATGGGGAGAGAAAAGAAAGCATCGGTTCTGTTGAAATATCTTTTCTTGTTATATTATGAACTTCACGCAGGTAACTTTTGAGCCGCTTGAGCTGTGGCTTCACACGGAATCTGACTCACGGCTGACAAGGTAAGGTGTTTTTTTTTTCTTTTAATCACTGCCCCTTAGATCAGCAAGTGATTTAGCGACTGGAAAAAGAAAGAAAGAAAGAAAGAAACTGCCAAAATACTGGCTCGAGACTGGAAATCTTAACAAAAAACGAGTCTCCCCGGCGGGGAATCGAACCCCGGTCTCCCGCGTGACAGGCGGGGATACTCACCACTATACTACCGAGGACTCCGTGATGTCAACTGTGAGAATTTCACAAACTGCTCAATTGAGCACTTTTTCGTTTTCCGTTTTCCTTCCATGTTTTGTTGTTGGCGTGTACGAAGATTTCTTTTGGAGGCCAAGAGATAACATCAAAAAGAAAAACGGAACTTTGCAACAAAATTTCTCTTTTTATTCCTTATTCTTGCGCGCGTAAAAATGTTCACAACCCAGATTTCCTCTAATTACGTGTTCGTCATACTGGCCTCGAGTTGCGTGCTCGGCCGATATTGAAGTCACTCGCCTGATTGCTATCTGATTAATATTCTCCACTCAGTAAAAATCTCTGGAACGTAACCTTTTTTTAAACTTCAGCTGACATGTTACTGTTAGTTTGTTTACCTCGTGATTGGGAACAGCCGTTATCAACAGGCAGTGATGTGTGAATATAAGGTTCAAAAAATGTTCGATCAACCCAGTTACAAGCGAAAATAGATGAAAACCTGTTCTGTTATGAACTTCATCCAAATCAAGTAAATTAATCCGTATTACCTGACTACGTTTAAAAGCGGGCTTTTTCTCTATAGAACCTGGAAACGAGGTTGTAGAACACAGAGGTAAATGGACCTCTATTGATCAATCTCTCAGTTCTCTATACTAAAAGCATAGCGAGCTCTGGATACGCTTACCCTTATTACGTGTAG
Organism: Meandrina meandrites; assembly: GCA_963693305.1. Lineage (NCBI taxonomy): Eukaryota > Metazoa > Cnidaria > Anthozoa > Scleractinia > Meandrinidae > Meandrina > Meandrina meandrites. The sequence continues at coordinate 24,314,192 of OY855910.1, forward strand.
AGACCATGATATATGAGTTTTCGTACCCATTTCACGCCAAAACGAAGACTACAAGTAGCTTTCATCGAGCCATGTATATGACTCGTGTCACCTGTATCAAGACATATTATCTTTCAACATGGTACTTTTCAAAACTTTTCAAGCAGATTAAATAATAGTGGTGAGTATCCCCGCCTGATACGCGGGAGACCGGGGTTCGATTCCCCGCCGGGGAGAATATTTTTTGTCGCGAACTTGGAATAATCCTCCATTTTATCCCTTCCTTGTTATGAACATCATTATTTTCTTTCCTGTGACGAAAGTCAAGTTAGAGTTCGAAAAGGCTGGGTCGGGCATGGCGCGGCTGTAGACGCGTTGCTGTGAGCTCCAGCGAAATAATATTTTTATGGAAGGTCTTTAAGTGTTTAATGGGAGATTTATTCCAAAAACTTAAAAGAAAAAACAGGAAAAGTAGTTCCACATCAAGTGAAGAGGATAACAGATCACCACGAGATAAAAAATCTAAATTTGAACCACTGGACGAGAATAGCGACCACGACGAACTACATTCGGTGTTGGATATGGCGGAGGGAGTTTTACCTAAACTCGACATTGTGCTACAAAAGCTAGAAACGCTGGAAACGAAACTGGACTGTCTGGAAAAGTATGTGAAAAACGTGGATGCTAAAGTAAAGGATTTAAGTTTGAAAGTGGAATCCCTTGATTCAACAACAAAGAAGGCTATAAAGTCGATCGATGAACTGGACAAAGGAATGTCATTCCTTAACAGCGAGGTTGAACATCTGAAGAAGCTAGAGAAGGATTGCACTGCTTTCAGACAAGAGGTTTTGTACATGGGAGTTTATCAGAGAAGAGAGAACCTTCGCTTCTATGGAATAGACGAAGATCCTGAAAGTGCGGAAGACACACAACAAGTCCTAGTTGAATTTATGCAGTCAGAGCTTGGAATCGATGATGCCTTCGACATAGAATTTCAAAGGGTCCACAGAATTGGTACCTTTAATTCCGAAGCTACTAAACCACGACAGATCATCGCGCGTTTTCTCCGCTACCCGGATCGTGAAAGGGTCTTTAGGAATGCCAGAAAATTGAAAGGTAAACATTTTGGAATCTCTGCTGATTTTCCTAAAGAAATCGTAGATCGAAGAAAGGAGTTGCTGCCTAAATTTTTTGCCGCAAAGAAGGCGGGCAAGTCAGCATATTTTAGTCGAGCTGAGCCGGACAGACTATTTATTGACGGCAGATTAATCTCTTCTTAGTTTTGCCGCTTGAACTTTATTTTGCTTCCTGTTTTGAAATTTAAATGGAGCCTCCAGTTTTAATTTATACGTTCTTCCTTGCCATTTCATCTGCAAGACCTCGTTTGTTAGTGGCTTAATCAACAGCTGAGGCTGGCTACTATTTTAGGGTTTTTTTCCGATGTTATTGTGTGACCTTATGTTTGTTGTTAACACTGTTAATTATTGTAATTGTTCTTGTCCTTTTTTCCTTTGGAGAGGCTATATTACCATATTTAAAATTCAGTTCCATATACCCCTTTCACAGTGTTTTTGTATACTAAACAGCAGGGTAAATTTCTTATTGTCTTTTTTTTGAAGCTTAATTCACAAAGCACAATATAGACTTTGGATTGTTGTCGCTTAATGCTCGAGGGTTAGAACATTTGAGAAACGAAAGGCGCTCTTTCAGTGGCTGAACAAAGATAAGGCGGACATAATCTTTTTACAAGAAACTTATAGTACGCCAGACGTTGAAAATATATGGAAATCTCAGTGGAAAGGTGATCTTTATTTCGTACATGGCTCGGAACATAGTAGAGGGGTTTTGATTCTTATAAAAGAAAAGTTAAGTTTTGAATTTAAATCGTATACTCATGATAATGTGCAGTGGGCCGCTTTATTATTTTAAAGGCCAATGTACACGAGCAACCTTTTATCTTTGTCAATATTTACGCTCCAAATAGGGCCAGTGAGCAGAACATATTTTTTTCAGGAAATTCAAACTGCGCTTGACAGTTTGAATATAGAAGCTGACTGTGATGTAATCATTGGAGGAGACTTCAATGTAATTCTAAATCCTGAGCTCGATGGTTTAGGAGGAAAGCCCAAATTAAAAGAATCGGTTAAAACAATAAACCAAATCCGTTCTTCGTTTGACCTTATAGACATCTGGAGGGTTAGAAATCCAGACGTTAAACGCTTTTCTTGGCGGCAGAAAAATCCCGTAATCCAACGTCGATTGGATTTTTGGTTAATTTCTAGTAGCATACAAGATGATATAGAGAGTACAGATATCATTCCTGCAATTAAATCCGATCACTCGGCAATAACATTGTCTATAAACGGAATCGAAGAACAACACCACGGTCCTTCCTTTTGGAAATTTAATGCAAGCTTAATTGATGATGGAAATTTTGTATCGCTCATAAGAGATAAACACTGCACATGGATTGAGGAGGGTAAAGAAATCGACGATCCCCGGATTCTGTGGGATTATATTAAATATAAAATTCGACAAGAAACGATAGCCTATAGTAAATGCAAAGCTAGGGAGAGAAGGGCAACATTGCTTAGTCTGGAAAAGCAAATTCAGGAATGTCAACTAGCATGTGATAAAGACCCAAGCTCAAAAAATCTGAACGAGTTGGAAATTCTCCAAACAGACTATGATCGTCAGTACGAGTTTATAGCTCAAGGAGCAATTATAAGATCAAGAGCGAACTGGTACGAATACGGCGAAAAAAGCAATAAGTACTTTTTGAATTTGGATAACTGTCGAAAGAAAAAAAGCTGCATAAGAAAACTTAACACAGAAAATGATAAAACTACATCAAACCCTAAAGAGATTTTAAATGAAATTCAATCCTTTTATGCAAACCTTTATGATAAGAAAGTTGACCATTCTGACGAAGATTTAATGGAAACTTTCCTTAGTAAAGTAGATAACAATACTTTAACAGACGAACAACGGGACACATTGGACAAAAAACTTACTCAAGCGAATGCTTCGCGGCCTTGAAAACTTTCCAGAAAAACAAAACACCCGGAAACGACGGACTTACAGTTGAGTTTTACCTCGCATTCTGGCCCCTCGTTGGAAAATGTCTCGTTGAGTGTCTAAATTTCGCGCATCGTCATGGTGAACTTTCCACCTCGCAGAAACAGGCAATGATCACTCTACTTGAGAAGAAAGATAAAGATAAAAGACTTTTAAAAAACTGGCGCCCAATTTCACTAATTAATGTAGACGTTAAAGTTGCGTCAAAAGCACTGGCAAAAAGATTGGAACCAATTTTACCCAGTCTCATTCATCATAGCCAAACTGCGTTTATAAAAGGAAGATCAATCTTTGACGCGATAAGAACAATTGATGATACTCTAGAATATGCAAAGAGAAATAATAGACCCGGGATTTTGGTAGCAATTGATTTTGAGAAGGCTTTTGACTCTTTAAATAGAAAATTTCTCTTTAAGATTTTGCACAAGTTTAATTTTGGAACCTATTTTAGGCAATGGATCAAGACCCTTTATAAAAATATATCGAGCTGTGTATTAAACAATGGTTTTACTACCAATCTTTTCTGTGTTAATCGTAGAGTCCGACAAGGTGACCCGCTTTCACCTTTACTCTTTATTCTTGCCTTGGAAACACTTACCTGTTACATTCGACAAAATCGTAATATTCAGGGATTGACAATTAACAACGAGGAAATAAAACTAACGCTTTTTGCAGATGATATGACGTGTTTCTTAAAAGACAAGCTTTCTTATTTACACCTATTCGTAACTCTTAAATTCTTTTCGAGGTTCTCTGGGCTTCGTGTAAATGATGAGAAAACAGAATTATTTGCAATCGGACCTCAAAAACTTGTGCGAGAAGAGTTTTATCATAAAGTTTGTACATCAATTAAAATATTAGGCATTTATTTTGATTATCATAAGCCAACAAGAGAAAGTTCCAATTTTAACTCCATTCTGAAATCTATTCAAAAAACCCTTAACATGTGGAAGTGGAGGGGTCTTACATTACTCGGAAGGATTCAGATTGTCAAGACATTTGCAATTCCCAAATTTATGTATAAAGCCTCTTTAATTTCGATCTCAGATGATCTTATAAAAGATGTAAATAAACTGCTCTATGGTTTTATTTGGAGAGGTAATGACAAGATAAAACGAACTGCACTTATCAACGATATAGAAAATGGTGGCCTAAAGATGCTCGATATTCAATCTATGATTTTGTCACAAAGAATTATTACCTTGAAGAGATATATTGAAGAATATAGTAATCCATGGAAAACAATTCTCGACACCTTCTTAGGCGAAATTGGCGGAAAATTTATTTTGCACTGCAATTTTGGCACTCGTAAACTTCCTATCTATCTACCGGATTTCTACAAAGAATGCCTTGAGGCATGGTCCGATTTGAACACAACAAACGTAGTTTCCTATGACGATGTTATGAATCAAACAATATGGAACAATAAGCATATTCTTATTGAAAAAAGGTCTTGTTTCATAAAATGTCTGGTCGATAACGGAATCTTAAAAATAGGAGACTTGATATCTAATACTGGCAGATTTCTCGAGAGTGAAAAGATTTTGCGTTTACAATTATCTCCCATTCTTTATTTCAAATTAATGGGTGTCATCATGATCAATGCCATTCCTAACGAATGGAGACTAATTATCAGACAAAGTCAGCAGCATATTTATTCTCCTTCGAGTGATACTATTCAAATCAACATAGATGGCATCAATATCAATCTATTGAAAGTTAATTCTAAAATGATCTACAATGAATTTAAACGTAAAAAGCAAACTGTACCTTCCGCCCAAATAAAATTAGATAATAAATACCCAGAGCTTTCTGTGGAGTGGAAAAAGATTTACTCTCTACCCTTTACTGTTACACTCGAAACAAAAGTCAGAGAATTTCAATAAAAATTGTTAAATAACATCGTATTTACGAATGACAAATTATTTAAATTTAAAATGATTGATTCGCCACTTTGCGCCTTTTGTCAAAGAGAAGTTGAATCCCTCGAGCACTTATTCTTCCATTGCGATGTGACAAAAATATTCTGGAAGTCGCTCTCTTCTTGGCTAATCAAACAAAAAATAACTACAACTTTTTTAACATTAGAAAACGTCCTCTTCGGAGTGTTTAACGCCATGGATGACTTCCTTATTTTAAATCATCTTATTTTATTAGCTAAATTCTACATCTATAAATGTAAATTAGATATCAAACATCCATCGCTAAATGTCTTCATAGCAAAAATAAGGGCAACTTTCCAGATAGAGCAAAAAATCACTTCTAATAATGATAAGCTGGACAAACATTACAAAAAATGGAACAAAGTCTTACCCTGTCTGATTTAGTTAATAGGCTTAAGCAAGAGAAAATGTAAATTCTCTTGGTTCTAGTTTTTTTGTGTGTGATTGCGTATGTTGATATTTACTGTATCCGTCTTCTCCCTTTTTTTTTTCTTCGTTATCGTTTTTCCTCTATTTCTTTTTTTTTTTTACCAATCACTTACGTTTTTATGTAAACGTTTCAATACTCATATTGTTGTAAGTCTTAGTCTTTGTTTGTACTCTCTATAAAACATGTAATAAAAACTAATAAAATCCCCCCCCCAAAAAAAAACAGCGTAATGAAATAAACTGCAGGCATAATAATTTCAGAAAGTGATTACCGACGGTATACCTTTTCCTTTCATGTGAACACACTATCAAACAGATAAGGGGAAGAAAATGAGACCCTCAAGAAATAGACTGGAAAAAAAAAGAAAGAAGGAAACTGCAAAAATACTGGCTCGAGACTGGACAATTTACCAAAAACCGAGTCTCCCCGGCGGGGAATCGAACCCCGGTCTCCCGCGTGACAGGCGGGGATAAAAAAAAATGGACTGATGTAGGAGGCAAATCGCTAACTTGATCAAGAAAAAAGTTTGTGTTCAATGTTTATCGGTGTTCTTGCCTGAAGCGGTACTTGATGAATCTTCTTCTTTGTCATAACCAGGTCTTCCCTGATACGTTTTGAAATCGCTGACTTTGACGGTAGGTCAACATGATGAACGATGCCGTCCAGCAGTAGCCTTTGCTGTTGTTCTGCACTACTAATGCTAGGCTTGCACAGTTTTTCATTTTCTAAAAATTCAACGACATCTTCCACCGTTTTTGATCGTGGCGCAGCAGCTCTCCGTACAGGCATTGATGAATTGTTCAAACCATAGTCCCGCAAAATGTTTTGCACAAAGTGCCGACTACTTCTGACTTCGCGTGCGATTGTCTGTTGGCTCATTCCAGTGTGATGCAAGTCCAAAACGCGCTCTCGAAACAACTGGGAATGCCGGCGACCATTATCATATATCCCTCAATCACGATTCAATCGAACTTGAACGTTTTGATAAAACGCCATTTTTGAAACGTTGTCATGAAAAACATGAACAGAGCTTTTTGAGGAAAACTCAAAATTAAGGATCGAAAGTAACCAATCAAACAGAAGGCAAGTTCCAGAGAGGTCCGCATCTGTTTGTAACGTTGTTGACAGTTCAAATTTTGTAGGTAATCTTTTGATTACGTTCTAGAACGTTATTGGTCTGTTACAAAAAAGTTTCCCTTTCCTTTGTTTATGGTTACTTTTGTTCAGGGTGCCCCGGTTCGAGTAGTCGCACTGTAATATCTGCACACCCCCTATTGGTAAAGGTAAAGTCTGCATATGAGCCTAGTGGCCCACCAGGCTGGAGCTTATCCCGGTTTCCGTAGCATGAAGCGACTAGGAGTATTGCTACTCCCCCCTGGACGGGATGCTAGTCCATCGCAGGGTTACCCCCAGCAGTAAATTCGCCGGTACCCATTTATACACCTGGGTGGAGAGAGGCACTATGAGAGTAAAGTATCTTGCCGAAGAACACAACGCAGTGCCCCGGCCAGGGCTCGAACCCGGACCGCCCGATCCGGAGTCCAGCGCACTAACCATTAGGCCACCGCGCCTCCGATATAACACCCCCTATTGAGGTACTGGGAAATCTGAGGGGGACTGAGGAGGGTCTTTAAAAGTTATTTTTGAGGGGCCATTTATGTCACTGTCTTTGAACTATTTCTTTTTTCTGCAGGGGGAATGTGTCGGCACTTTAATCTCAATTTCTGCAGGGGTCTTCAGTACCTGATGTCAAGAGAATGTTCATACTCCAAGCATTTCAATCAACTAACATGCCTAAACAGCTGCGCCATCTGAGCCGGTTGAGGCCCATGAACTGAAACACTGCAAAAACGTCACCTCAGAGCCTCATCGTGGGTGATTTGCGCACCAATGAGCATGCGCATTTAAACAGATAAATTTAATATTAAATTTCCACGTGTTTGTCCCACATGTTTCGTCGCGCCACGTTCAATAGCGTATTGCTGATCTTCCCAATTATCGTTAACTCTGGTTTTCCTTCAGCACGCATAAATCTTTCGCCTTTTACTAAAGATTTCCATGGAGGAGAACAACAGAATGAGTTTATAGACTAATTTTTCGTCACCCTGCCTTTCGGCGCGGTAACTAATAAATGAAAGTTAAAGAGGGCAACTAGTTTAGTGTGCATTTTTTTGAGAATATTTTGCTATGCTTTGCATTTACAGCAAAAGAGTCGATTACTGTGTTTTAGTCCTGTTTCCCATCTGGACAACAGAACAATTTCACGTTTCGCGGAGGGTTTAAAAATTGCAGCTCCCTTTTTCACCCCGTGCTCGTCTATGTCTTATGTTTTGGCCCAGGGGCCCGTTTCTCGAAGGTCCCGAAAAGTTTTCTCACCTGGAAAGCCATAGCAAAATCTCAAACCTTAAGATTACAGAGCTGTTTAATTCAATGATATTTTTAATACGAACAGAGGTTCCCTTCATACAACGTTTCAGGCCTATATACTTCTCTGTTTTTTAGATGCAGATAATTAAAAATGGCTTTGCGGACCAGAAACGTTTCCAGGGCTTTCGAGAAACGAGCCCCAGGATCGGATTCAAAGAATCTTGCCAACAGCGTGTCTTAAGATACCACATAGGAAACGTTGAAACCATCCTTAAATAAGTCGTAAGTGTTGTTTGTGAAGATGTCTCTAAGAGACATTTCCGAACACAAGATTTCCTTGGTTTAAATTCTCGTCCGGGTACCCGGATCCTATCAGCGAATATGATTCTACTGTGAGCCCTTACAGCAATTTATTTGTCGCGGTTCTTTTTTAATTTAATTATCGAACGAGGGAAAAGGATGGCATGTTTCACCGGCCAACAGCCGCCCCCTCTCAAGTGCTAATTAGGACTAACTACATTTTGAAAGTTCCTGAAAAGAATAGAACGTAAACTATAGGCAATCCGGCGGGAAAAAGTATATACGCGTAGAATCGGTCAATTTCGCCACGATAAATTAGAGAGTGTCAACATTTTTCGATTCTCCTACAAACCGTTCAAATGCTTAGGCCAAGTCGCAATCGTTGGTCCAACACGCATGCGCACAAAAAGAACTAGTGTCTGACCTCTTGTCCCACATGTCTTGTCGCATCAGGTTTAACATGCCACCAATCTTGTACGATAGTGTTCACTCTGGTTCTCCTTCAACACGTATAAATCTTTCGCCTTTTACTAAAGATTTCCGTGGAGGAGAACAACTGAATGAGTCTATAGACCAATTTTTCCTTGCCCTACCTTTCGGTGGGGCTCCTAATGCAAGTAAGTACAAGATTACACAACGCATTGATTCCAGGGTATGGCGGTTTTATGCTTCCAGTACGGCTAGCAACATAGTTCTCTGTATAAAACTAATTCTGTGTGGATACCAGCTAGTAAGTTCGTCAGTCTGGGCCCTATTAGGCACAGTCGTCGTCGAGGCCAATCTATTCAACAACATTTTTATAATTCTAAAATAGCAGTGTCTTTAATATCAGCCATATAAATTAGTCACGGTCATTTTCTGTAGCCATGTAGAGAAATAACATGGTCGGACTCTCGACTTAGCTGCTTCCTCCGTGATCCTGTTTCTTCCTCGTAGTGCTTTTATGATGGTTATGCAACTTACTGTTATGCGTTAAACAAAGTCTTAGATGTTTCTTGTTTACAAAGATTTTCGGAGTTACGCAAACTACTTTTATTTATCGCTGGACATAAAGTATTCAGTCTCGTTCTGTTATTAGGAGCCCCGCCGAAACGCGGGGCGACGAAAAATTAGTCTAAAGACTCATTCAGTTGTTCTCCTCCACGGAAATCTTTAGTAAAAGGCGAAAGATTTATGCGTGGTGAAGGAAAACCAGAGTTAATAGTAAAGTTGAAGCTTGGCGCCATGTAAAACGTGATGCGACAAGACATGTGGGACATTGGCCTTTGTGTGCGCAAGCGCATTTGGGACGGTCTATTCTATGTGAAAATTTCTTCTCGGGAGCTTTCAAAATGCTGTGGGATCTATTGAGCGTACGGGAAAAGATGGGCGACTGTGTATTTTACAACAGTACAACGCGAACTTTACACAGAGGGCACATCCAGAGCTATGTTTTTGCGAAATTCGTCCCTGTACTAGCAATATTGTTCATGCTGGGTTTAAAGCTTTTAGAGCTTTTTTCTTTTTTGCATTTTTTATCGCTTAGCTATCACTTGTTTTTTATTCGCTAAGAATTGTCATTTGGATAAGCACTTAAGGCGGCACTCGGCCGGTAATGCGGCATCCTTTTCTCGTTTTCGGCGATGACAAATAACTGCGACGAATAAATCTCTTTTGCTTTTAAGGAGCCCCGCCGAAAGGCAGGGTGAGGAAAAATTGGTCTATAGACTCATTCTGTTGTTCTCCTCCACGGAAATCTTTAGTAAAAGGCGAAAGATTTTTATTTTTTTGGCGGAATGATGAGCTAGGTGCAATGCCCACCACCCATTAGTTACCGCTAGCCACACTGGAAATCCAGGTGGCTAGGGCCGCCGGGGTGGGGGAGCCCCTACTTGAACGTAGCCAGCTCGCCAAAATCGCCAGGGAATCGAACCCCGCCTCACCCCCCAAAACTAAAGACTAAAAATCCAATAAAGACCAATAAACATAGAAGGCCACAAAAACGATCATAGCGGAGCCATGCAAGATGCCCAGCCAAAACTATTGAGAACAAAGACAAATTCTCACAGTACAACCAATTTATGTGACCGAGAAGAGCTAAATAAAGCAAATGAAAACCAAAAGGGCCATTAAGACTAAAAGATAAGGAAACGTTCAAAAGGAAAACCAAAATCTCCAGTAGAAAAGGATAAAAAGCCAACGTATCTTAAATATGGAAAACAAGGTCGGAACCCCGAAGGGAACAAACCACACCGTTTCCACCCCACTGACGAATAAGATAGCGCTTACGGCGAACAGAAACAAAGCGCTTGAAGAAAACGGGAAGATGAAAACGCAAACGGGATTTGAGACCAGCTAATAATGACAAAGCCCCAGGCTTTACAGATCGAAAACGAAAATCGTTTCTCTGGTTCCTGATAAGAAATTTAAACACATGGAGCAAATAAACAAAAACACGCGGGATGACCCGCAGCTCGTCAGGGTTAAATCCAAAAAGTGGGGGCAAGTGGAGCAGATAGAAACAGCAAAGACTGAATCCAATCGATACCACTCTTAGCAAGAGCGCAGTGGAAGAACAAATGTTCGGCCGACTCAAGATGGAAACCGGAAAAGCAAGCAGGGGGGAAATCACAACAAACGAAACAAGTCGATCCATAGTAAAGAGGGCGCCATGAGCCACTTTCCAGGATAGACCGACCACAGGGCGATCCAGCAGCATAAAGAAAAGTTGCTTCCAGGTTAATGGCCAATACAGATCACCAAAAACAGGTCTAAATTTCTCGGCACAATGTGGATCAACACGAGAAAGCTCAAGTAAACGCGCGTACGTGTACTTGCAAGACACGGAAGACACCGGTTTCCTTGCCCCTGAAAGACCACTGATGGAAAGGGTGTCGGAGGGGTAAAGTTAGCCACCAACAGCGCGCCAGGCATAAAGAAGGGACGCATAGAAAGGAGGAAGGCGCCTGGGAAAGAACTCGGATGGACCGGCCAGAACGTCAAGAGGGTCTATACCGTAACGGTCAAAACACCAATAGGTAAAAGGGGAGACCCAAGAGCTCGGGGAGACAACATAACGCTTAACCCATTGGACGAGGAGAGCTTGAGCTTTATGCTCGATTGACACAACAGAAAAACCACCACAGTCTTTAGGCTGAACTACAACCTTTCTGCTGACTTTGGCCTTTTTGCCAGACCAGAAGAAAGCGAACAGATGCGAGTTAAGCTCCTTAGCAACCCAAGAGGGCATGTGGACTAAAGAGGCTACATACCAGATTCGAGATAAAGCAAGTGCGTTGGCAACAAGAGCCTTGCCCGAGAGAGACAATGAGCGACATCTCCAAACATGGAAGCACTTAGAAACTGAATCAATGCGCGGTCGCCAATTCGCTGTATGTAAATCGCCAAAGCCGATATAGACACCAAGAACTTTGATCGTCTGACATGACCAATCGATTACGACAGGAGAATCGAGGCGATTACGCCAAGGGCCCAGCCAAAGGCCTTTGCACTTGCCAAGATTTAGCTTTGAACCAGAAGCCTTCTCGTAATGTCTGTAAGTATCAAAAACAGCTTGAACGCCTTCGTTGGAGGTTACAATAGCCGAGGTGTCTTCTCTTTATGCAGAAACAACCGGGAGAGGAGAAAGGACGTCAGGAAGTGATAATACTAGGATGCGACCTAAGATTGGCAGCAAGAACCTCTATTGTAAGAACATAGAGCAAGGGCGACAAAGGACATCCTTGTCGCACACCACGGGAGGGGTAAAACACTGGGGTACTATAGCTATTGAAAAGTACACAACTACGAAAATCGGTGTACAGAAGACGAACCCAACGGATAAAAGAGGGGCCAAAGCCTATTCGACTTAGAGTATTAAACATAAAGTTCCAATCAACCCTGTCGAAGGCCTTCTCCTGGTCAAGAGAGAGAATGGCTGCTGGAGTATCCGTTTCACTGGTATAGTCAACTAAATCACGTAGTAAGGAGACATTTTCACCGATATAGCGACCGGGAGCACCACATGTCTGATCCTTCTCAACAGCATTGTGAATAACCCTGAGCAATCTACCAGCGAGGGTTCGGGCACAAAGCTTATAGTCGACGTTTAAGAGGGTGATAGGCCTCCAATTCTTACGATCCAATCTGTCAAACACGACGGGCTGGCTTCGTATTCGAACTCCAAAGTTCATGTATGACCCTCTCAAGTTTCTCCCGTGCTTCGATCGGGCCATGTAAACAGATCGATCAATCAGTGAAGCCTGTATCAAAAAATTCTTTTAAAAAAAATTAAAATCTCGTTAACAGGTTAAAACGATGTGAATTGATGTGTTAAGTGTATTTGTGCTTACCACTACGTGGAGTCCTCGGTAGTATAGTGGTGAGTATCCCCGCCTGTCACGCCGGAGACCGGGGTTCGATTCCCCGCCGGGGAGAAATTTTTTTGCTCTCTTTTCACAGGAGGCCAAGAAAATCTTGCATTTTATTCACTGCTTGCAAGTAACATCGTTTTCTTCTCGGGAATGTTTCATCTTTTGTACGGAAATTCATTTTTTTAAAGATCTAACTGAGTCAACGGCGCGAAATAATGTAAAAAGCAGGCGGATTATTCATTTTTAGAAACTGAGTGGAAAATGATTATAATATACTTTGTTCTTACATTGCTCACACATTATCAAGCAGATCAGTGGACCAAAATGAGAGGAATAGCAAACCAGCTTTTATTTCGGTTATTTATCTTTGTATTTGTATTTGCACTTTTATGTTGCCTTTGTAATAATAAAATTTATTATTTTAAAGAAAATGAGAGGAATAGCCTGAAGAAGAAAAGAAGAGGAATAGAAAACAGCCGAAACACTGGCTCGAGACTGAAGAATTCGCCAAAAATACTCACTCCCCGGCGGGGAATCGAACCCCGGTCTCCCGCGTGACAGGCGGGGATACTCACCACTATACACCGAGGACTCCTCGATGTGCATGGTTAAAACTGCTTAATTGAGCACTTTTTCTTTTTCTTCCCCGGCTCACAGCTGCAACTGAGTTTGTTGATCCACACTTTAACCAGAAAAGATATTTTAAGAGCCGATGCTTATCTTTTCTCTCCCCATAACACACGTAACAAGCGTTTTTTGTGAAAAATTAGTTCACTATACTACCGAGGACCTCTCGAGATAAAATGTAAAGATTTTACATTTTGCTCAATTGAACACTATTTCTGAAGCGTAGAAAGAGTAAAATAATTGACCGAATGAAAAAATCGAAAAAGAATGCTTTGAGCACCTTGGTACATTTCTCAAGTGCTTCAATTTTCGAAGTGGTTCTATTGTCGGTGGCAATAGCTTTCTGAAATTGCGTCTGTCGACCGCGAGATGGTTTTCTTGTATCATAGTGTATTTTTAAATGAATGTGCTAGCCAATCAGAATGCAATTAAGTCCTTCAAAACAAAAACACAAGCACGCACAGGATTCTGGTTGACACTGGCTCAGAAAGTTACGAGGCCGCGGCAAACACGAGAGAAAGGCTGGAGCAATTGGAAAGTGGCTTGTGCACACCCTCGCTTGCGGCTCGGGTTTACCAGCAAATTTTCATATTATCCCAAACTTACGATCTCGCCATGTGTTAGCACGCGCGTCATTTTCTGTGAAATAGCTGTTTTCAAAAGCTCCCTCTCCCGACGGAGCGGCTTTAGTGCTGAACGTAACAGTAATACATGTATCGACAGGTGTGAACGTAACAAAACAACAAAGGCTTCTTTGAGGCTACGACTATTGTGCATGATGAAGTACATGCCTCAGTATAAGCAGAAAAGATGAAAACATTTTGGTTTTGTTTCAAAAATAAATTTCTTTCTTCTGTCCCTTCTTTAGACCTCTTAAAATCACACTCAAATCACTGCCCTGACTACGCAATACAATGATGCATAACGCTCTAGACACATACACGCTTTGCGGACCTATGTCAACACGCATGCGGGGGGGGGGGGGGGGGGGGTATCAAGCGTACGATCTTCTTTTTTTCTTTTTTCCTCCGAGGTGTTTTTTTTTTCCAAGAAGCCGTTAAGTGCTTCCCATTTATAATAATTCATTATTTTGCTCAATATTCATGCCGTTCATGCATCATGTTACTAAAACCCATGCTTGCCAGGAGCCCGCGTTCATTTCCTAACAAGGACAACAAATACTTTCCAGGTTTTTTTAAACAATTCAAAGAGGTAAAATACTCGCACCACATGCTCTCAGCTATAAATATCTCATCATGTCCTTGCCACCAAGTGGAGTCCTCGGTAGTATAGTGGTGAGTATCCCCGCCTGTCACGCGGGAGACCGGGGTTCGATTCCCCGCCGGGGAGAAATGCTTTTGCTTTCTTTTTACAGGGGGCCAAGAAAGTCTTTCATTTTATTCACTGCTTGTAATTAACATCGTTTTCTGATCAGAAATGTCTTATGGTTTTTTTCTGATAAGTCAATTTTAATAAATTCTATCTGAGTCAACAGCGCGCAATAATGTCATCAAAGAACTCTTCGAGATTCGACTATTTTGCATGGAGTATGCGTTGGGGAAATGTTAGTATTGAAAGCGATTTGCGATGCATTAAGGGGGGTCCTTCTTAACTACTAAGTTGTTGCTAAGGAAGGTATCTAACCGCCATATTTTGGAAACTTGACCTGCTACGGATAAGCTTTTTTCGCAACTTTGTTCAATTGAAGAGTCCTTCAAGAGTTTCAAATCACGGCCATATTTGACAAGTGGCGTGGCCAGAATAGAAAAAACCCTAAAACTGAAAGGGCATATAAAACTGAAAGTTAAAATCAGTGCCAATAGATAAAGAATGTCCACATGCTTAATGCTTCGTATGGGTTTTACAAAATTTGCATTATTGTAAAAGTTATGATATAATAAACACCCGTATTTTCAGACTTTCTTCAGTAGCGCTTTTTTCTTTCTTGTAAACGGTAATCCCATACGTAGGATTATAAAGAAGGCTATGTTATCTCCGATTCTTTAAAAAATTCAGAACTCTTCCTTTTTTCCTCCAAGTTTTAGGGATTTTAAATTCTAACGCGCGGTTTAGGACTGGCACTAGTTATGCAGGCGCAATGTCAATATTTCAAGCAGGTATTTCCTGCCCCACAAAATTTACCATTTAGCGTTGCAAAACGGTCCAAAATGGCTTGCCACTAAAACTGGTCTTCAGGAATTCCCTAGCAACTGCTCTAGATCTGTAGTTAAGAAGGACCCCCCTTAACCCACTGACTCACAGTCCAGAAGGCTTTTATTAGCGCGCACCCACCCCCCAAAAAGTTCCTGGCTCTTTTACGGCATTTAACACAAACGTGCGAGTGGGAAAAATATACCATATGTGTACTAAATTCAGACAAATAATTCCTTTCTGAAGTAAACGTTTATTACAACTAGACACTCTGAAAGACCAATTCATGATTTGAAATGTTAATTATCAACCCCTATAAATTGATCCCAAACCAAACTTGAAGACTGTGAAAAAAATTTCTTCACCTCCACGCGTCATTTTAACAACTCGCAAAAACACGAACTGTTTCTACAAAATATAACACTAGTTCAAAACACTCTGGTGAAAGCTAGGTTTTCATTCTGTACAACTGTCACTGACATTTATTTAACCACCAGTGGTATTATCTTGGTACAGAAAAAGCGGTAATTGGGGATAATAATTTGCGAATCATGGTGCCATGAGATAGCGGAAAACTACTGAATTCCTTATAATAATAATAATAATAATAATAATAATAATAATAATAATAATAATAATAATAACAATAATAATAGATAATCAAAACTTTATTGAGCACTTTTCATACAAAATTGAATCTTAGGTGTACGTGGTTAAAAATATATAGATACAAAATTTTGCTTGTCCTTAGGTTCTTCCCATGAAATAATGTCAGTAAAAATTTGAATAACCTACCTATAATAATAATTTAAAAAAACAACTAGTGTTTACACGATGGCTCCCTCCTGGGTTTCAACGTCAATATCAATGTTCTTAAAGTCACAAAAGGCTTTCCTTCTAGCTCTTGAACCTCTTAGACAGATTAGTGCGGATCTTAGTAAAGCGAAGGATGTCCTTGCTCTTATCCAGGAGATTGTTTTAGCATAATGTTCTCCTTTCTTGATGGAGATCAGCTGCGCCAGTCTGGAATGGTATTGCAAGCACTCGTTTCCCATGCCGCCTGTTGACGTGAAAATAAGGGGTGTAAAAGTTCCTTGTTCGATATCCAAAACCCTCCTCGCGTAAAGGCGCTTCTTCTCGTTCTCATGATTGCGGTATATCTGTTGGAGCTCTAGGTCCCTATACGAATCGGCATTAGGGTGACAAACCCTCACGTCAAAGAATGCTGATCGTTGGTTCTCCCAGAACCCGCGCGCATGAATATCCAATCTCGCATCTGGAGCTCGATTAGAACCTCTTCCCAGCTGTTCACCCGAGATATCTTGCAGGACAGGCTCAATCTCAACATCGGTACAAACCATATTCAGGAGTTCGGCTTCTAAGTCCCTCAGCTCATTGTGACGTTGGGTAACGAACCCACCTCTCTTGCATATCATTGCGTGGTCCACTGTAACCATATTCAGGAGTTCGGCTTCTAAGTCCCTCAGCTCATTGTGACGTTGGGTAACGAACCCACCTCTCTTGCATATCATTGCGTGGTCCACTGTAAAAGCATCACCGCATACACAGGTGGAGGGGATATCATCAACCGGCCAATCGTAGCGCAGTTAATAATAATAATAATAATAAAAATAATAATAATAAAACAATCTTTAAAGAGGAAGCGCCCGTCACGTAAATACGTGGTTTTCAGGGAGGTCCTCCATAGAAATAAAAAAGTACAAATGTCACAGATCTAAAAATATAAAATAAACAATAATTGAAACTACGAAAACTACCTACCGTCCTAAAAAGTAATTACAAATAGTTATCTATTAACAATACGTCGTCCTTCCACAAAATTAACACTCAGATTGCTTTTTATGCTATCCATCACTATAACTAATAACAAAAAAATACTTGTTTGCATTTTCCGAAGTACTGTAGTAAATCTTTGCATGTAAAAGGTCGTAAACTGAACACAATTATTAAATAAACAACAACGCGATGGTAAGTCGGCCACACGCTGCATATCAGATATCACCATGCTCTTTTCAAATCAATACGCTTCAGAAGCCTAAAATTCCAAACGTAAACTGGGCAAATGAAAGAAACTTGAAGGAAGTTTTGTTTTAGATTAAATCTCATTTCAAGATGTAGCTACTAATGTATCAAAGCTTCAAAATTCTGCATATTTTTGAAGCCGTGAGATCCTGCATTATTCACGCTAAAGCGTAAGTTTAATTTTAGCCCGAATGCTTTTTGCAGTCAATTTTTCATTTATTGGCTTTACCGATACTTCTAAAAATTCCATTTAAGTTCGAAGCAATATTGTACATTACCATTTTCCTGTCTGAAGTCTTGAGAAGCTGCATTAAGTCGTGATCAAGTCCGTGAATTGTGATCAAAACAAAAGATTGCGTGACGAGCTAAAAATACTTCTTTCAATGAAGACGACAAACAATAAACTTGAAAAGATAGAAAATAACATTAGCCAATATCCTCTGACAATGAAGATTCGCAGCACCTTTTAAGCATGTAAAACTAAGCGATTCAATCGATGAATAGCACAGATCTTTGAAAAATACCTACCTGTAGTTTGCAAAAGGCTAGACAGGGTAAATGACGAGCGACGCGTGAAAATAACACTTCGGGATCGAGAAGTGCTGACGCATTCCTATCCAGTGACGTTTTTATCGCCCACAGCGAAAAGTATTCCCTTGACAAATTAAAACAGTCCCTTGAGAGTATAGAAAAATGTGGGTCAGAGAGTGCCAACCCAATGCCTCCAATTTTTACCATTTTTCTTTTACCAAGCAAACGAGTCGAAAAAAGCAGACGGAGAATTAATTTTTAGAAAATGATTAACACATACTTATTTCTTACATTGCTCACAACATTATCAATCAGATAAGTGGATGAAAATGAGGGAAATAGCCTGAGAAAAATCAAAGGGGCCCTATGAGCCCACGACTGTTTTGTCTGCAAAGTGTTTTTTGAATTGAGCATGATAAGTTTGATCTTGCCTTCTTTGATTGAATCGTTGAATCGGCTGCATAATATTTCACCTTTGTCGCGCACAGCGTGACACTGATAATCTTCTGTCAGCTAGCGATTACATGAACTTCGCTTTCAATTTTGCTTTGACGGTCACATGAAAACTTAAGACGATTCTGTTGATTTTCTATGGGGCAGAAACAACATACACGTGATTTAAGAGAAATAAAAACCGAACATTTTCATAATCGATTTTCAATCAAATTATCTTCATATACCCATCAAAAGAAAAACATAAGCACCTAAAGTACAGTAGTCTGTCATCGGTCTTAAATCGGCTGCAAAATCTTTCACCTTTGTCGCGCACACAGTGACACTGATAATCTTCTATCAGCTATCGATTACATAAACTTCGCTTTCAATTTTGCTTTGACCGTAACATGAAAACTTAAGAAAATTCCGTTGATTTGCTATAGGGCAGAAACAACATACACCTGATTAAAATAAAATAAAAACAGAATACGGTATGTTCACAATCGATTTTCAAATTATCATCACAAACCCATCAAATCAAAAGCATTAGCGCCTAAACTACAGTGGTCTGTCATCGGTCTTAATAAACAGCAACGTCAAACTGAGAGTAGCGTTACATGTAGGTCTGCCAACCATCTGTCAACGGCCTTTTGTTTACAGCCGATCGACCCACCTGCGCCAAAATCGTCCTTTTTACGTTCCTTTACTCCTTTTTGCATACGCAAAACAATTTTGGCCACTTCTAAAGGGTGGTTTTAGTGGTTTTTCGTATCTTGGGTAGCACACCTTTGTATTTTTGGAATCAATAGTTGTTCTTTGTAAGATTTTCGATTGTAATCAGGATATCTTTTGCATCAGATGACTGACTGACGCATCCTCAATAAACTTTTTTTATTATTATTTAAACACGGTAAAAACATCAGTTACAAGTTAAGAATGATTACATCACATTAAAAAAAAACTGATTTACATGTTTGCCGTGTGGGAGCACGAGGGAGATGTCAGGCAATTGATAAGTCTTTTAAAGTGGCTAAAGGATCTAGCAGCTCTGGCATCGTGGGGAAGGCTATTCCACAACTGTGCCCCACTGTAACAGAAACTTCGTTTTAAAAAATCAGTACGGGGCTTAGGTAGAGCTAACTTATTTGCCTTGTCTCTAAGATTATATCCTGTGCTGAATGGTTTAAATAGGTCTTGTAAGTACTCCGGAGCTTGTTTATTTATGGTTTTAAACATTAGTTTCGCTTTATGCTTTTTCCTTCTGGTATAGAGGGAATCCCATCCAAACTTTAATCGAAGGACGGTAGCACTAGAATAGAAATCCGACTTCGTAATGATCCTAATGGCGCGATTCTGTAACTTTTGTAATTTATCAGTCAGTTTATTGCTGAGACCATCCCACACAGGACAGCAATAGTCGAAATACGGTTCAATGAGAGCTCTATATAGCAAAATAGCTGAATCTTCGCAAATGAATGGCCTCAGCCTTTTAAGAGCACCTATACCAGAGGAAACTACCCTAGCAATCTCATTGACATGTTTGGTCCGTGACAAATGTTGGTCAATGTGGATTCCCAGGGATCTAGTGTGGCAGACTCTATTAATCTGTTGGCCTTCAATATGAATGTTTATTGAATGGTTGGCGGTATTTGAAAGCCTCTGACGCGAGCCAATAAACATAAGCTCGGTTTTAGCAATATTTAAACTTAATTTATTTACCGTCAGCCATTCGTGAAGGTTAACAAGTTCGTCATTTATTGAATGTTCTAGTTCGGGTAAGCTATTGGCGGCAATGCTAATGCTGGTATCATCAGCGTACATCCGAGGGGAGGCTTTACTCAGACAATTCGGCAGATCGTTGATATATATCAAGAAAAGGAGAGGCCCAATTAAGCTTCCCTGTGGGACGCCACAGGTGACAGGGCGTGCGCCAGATAGCTCACCATTAACTAGACACTTTTGTTGTCGGTCACTAAGATAAGAGTCAAACCACCTTAGGGACTTTTGATCAACTCCATAGCAAGCTAACCTTCGCAAAAGAATCTTGTGGTCTATTGTGTCAAAGGCCTTTTTCAAATCTATAAATACCACACCATTAATAAAACCGTTATCTATATTAACAGACCAGCTGTTAGTAGCTTCAAGCAAGGATGTAAGGGTGCTATGTATGGATCTAAAGCCGGATTGACAGTTAGCTAGAAGATCGTTTACGTTAAGATACTCATAAAGTTGATTGTATATTATTCTTTCAAAAATCTTAGCAACAGCAGGAATAATCAAAATCGGTCGGTAATTATTGGCATCCTGTCTAGCTCCCTTTTTAAAAATTGGCGTAACCCTAGCTAATTTCCATTCAGTTGGAACAATACCAGTGGAGATCGATTGATTGAACATAAATGTTAGGGATGGTGCAAGAATATTGGCCGCTAATTTGAGAAACTTGGATGGTAAATTGTCCAGGGCAGTCGCCTTATTACTTCTAGCTTTTCAAGTAATTTCAGGACTTCACTCGTGCAGCAACTGCCAAAAGAAAAGGTCTTGTTAGCAGAGATGAGAAAGCTTTCTGGTTGGGTATTTACATTGAATGTCTCGTGTTAGTGTAGTCAGAATGGTTTGCTGTTATATCTGAAGCTTCGTTAAACACGACGGGCTGGCTTCGTATTCGAACTACAAAGTTCATGTATGACCCTCTCAAGTTTCTCCCGTGCTTCAATCGGGCCATGTCAACAGATCGCTCAGTCAGTGAAGCCTCTGTCAAAAAGTTCTTTAAAAAAAGTTTTAAATCCGTTAACAGGTTAAAAAGATGTGGATTAACGTGTTTGCTAAATTTGTCCACTCTCCCACGAAGAGTCCTCGGTAGTATAGTGGTGAGTATCCCCGCCGGTCACGCGGGAGACCGGGGTTCGATTCCCCGCCCGGGAGTAAATGTTTTGGTGTCGAGCCAGTGTTTCGGCGGCTTTCTCTTCTCTTTTTTTCCCTCAGGCTATTCCTCTCATTTCCATCCACTTATCTGATTGATAATGTGTGAGCAATGTAAGAAAAAAGTATATGATAATCATTTTCTAAAAAATAATTATCCGCCTGCATTTTACATTATTACGCGATGTTGACTCAGTTCGATCTCTACAAAATGACTTTACATACAGAACACAAAACATTTCTGAGCAGAAAACGATGTTAATTAATATATTGCAAGCAGTGAATAAAATGAAAGATTTTCTTGGCCTCCTATGAAAAGAAAGCAAAATAATTTCTCCCCGGCGGGGAATCGAACGCCGGTCTCCCGCGTGACAGGCGGGGATACTCACCACTATACTACCGAGGACTTCTTGTAATAAATTGTAAAGATTTTACAAAGTGCTCAATTGAACACTTCTTCTGTTTTCCGTTTTCTGGCCATTTTTTGTTGTACGAAGATTTAACCGACAAAAAGTTGAATTTTGAAGGCAAGAACTTCACTTGAACTCACATATCCAGCCACAAATCGGCCGTCATTCATGCCTGAAACTGAAAAGATGTCACTTCCTCGGCCGAGGCCGAGAACTAAAACCATGCCATCGAGGAGAGACCGCAGGACAGCTTTGGTCGCCACAAACTTATACCCGCTACGGTACGGTACCTATCTTTTGTAACGTCGGGAAATCTCTTTATCTCCCTTATTTTAATGCCTTGTTCATATCATACAAGCGCATGCATGAGGACCTGTTAAGGTTGGGTAAATGCATGTCTCTCGCCTGAATTTCAAAGCTTGTCATGTCGCAATTTGGAATAGCCGGCATGTTGCTGTCCGAGTCTCGTCCGTTTCGTCTAAAGATGGACGCAGGAGTTTCTAAGTGACTTAAATAAACGGCCCGCAATACATGCATAAGTGGTTGGAAATACACCGTATTCTGTAGTAGTACTGACAATATTAACTGATTTCCTTGTTTGGCTTTCAATGCTACCCACCCCCCCCCCCCCCCTCACTTTTCTAGTGGTCCGTCCCTAATCAGAACCCTAAAGCATGCACAAACAGGGTGACAGGAAGCAAATTTTTCGATCATACAAGGCAAAATTTCATATCTATCCCACCTATCGCGTCATTTGTCAGTTTATTTTCGAAAAAATCTTTTTTTTTTCTTTTTTTTTTTTTTGGGGGGGGGGGGGGGGGGGTAAATAGATCGCTTAATTTAACACCAAAAATCCCGACACAACTGATAGTCGTTTCACAACAAGACAACACCATAAATTTCTTTCGTTTTTTTTTCCTTCAAACATTTCAGCTTGATAATTCCAAAGCAATGTTTGATCATCATAATTTCAATTAGAATTAGTCAGTGTGTAACAAAAAAGGAAGAAATTATTGGAGAATCCGGGTAACGATCCCGATACTTCCCGCATGCCGAAGCGGGCGCTCTACCATTTGAGCTAATTCCCCCGTGAACAAGCTTCTATCACGCCGTTAAAAAATCACTCGTTCGCAAATACCGCCAGCTTTCTCGACTTCATACCAATCCCCTTGCGACTTAGCGGCAACGACAAAAGCATGCGCCCGCTTAAACTCTCACACGATTGCGTATCCCGCCAGGTACGCATGCTGGGTACTGCTTTTTACGATTATTTTGCAATTATAAGTGCTGACTCCGTGGATCGATCAGTCAGTTCTCGTAAACTCCCAAGGAACTACTCTTCCTTCCTTCCTTTCCTTTCCCCAAGGAAATACGAACACGTCAACACTTGCGGTTTGATGGCAAGTGTTTGTAATACTACTGTTTAAAACCAATCAAAACAGAACTTTCGAGAGTTGCTTGTTCGGTCAAGCTTGTGCAGTAAGGAACGAGGACTCTCACAGGCACGAGTTTACGGGAAAAAACTTTGCAGTGTATCCATTGTGTAGAGCGTGCGCCTTTTTGCTGAAAAAAAGGATTGAGGTCGTTTGCTCTCTTTGTCATCAATTAAGAGGAAGATTGATCAGATGGTAGAGTACTTGCTTGGCACAAGTACGACCGGGATCAATACCTTATTAACCGCTACGCTATGTTAATTTTTGACTTTACGAATTAAAACATCTGATCATACGCCTGCTAATATGTACTTGATTCACCACCCGCTATTTCCCTAAAGGATTGTGAGCAAAATACAAAGCCTTCTTGGAGTTCGCATGAAATATAAGTATTCTCACCTCCTTCATATCAGCGTCTGGTCCGTTAGCTCAGTCGGCAGAGCGTGGTGCTGATAACGCCAAGGTCGTGAGTTCAAGCCTCACACGGACCACAATTACTTTTCTATATTTTCTATGAGAGCGTTTTGTTAGTGAATAAGACTTTGGGGATCGTTTTAAGTCTTTTTTTTTGTTAAAACAAATTTAATTCTTTTTATTAAAATAATTCGTATCTGGAGACTCCGTGGTTCCGCCGTAGAGGTCTATTGAAACTGGCCCAACCACAAAAGACTAGTGTTCTTATGCATAATTTCTTTTCATTTTTGAACTCCGAATGTGTATTTTTATCAGGAATGGAACGAAAACCAATCTGTTACATCGAGTCAAAGGCGATGTTGGATTTCTCCACGTGGTTAGGCAAACGAAAGACGAAACTATGTACTTCTTAGCGACAGATCTTGCTTAAAATTATCTTGTTCTCTTTTTAAGGAAAAAACTCTTTCGTAGAGTAGATACTTGAAATTTATTCCAGTGACATTTTCCAAGTAAGTTTATTTTCACAAGTTGCAATGGACAGCAGTCGTGTCTGGGGCATTAGCTCAAATAGTAGAGCACCCGCTTAGCATACGGCAAGTACCAGAATAAATATCCGGATTCTCCGTGTCGATATTATAACCTTAGCAGCTCAACAAGTATTTTATTACATGTACAATAACAGTATTTTGTTAAATTTATTTTTCAAAACGGGTTTTTCTTGCTTATTTCCTTTGATGCCAGTTTTTTCAGAAAAGAAAAGAGAAAACAAAATGGAAAAGGAGTATTGTAGTCTAAAAGGATATTGCGACTTTTTGCATAAAAATTAAATGGACATTTTACCAGAAATATATCAGTGCTTTATCTCTTGAAAGAGAAATATGGTGGCATAACTTTGTGGAAATCAATTGAAAAAAGTATTTAACAGGGCTTGTCCGGAGTCGAACGCTGGACCTCTCGCACCCAAAGCGAGAATCATGCCACTAGACCAACAGGCCTTTCCTCAAGTACTATCATGCTTTGTCAATTAAAGAGTAACTATGACGATGACGAGTACCAGTCTATTTCAGAAAAGCTGATCAAACGATTAATTCTCTCAATGATATCCCCTAAGCAACAGCAGTATGTGTTTTTCATCTACTTACGATAGCTACGATAGCACCACGAAGACATTTCTATCACTTTTCACTATACTACTAATGTGCATTTGCAACTTGCATCTTAAAATTTGGCAATGCGTTCGGCCTCACGACTCGTCTTCAGAAAACATTCTTTAATATTCCTAGGCGCTACTTTTCTTTCAAGACCAGCTTCCTCCTTTTTTCTCATTTTTTCTTCATCATTCACACCTAAAATAATCTAATCAACGCCCGTACAAGAAGTCAGAAGTAACACAAAAGGGAAGGGAGTGGAGAATGGCATTGAATGTTCGAAAAGTAGCTCGAGTTTCTTTTAAAAATATTCTGAAGTAGAACAACATGATAATAACTATTGGAATGATCTTTCTGTTGACTAAAGCAAAACGAAACGTCCCCGGGTGGGCTTGAACCACCAACCTTTCGGTTAACAGCCGATTGCGCCACGGAGACTTGTTAGTATCTTCGAGCATTTTTTTATGTGATAAGGGGTTGAGAGTTCATCACCTTTCATTATGTTGATGAAACTCGGCTACGAAATTTATTTTCTGTTAGACCTGTATAACGGAAAGGTGCGGTCAGCACTGGATAGTAAGTGACTTGACCATAACACGACACAAAACAGGTGTCACACTACCAGCGAATCAGAGGAGTTGCAGATTAACGCCTTTATCAAAAGCTATTTTTTCAAGCTTGGCCTGTTGGTCTAGTGGCATGATTCTCGCTTAGGGTGCAAGAGGTCCCGGGTTCGACTCCCGGACAGGCCCAAGAAATATTTTTGGACCAGGAGCTGTTGTCGGGTGGATTAAGACGATTTACACATGGTAGGTTTTTTTTTCTGAGACGCAGAATTTCGCGTTCGTTGCAACTTTTGACATGTTGATTGACAGGCTTTATATGCCGGTGAATAGATAGTACTAACATTTCTTTTTTTTTTTTTTCAGTTCGAAAGATGGCGATGGCATGGTGCCAATTTTGCCATCAGGACACAATCAAACACGTGCACACATCAAGATTGTGATGCATGGGCGCGTTGGACAGCCAGGTCCAAGATATGCATTTATTTGACACATCAGTAGGATACAGCAAACGTCGATAAAGTTACATCCAAAGCTTATATGCACCACAGCCGGTCACGTTACCCCTACAAAGTGCTATAGACACTTTGCATAAATGGCGTCCAAATTTGAATAACAATGCTTTGTACATCCTTAGCCTCGTATAGATGTTTATAGACAAAAGATTTTTTACGTGAGTGTGAGGCTTAGGATGTATAAGTGTTGTTATTCAAATGCCGACGCCACTTATGCAAAGTGTCTATAGGCCAAAATAGGGACCGAGAGCCAATGCTATGGTGCAACATTTCCAAAAAAACGAAGTAAAAAATAAGTAAGTGCAAATAAAAGACGAAGAATGTCACAAGTTCTCAACGCACTTTTTCAAACGGCAAATTATTAATTTATGTTAATTGCGATCAACAAAAATTAGATATTGAGGACCAATGTAATTCCTCCACTTCGTTATTTGGTAGGAGCAAACAAATGATAAGACCATAATTACTCGTCCGTATCCTTATTTACTTTTAACTTCATGAAAATGTTTCTATACCCTGGCTAACAAAGGCTTTTCTGGGTGCGATTGTAAGTGGTTTGATCGGTCAGCAAAACTCAATTCGTGTGGCGAGGCCATAAGAAAGGAACAGCCTCTTTTAGTGGCTCACAGTTCGCTTGGACTGGACCGATCAATGAATCAAAGCCTTTGACATCTATGAATAAGTCTTCGGAGAGTTTAATTCGAATAAATGAAGGAAAGCGTGTACATATGGCGCCGTAGCTCAGTTGGTTAGAGCGCCTGTCTAGTAAACAGGAGGTCATGGGTTCAAATCCCATCGGTGCCTTTTTTTATTTTTTGAACCTTACCTACCTTACAAAAATTGCACTTCTTTGTTTCAAATGAGTACAAATATAGAATTGTCTTTGACTGTCGCGCTATAGGATAACACAGTAACTTTTTACCAAAAACGCCGTGAGGTTTTACTCTTTTAGAACTCACTTTCCAAGACCCATCTTTGAACCCACAGGGTTTCTTGTTAGAAAAGCTAATTACGGCTGTTTTAATATATCTTATTATCTCTCTGCCCGCCTCTTCGCGTCTTAATTTTCTTGAAACTGACAAAAATGTCTGATTAAGAATGATAGAAACAAATTATTGCCAAAATGGGGAAGAATAGACTTATCAAAAATGGAATATTTATAGGATGCATTCACTAATACTCAACAAGTGTCAAACTATCTACTTCTGCAACTACTATTGTAGTTGGAGCAGGAATCGCTAGAAACATTTCAGTCCTGTTAATAATCAAGGGAACTCAGACAGTTCACACGGAGCAAAATTATTTGGTGGCAAATCAGTCGCCGACATTAGGAGTTTGCTGTTTTACTGTTTTCCCCTCATCCCACTAATCACGGTACTTCCATGCAGATGGAGTGGTCGGAACTGCTCTTTGTACGTTCTTTGTCAGCTTCAATGTTCCTCTCACACTGACAGTTGCCTCCATATTTAAGCTTACAATTTTTTATAATAAAGCGTTATAACGCCATGCGAAGACTTCTGAAGATGTTGCAGCTAACGCGAGAAACGGTTCGATACGCAATAATCGGAATATAGATTTCGTCTGTTACATTAAACATTCCATTGGTTTTTCATACCGAGACTACTGCTTCAAGACGCACAATACTGTAGTTCTAAGTTTTCAGTCAAATGAAATTAGTATTATAAGGCGTCAGTTTAAGGCGTAACCATTTAGATTGCAGGACAATTTGAGTGGAGTAATCAGAAAGCGGGATTTGGGGTCACATGACCAAATCTGACGACGTAAGCAAAACCTGCAAGGGGGAAAAATCATGCAAGAGTCTCAACTCCAACAGTCTTTGACACGGTAACCTCTCGGCGAGATTACGTGGCAGTGAATGGCAACAAAACAGTGTAAGAGCCAGAGAATTCTTGGGACAAATCGGTAAAATGTTGAACTCGAACGAACAGTTCAAAAGTGGATCGTACGTTCTATGCAGGGACCGCGGAGCATATTTTCGATTGGGGGAGCTGATTCAAATTCCATAGGCAATTGTTGCGTGCGCCATAGCCGCACGCCTTCTTGGGGTCCGGGAGCATGCTTCGGTGGAAAATTTTAAAGTAAATTCTCTCAGGAAGGCTAAAAATGCATCCCAATGTACCAGACGAAGTATATTATTTTATTTCTAATCGGATTTATCATTACGAGCGAAATTGAACTGTAAAGTAAAAAAAAACCACCAAACCAAGGAAGATACAAAGAATTATGATTTCTTACAAATCTCAATCGGTAAATTAACCGAAGTTGCGTCCACGTATTTAGTTTCGTTAGGCAAATTCAGTCGCCACATCGACAAGACAAATCTTAGCTGCTTGTCTTGAATTGTTGGTTTGCAATAAAGCCATATGATGAAACGTTTGTTGGTTCATGCTCGCTAGTATCCATATTTTGACCCTTCTTTCCATCGCGAATGCTCTGTCACCGGTTGCACTTGTAGCAGGATTAACCAGCAGAAACTTAAAAATAACCATATTCTCACTTTTCACGTGTCTCTGTGATCAGCAACGTTCTTTGCCGCCTTCAAAATATCGGCAGTCTCTATGACGATGTATGTAAAAATTGTTACCTGCGACTAACGATGGGCTTGCTTCTGAAAAAGAAGTCCGAAATCTTGGAAGATCTTTTTGTTTTGCTTCCTTTCCGGTTCTGTACCACATCCACGTTGCCGTAAATCATATGAGTCTCTTGATTGCTTATAACGCTGGATTATATATATGATCCTGCGTGATGGCTACAACTACATATCATCGTCCGTTTCGGGTTCTTTTTGAGATTCTTGACGGAAATGGCTAAAGGATGCCTTTGCGCCGACATGTATACAGCATGTTGTTCGATGGAATACCGTTTCTGGTAAAATGTTTACCTGACGGACAAAACCTATCAACTATGCCCTGTCTCAGATACGAACGGCCGCCATATAGTGTGTCCTAGATGTCAGTTAACCATGCACCACAACACCACACTCTCTGGCAGAGGTTTTCATCTATGTGCGCTGTCAAAACGAAATATTTTAATTTATTTTTGTCCACAATCATTGGACGGGGGGGGGGATGACGCCCCCCAAGCCCCCCGGCTCCGCGGTCCCTTTCATGTGTGTGATCCTGGTAAAGGTGGTGGAAGAAAAAAATTGCGCACTCAGTACTCTTTCCATCGAGAAAAATTAAAGTTAGAAAACAAGAAACGTGTCATCCACATCAAGAACACGGACGAATTGTGCTGTCCTTGTGCGTTGGTCACTGTCAAATATCCGGATCTGGCAAAGATCCGAGATCCGGACATTTCGAGAGTACCCTTCCGATTACCAAATCGTGGTGGTTTCAGTGAATCAAGGGTACCAAGTGATCTTTAAGGGACCCAGTAAACTTAAGACAAACAACTCATCCTCATCAAAGTCGGTGATCATCTTCATTGATGCCATTACTTGAAAGGATTCTTCGGCAAAACCCGATGCCAAGGGAAAAATGCTTTGCAAGGCCTGTCAACAAACCAATTGCAGTGATTTCCTATCCTCTGACGGAACCATTGCTACTCTTCCATGCAACGACTGTCACCAAAAATTCTTTGGCAGCACTTGCTTATCCAACCACACCACCTACAGCAGTGGAGATGGAAGCAGAGCTAATGGTAAAAAGAAGAGCGTCTGTCGGACCCGACAAGAAATGTAAATAAGGAAAACAACGCAAACTTTGAAAATGTAAAACGTTAAAGTATGAAAGGGTACACGCCATCTAAATAATAATAACAATAATAATAATAATAATTCAATAATTCAATACTTATAGGGCGCAAATTATCATGTGAAAATGTTCAAATAATAATAATAATAATAATAATTCAATACTTATAGGGCGCAAATTACCATGTGAAAATGTTCAAATGCGGCTTACATGCATAAAAAGTATAAAAACCTAGTTAAAATAGATAGCCTAAACTACATTTAAAATATTAAAATTATAACTGTTTAAAATGTAAATAAACAATAAATATCCTAAATATCCTAAAAACTCAAATAACTGAGTTCCAAAAATATAAACAAGCCGCGCATCCCATAGGGAAACTAGCGCGCGCAGTTGTATCCAACTGAAGCAATGCGTGCGATAGGAAATGGAATTGAGGCACAGAGACAATATATAACCTAAAGAAAAAAAAGATTTAACAAGGGATACGTTGATATTTTTTAACATTAATTGCGCTGCTGTTTGTAGGCATGGTAAAAGAATATCCTATGATAAGAAAAAAAAAACAAACATTTTTTGTCAACTTCAATAGGTATGCTCTGTGTGGACTCCGGTAGACCCAGTCTCCAAAGACACCTGTCTTCGTCTCGTAAAAGGTTCTCACAGGTCACCTCAGTATTTCATGCCGTTGCACTTTAATGTTCCTCAACACCAAATAAAGCCAGGAGACGAAGAGAAAGCGAAAGAATTTCTACCAACACCAGATGTTGATGGAGATGAGCAGTACCAAGTCTTGACCTGGGACATGGAGGTATAAATGTACATTTTAAGCTAGTCTGATCGTATCACATCTTCCCCCGGTAACTCCTTGGAAAAACTCCCGAGGGAACATCCGTGTTGTCCCGAGAACATTTAAACTCCTCAGGCGGGAATTATCTTTCTGCCTTGAGTCATAAGATCGTGTTTCATTTCTGATCACGAGGCTGCTTCATCTCCTGTTGTTGTTACTTTTTTTTACTATTATTAATGTAGCAACACACACTGCAGGGCCGATGAAAAGATTTGCTTTTGTCGATGACTGAATATAGCCTTCAATCGATTTCTTTAACCCACTCTTTAAAATATTTGTTATATTTCAAATATTGTACGTGGATCCCGTTGTTTCTTGGAAAGAGGTCATGAAAACTTTATATTGCTTATACGAGTGGCCTGATGCATGACTAATTGTTGCTCGGCTGAAAGTTATTTTTCGGGATGGGGGGGGGGGGATTGTCATATAGCACAGTTTTACGTTAACAGTCAGGTCTTAACATTGCGCCAAATGGCTACTAGAAGAAGTAGATTTGAGTAGCATTGTAGCCCTATGCACGCAGTACGTGCCTATAATCTACTATTCTTATTGCAGCCTGGGGACTGCATTGTTTTCCACATGAAAACACTTCACGCAGCACATGGAAACAACCTGTCAACACCGCAGCGGGTGTTCTCCACAAGATGGCTTGGAAATGATGCTGTTAAGGGAGACAGGCCGTGGTTGGATCAACCACCAAGCGAGGAACTGAAAGATTTAAAACGAGGAGACAATATCGTAGAATCGGGTGCATTCCCTATTATTTGGACCAGTAAATAAGACCCCTTCTGCCTCCATGCACCACTTTTGCGATCGAAGTTTAGCCTCTGGACCCCACCGCAAAGTACAAAAAGTTAAATGTTAAATGTTACATGTGATTTAGGAGCTGGCAATTCTTTAATTATTTTAAAATCATTTGCAATAATAGTATTGTATGTAAACTATAATGCGGTAAATAAAGTGTGTTGTTGTTGTTGTTGTTGGATAGAAGCAAGAAAAATCGTCAAAAATATGTGATCTTCGCAGTGAATTTCCAATTTCAGCAATTGGAATAAAGAAGAATTAAAAAAATCAGGGCTTCAACGGGATTCGAACCCGTGACCTCCGCGATACCGGTGCGATGCTCTACCAACTGAGCTATGAAGCCACACATTGGGAACAGGTCCATTGTGAGTTCATATTTTCCCGTGAAAGGAGTAAAATGATGTAATGTATATGCTCAGTTGGTAGAGCATCGCACAGGTATCGCGGAAGTCACGGGTTCGAATCTCGTTGAAGCTCTGATATTCTTCAGGCTTCTTTATTCCAATTGCTTAAGGTGGCTTACTACAGTTTTGAGGGGGTAAATGAGCGCAGCTTTTAACTCTTTAATAAAATGACCAGAAAGGTTTTAACTTTCACTTAGTATTGTTTGTTGCATCCTACAACCAATATATGCGACATTTGAGCAATATAGATGCTAATAAACAGCCAAAATGAATATCCGAGTGCTTAAGAGGAGACTGGGCCCTAGTAGTTTCAATAGCGTTTTTCTCAAAATCTGCCCGTACGAACCTACCTCTAAAATTCAAAAAATAGAAATTGGTTCAGATAAAACATTCATGCAAAATAAATTAAAAATCTGTAAGATAGATTTTTTGCAAAATAGGAAAATGTGGTTTTTTGCCTATTTTAAAAATAGCTCAAAATCTGTCTTACAGATTTTTTTTAGATTTTGGCAGTTGACGCGATTCACCTCAAAAAATTAATTGTGAAAATCTCATTATGGGTCGTACGGTAGGTTTTTGAGAAATTTTGAGCCGAAGTTAGGTTTTTACGACCTCCGACAAGAATCGAATTGCGCATGCCCTTTTATTTGAGCGCGCGCTCGTATGACACCACACGTTATGAGCGATGAAAAAAGCGAATTAGAACTCCTCCGTCGGTTGTTTATCAACCTATCTGTAGTATTGTTTTCGTCCTATGACATGTCTAAAACCTTTCGAAACTTTCTGAAACGATTAACTTTCGAATAAAGCGCTCAAACTTGTTTTCGTTTTCTTTAGTGTTGCTCGCGAAAGTTTTGCGAGCGCGAGCGATATTGACGTCAGGCAGGCGAATCGTAGCGCACGCTCTTGCCTCGTAAAAACTGTAGTAAGCCACCTTAAGGACGTTCGCGCTAATTGTTTATGCGCATCCTTACTGCGCACGTAATTCCTGTCGCAACACTTCGCCACGTCATGCATCGAGCGCGCGCGCTGAGGAAACTTTCTAACCGCAAATACGGTGAGTAGCCGTTGCATTAACTTCGCTTGCAGTTTGCCAGCTTAAATGGTCGGTGATCCCTACTTTTTTCTTAACAGATCTCATTTGTTAACGATTATCTACGTTTTGTGAGAAAATGAAAAAAATCTCTCGATTAAAAGGTTGATTTTTTTTGCCCCACGCACGTTCGAATTCCGCTTTTTGATCTTTTCGTTTTGTCGTACGACGGGTTCAAATGCCTCTTCCAGGGCTAAGTTTTGCATAAAAGATGGCAACACTTAAAATTATTTACGCAACAGATGCACTACTTCAAAATATCACCAAGATCGTTTGCCTCCGTTTTCTCATCATCGATAATTTAAACTACAAACCTTGAAAGCCGTGCGAAATTACGCGCGCCAATTTTTCAAAATCAGGGTAGTTTTCTACAGACTTTATCTCTGAAACGAAGTCGGTGACCCCCACTTTTTTTTGTATTTCTGACACAAGTAACTCATTATCCGTCCTCAGTAAAAATTTTAGAAAAATCTATCGACTAGAAAATTTTCGCGCGAACGTCCTTTAATTGGAAAGTCACTGCGAAGATCACATATCACCTTCATATATATCCGCAGTTCACATATGAATCATTTCATATACATTACATCGGTAAAAAAACGTTAACAACTTTTAACACTGTACTATTGCATTTCTAATCATGACTTTAAAAAATTCTTTCAGTGAGGATTGTTTCTCTCTTTTTATTGTCATCCGTAAGAATGTATCCTCCATCGAAGAAAGCGAACAAAGAAATTTTTTTTCCTTTAAACCGGTCTTGTCAAATGACAAAATGAAATTGCGTAGCGCTGTCATAGCCTCGTTATTCGTTATATCGAGGTATTTTTTTTTCGTGCATTAAAATTTTATTTAGAAACATAGCTTTCAATACGTTACAATTTCTCCTTACTAATTGTGGTAATATACTTGCAGACATTACTTACGCTACATTATATTACATTGCCTTTACTCATTGATTTATTTTAGAACATAGTAAGTCTTTTGAAATATATACAATGCAAGTCAGTAGTCTATAATTGGAATATTGTCAGGTTGTGCTACTAATCAATATTTCGTAAATATTTTCCGAGATTAAAGTTTCTTGATTTAATTTTTTCGAGATTTCGAGAAGGAGTTAGTCTCTACCTGTATTGGTTCTATTTAGTAAATATTTTCAAGATTATATTTAACGAGTAATTTGTCAATAAACTCCTGAACGGAGATGGCTTTGCTATTGGTTTTGTTAGTAGATATGTATTGGCGCATAGCTAAGGTGGTGTAGTTGAGTTTCTTATATCGAGGTATATTTTACGTTCGGGCTTCTGGATTGTGTTCGTTATAACGAGGATTTCGTTATATCGAGGTTCTGTTCCATACACTTTACTGTAATTTTGGCCGGACTTAAGACAATCGTTCGTTGTACCGAGGACTTCGTTATATAGAGGTTCGCTAAATCGAGGCTCCACTGTAATTGGCTTTCAATCCTGGGCTAATTAACAATTATTCCATGAGCCCGCGTTGGATACGAGGTGGTAAATAGCCAACGAGGCGCGAAGCGCCGAGTTGGCTATAACCACTCGTATCCAACAAGGGCGAATGGAATAATTGTTTTATTAAATTCTTCTTTAGTATAAATCAACTGGACATTTCATTTTGATGTAAACGAAGTGATAGTATGAGGAGGTGGGAAAATTTGTGGCGCGGTGTTCACTTTTTGAGTTGAATGAAACACGCGAGGAAAGCGAGCGAGAAAGTTTTCTTCTGAAGATTTTCCTCGGAAAATCTCCTCGTAAATCGTCTTTTCATCCTGGAAAATTGTGACAACAATTAAGGTTTACGGGAAGATCCGAAGCAATAGCTTTCCTGGAAATTATACGCCTTGTGCAAGACAAGCGAAGCAAGTGTTCAGGGGCACCCAACGACCGAATCTTTCCAAAGACGTCAGAAGTGTCGTAAATGGATTTCTCTATGTTCTAGAAGGCTTTTTAGTTAATTTGGAGATGCCCTAAAAAATATTTATCTGTTCGGATATTTAAGGGGAACTTTCGTCGTTTCGAAAATTCTAGGGTCCTTTTTTGAGTCATCCGAAAGTTTTAGCTATCCTGATGGATCTTGTCGAAAGTTCGAGGACACTGAGAGACCATATTTTCACTAGAAAATTTTAGGGGAAGTTTTTCGTTATACGTGTGCCTATCGAAATTTCGCGAAAATACTAGGTAATATAAATGTTTATCCGAATATTATAGGCGTTAAACCTATTCATCCGAAAACGTCAGGGGGTGTAAATTATACGACCGATCAAGGGATTGTTGTTGGCGTAGGAATCTTTTTACGGTCAAAACCGAGTAATTTGATCGTTTTAGATGCTCTGACCACAAAAATAACTTCTCCAATAATCTGAAAAGTAGGCTAATGCCGAGCTCAATCACCTCAATTGCCTTTATCTTTCATTAGGTTCACGTACATTCCTGATTACCTCTAATGCTCACCGAAACTTTTAGCAGCTTTTGGAATAATTAAGCCAAACGAAAATTTTAGAGAACAAACAAAACAGTCCGAAAATTATGGGACATGATAAAAGTGAGCACATCAATTCCGAAAATTCTAGGGAAACTTTATGGTTTTCCGAAAAAATTTGAGAAGTCTAGAGCGTCGCTGGGAAAAAATTTCGAAATTCTTAGGCGACCTTCCATCCGAACAGATATTTTACCGAAATATTCCGTTGGGTGCCCCTGAGTGTTTACATATTGTACTTGTTTACGGCTCCACGGCTGTCATCAAGGAAAATTATGGGACATGATAAAAGTGAGCACATCAATTCCGAAAATTCTAGGGAAACTTTATGGTTTTCCGAAAAAATTTGAGAAGTCTAGAGCGTCGCTGGGAAAAAATTTCGAAATTCTTAGGCGACCTTCCATCCGAACAGATATTTTACCGAAATATTCCGTTGGGTGCCCCTGAGTGTTTACATATTGTACTTGTTTACGGCTCCACGGCTGTCATCAAGGAAAATTATGGGACATGATAAAAGTGAGCACATCAATTCCGAAAATTCTAGGGAAACTTTATGGTTTTCCGACATTATGCTGAAACGAAATGAAGTTTATTGAAGTATGAAAGGACAAGATCAAGACTGAAAGGTAACAAACTTAACTGAAGTGCTGAGCCACATTTACGTCGAACACTGAATGAAACTGTGTCAGTTTTCTGGTCTTCCCGTAAATTATTTTCTGCTTTTCTTCTTCGTTTAGTCGCTCTTGTTGTACATTTACAAGTATTTTTAATTAAACATTTCGCATCAATCCTTTCAGTTTTAGGTAGTTGAGTCAACTATGGCATTTTGTGGTATTTGTGTGGTTTTAGGGAAGGCACTGTCGATTATTTCTTGTATAAGCTTATAAACCTCGCCAAATTTGCCATTTTTCTGATGGAACTTTCGCTTCCCGCAGGAAAATTTTTAAACTGAGCGGCACTTGCCGCACTCGTTTCCCATATAAGGTCAAACGCAGGTATAATGGCTGATAACCGAGATCTAGTGAACCAATCAGAAAGCTAGAATTGCGTTATCCGAGGTTGAGAATTTAATAATTCCAGCTAACCGAATTATTGGACGATTGACGTCACACAACAACGGCTTTTATGCCAAACAGCTAGAAGGCGCTCGAATGGCCGCAAGGTTTGAACACTGCGACGAAAATATTTCCAAATTATTAGATAATAAAGATAGCAAAAAAAAAAAACACAAAAAAAGCTTCAAAGGGAAATCACTTGATTTTTAAAGCTTATTTTCAGGAGAGAAGCATCCAACATCCAGCAAAAGCGGAGGAATTGGCCACTGTTTTGCGAAAATTCTACGTCGAAGTGAGAACCAATTCTAATGCATTTTGTGGTTTTAGAGCTCTGGAAATATTTTGAATGAATAATAAAACAATTATTGAATTCGGTTTTCGTATGATATGAAGAATTATGCAGATCTCATACTCAGCCTCATCCAATATAATTGCTAAAAATTTAATAGACGCCGCGGGCGTTTTTAGATCATTTACGGCTTCCGTTTACATTGCTCACACATAATCAAGCAGATAAGTGGAGGAAAATGAGAGAAATAGCCTGAGAAAAAAAAAAGAGAAGAGAAAACCGCCGAAATACTGGCTTGACACTGAAGAATTCGCCAAAATACTCACTCCCCGGCGGGGAATCGAACCCCGGTCCCCTGCGTGACAGGCGGGGATACTCACCACTATAATACCGAGGACTCTTCGATGAAAATTTTACAAAGTACTGGCTCCAATAAATGATGTCTTAGAATGGAAAGAGAAGTACAGCTTACCATTTCGCGTGGCTTTGGATACAAAATTGCGTGAATTCCAGTATAAGTTGACTAAGTTACTTAACAGGTGTCTTGTAACAAATGCCTTTTTATACAAAATTGGTGTTGTATGTTGACAAAACAAATCTTTGCTTTCAATAGGAGTATTTAATTCTAAAACTGAAATGATCTACCAACTCGATTCAATGATCGCAAAATCAAATAACAAACATTATCAGCTCATAATAATATTTGGAGAAAACACAAAACAAATTAATATACAATCTCGCGCCGTTGTTGTAGCATAATTAGTGGAACTGATGTAATTTGATAACGAACTGAGGGGTGTGTGTGTGTATATGTAAACGTATGTATTTATTTGCAGGTCTTTTTGTTTATAAATTATTTTCTGAAATCAATAAAAATTATCAAAATACAAAAAAAAAACGAAAAAAGAAATACTGGCTCAAGACTGAAAAGTTCGCCAAAAAATTTACTGCAAAATCCCTTTTTGTTTTTGTTACTGCACGCTGTTATCGTTAGACCTCTAAATTAAATATTCGCACAGGCAAATATAAAACATGGCCAGAAAACGGGAAACAGAATAAGTGCTCAATTGAGCAGTTAAAAATCTTCACAACTCACATGGAGGAGTCCTGGTGAGTATCCCCGCCTGTCACGCAGGAGACCGGGGTTCGATTCCCCGCCGGGGAGTGAATGTTTTGATGTCGAGCCAGTATTTCGGCGGCTTTCTCTTCTCTTTTTTTTCTCAGGCTATTCCTCTCATTTTCATCCACTTATCTGATTGATAATGTGTGAACAATGTGAGTAAAAAGTATATGATAATCATTTTCTAAAAAATAATTATCCGCCTGCATTTTACAGTATTGTGCGATGTTGACTCAGTTCGATCTCTAAAAAACCACTTAACATACAAAACACAAAACATTTCTGAGCAGAAAACGATGTTAATTGCAAGCAATGAATAAGATGAAAGATTTTCTTGGCCTCCTGTGAAAAGAAAGCAAAATAATTTCTCCCCGGCGGGGAATCGAACCCCGGTCTCCCGCGTGACAGGCGGGGATACTCACCACTAAGGTAAAGAAGGTAAAGATTTTCCAAAGTGCTCAATTGAGCACTTCTTCTGTTTTCCGTTTTCTGGCCATTTATTATTGTTCGAAGATTTAACCGACAAAAAGCTGAATTTTGAAGGCAAGAACTTCATTTGAACTCACATATCCGACCACAAATCGGCCGCCATTCATGCCTGAAACTGAAAAGATGTCACTTCCTCGGCCGAGGCCGAGGACTAAAACCATTCCATCGAGGAGAGACCGCAGGACAGCTTTGGTCGCCACAAACTTATACCCGCTACGCTACGGTACCTATCTTTTGTAACGGCGGAAATCTCTTTATCGCCAACAACCCATTCAATCCGTTCCATGAAGTTTAGCACATTATCAAGCAGATGAGTGGAAGAAAATTCGCCAAAAAAGTAACTCCCCTTATTTTAATGTCTTGTTCATATCATACATGCGCATGCACGAGGACCTGTTAAGGTTGGGTAAATGCAGGTCTCTCGCCTGAATTTCAAAGCTTGTCTTAGCGAGAATCATGCCACTAGACTTAAAATTTGGCAATGCGTTCGGCCTCACGACTCGTCTTCAGAAAACATTCTTTAATATTCCTAGGCGCTACTTTTCTTTCAAGGCCAGCTTCCTCCTTTTTCTCATTTTTTCTTCATCATTCACACCTAAAATAATCTAATCAACGTCCGTACAAGAAGTCAGAAGTAACACAAAAGGGAAAGGAGTGGAGAATGGCATTGAATGTTCGAAATGGAGCTCGAGTTTCTTTTTAAAATTTTCTTAAGTAGAACAACATGATAATAACTATTGGAATGATTTTTCTGTTGACTAAAGCAAAACAAAACGTCCCCGGGTGGGCTTGAACCACCAACCTTTCGGTTAACAGCCGAACGCGCTAACCGATTGCGCCACGTGGCGGCATTATCGGACGAAGAACTTTGTCGTGTAGGCGTAACAACGATTGGAGATCGCTTTCGTCTCCGTGATCTTTGTGCCGTACGAGTCAGTGGCGCGAGTCAGTGGCGTCAAATGTTCTCCAAGGAACGCAGGGCTCTGTTTAATGGTCGTAATAGCAGAAGGGCTGATCGCAAAAAAGAGGCAGTTGCGAAAAAGGAGTTGGACAGTTAGTTTCGTTTGTGTTGCTGATCGCCACCAAAGCAAATTCCCACCTCTACAGAGAACAAGTTCTTTTTCAGGCAGGCCTTGAGGTGAAGAAAATCAACCTCGACTTAGAAGATCACGGAGACGAAGGCGATCTCCAATCGTTGTTACGCCTACACGACAAAGTTCTTCGTCCGATAATGCCGCCACATTCGCAGGCTCGATTCGTTCAGCTAAAAAATGGGGAATAAGAGATTCCAAATGCAACTCCTTACGTTGGTATACTGTATTGGAAAACCGAGAGGGCGAGAGTTCAACACACGGGCGGGCACTCACATGATCTTTTTTTCTTTTCTTTTCTCTTTTTCCCTCCGACGTGTTTTTTCTTTTTTTTCCCCAAGAAGCTAATATATAGTGCTTCCCGTTTATAATAATAAATTATTTTGCTCGATATTCATGCATTGCTTGCATCATGTTATTAAAAGCCATGCTTGCCAAGAGCCCGCGTTCATTTCGTAATAATTGCAGGGACAACAAATGCTTTCTAGGTTTTTAAACAATTCAAATGAGAAAATGCCCGCACCACATGCTCTTGACATAGCTGGAACTATCATATCACTCATTGTTTCACTTCGTTTCACATTTGTAGGAATTTTTAAAATTTCATCATCAAGTTCAGTTATGCATTGGTCAGCGGAATTACGACCCAAGGAAGGAAGGAAGGATCGACCGAGTGAGTGAATTCGCTCGCTCGCTTAACTCCTATTTTGCATTCTGCAAAAGAGGCGAGCGAAAAATACGGGGAAGGTTGTGGGGGATCTCCCCAATAAACGAAAGTTGTGGAACTGGCTGTACCTGCAAATTCTAGAGACATTTTTTGTAAGAATTTTTTTCTCTTGGTTGTCACACGTTAATGCCGTGCAGGTCTGGCTCTGCGGTTCAGTGCGAGAAGTGTCAAGTAAAAAATTAAACATAGTTGATAGATTCACTTTTTACGAATCATTGGGCGTAAAACCAACTATTACTTAATTATGAAATTGCAAGAAACTTATTTCCATATGTTAATGGAAGAATTTTACAAGTCATTTAATCTTAATCTTGAAGCAACTGCAGCAAAACATGCCCCTTTGAATTTAAAACTTAATCGGCAAAAAATGTTGAAACATTTAGAATTGATAAGTCGTCCAGAAACGATTAATAAATATTATAACAATTTCTGTGAAAACATGGAGAATCCGGGTATCGATCCCGGTACTTCCCGCATGCAAACCGGGCGCTCTATCATTTGAGCTAATCCCCCGAGACGTTCGTTCGCGCACTTAATGACGAGCCTATCCCTTACAACATGTAGCTTGCGTTGCAGAAAAACTAAACGCCGATATACCAGGGTCAGCCAAGTTCGTCTGCAACTCATCCCTTACGTAGTAAGAATAGTTTATTTCTTAATTATTTCCAACCATATGACAGTGAACAGAATTAGTCCAGAGTGCTGAACGGATTTTCGAAAGGGCTCGCCAAAAAAGGGGAATCCACTCAACTCATTCTCTTGTGTTACAGTTAGTCTTCCAACAAGAATTCTGAGAATTTTTTCAATGTCCTTCAATTTATGTTAATTGGCTTTAATATATGAATCTTTAATCATTTTCTCAAAAACATACATATAGTACGAAGCAGAGGGGAAGACCAAAAACAGGAACAAGTTCCCTTACAAATGGTCACCCAAAAAAAAAAAAAATTAAATCTAAATCTAATAATAATGATAAAAATACATGTAATAATTATAATAATAAAAGAAAAATTAAGTTAATTTAGTATCTAATTGATGAAAACAAGCCTTACAAAGTCTTTTAAATTCAGGAAGGGACTCGGACTTTCTGACATGCACAGGGTAAACTGTTCGAGGCTTTGACTGTTCTGTGAAAATATAGAAGATTTTTATTACTGGAAAACCATAAAAATGTCACATTCAATATTTCTTAATCATTCGTTTTCTTGCCGTTAAAATTAAGCTTCAATATAAGATAATTTTTTGTCGTCGACAACAAAATAAAAGCGCTCGATATTTGAAAAATTTGTAGATCAGTTGAGATGTTGCATTTCCAGATACACATGTATACGGATACGGTGTATTCCTCGCCGCTCCGTTGAATGCTTTATCAAAATATACAGTCTTCCTTTAATTGAGAGTCAGCAGGAGCTATAATGGGAGGAGACCGTAAGCGCGACATCCACGCACCCTATGATACGAGACAATTTTTATATTTTTAGAACAGGTAGTGCCATCCTCTACGTCATAAACACGCGCGGATACACGGGAATTACGTGGGTTCTCGCGTCGGTGTTGCGTGATTATAGTGTCATGTGAGTCGCAAGTAAATCTGCCGCAAAAGAGTCTGAAATTGAGAACGAAAAGAATTCAAATCAGTCGTTCTGTGAACCATAAATTTTGTATGGACGCTATATGTACAGCAGGCTGTGCAGCTTCCGTATCGTGCCAAATTCATCTCCTGGATATTTTTTCAGTTAAGCACAAGACTAATGTAGAGAAGTTTTCTGAGATTAAATTCACGATGACTCGTTTATATTTGGATCGTACTTTGGTTAATTGGCTGTATTGTTAAACATATGAATGGAAGCTTTTGTGCATGGGATTATATTTGCCTTGGTTGTTTCTGTTGTTTAACATGTGCGTGAAAGTGACCATATAATTTGCGTTTGTAAGAAATATCGAAACGCTTGTGGCTCAGTAAAAATTCAAAGCTTATCTCTGTTCTTGTCGACCAAGATTTTGATTGGTCTTGAGATTGCATTTATTTGACGAACTGTCTCGAGAGAAGTATGTTGCAGCTCAAGCTTTCTGGCAAGTTAATAATTTCATCTACTATTGAGGTGTTGTAATTGCATTTAATCCGCAGATGTCAGAAGTCACAAGAGATTTCAACTTTTCAATTTTTGTTTGAACATAAATAGTTTGCCCCATGCTTTCGAATGCAACACCAAAATAAACTGCAGCTTTTTGGCATCAGAAACTGAAAATTATAATACAGGATACTAAAAGGAATATTTTGGGGCAGCATTAGTCGGATAAGTGACTTCAATGAAAATATTTGTATTATGCAGTATATGTGTAAACTTATATGATATGAAAGTCACATGTAACTTACAAGAAAGCATGAAAGAAAGGTCGAAATGGCGTATGCAATGGCATTTCGGTAAAAATATGGTTTCTCCTTTTTTTGCTGTCATTCTTTATTCCTTGTACACCCATATCACTGCGCTGCGAAATGTTTTGTAAATTGTCTTGACCACTGTGGGATTCCTCGTA
This sequence comes from Meandrina meandrites, assembly GCA_963693305.1. NCBI lineage: Eukaryota > Metazoa > Cnidaria > Anthozoa > Scleractinia > Meandrinidae > Meandrina > Meandrina meandrites. The sequence goes on from OY855910.1 coordinate 24,356,499, forward strand.
CGGCATGTCCAACGAGTCTTCGCGACTTGATTTGTCAGAAAAAAATACTACTGCAGACATCCGAATCACTTGAATCATACTCATTTTTATGGTTACATTCAAAGAAGTGCTCAAGGAGACCTTGACGTAAATTAGGAATAGAAACTGATGAAAGAAAGCCAATGTTTACTTCAATTGCAGAGGTTATTTTGGTCGCCATTTTGTTTATATTTCTCCGCGCGACGTCCTCGCGAAAATCCTCGTGGCAGTACGCGCGCGCGCCACGCGGGATGACACGATTTGTTCTAAAAATAGAAATTTTGTCCCATATCATAGGGACAAGGCCAGATCTCGCGCTTACGGTCTCCTCCCATTATGGTTCCTGGAGTCAGTTAACAATATCACCACTGAGTTGCGTCGCGTATGTCCGCTTGTAAAGACTTCAGGGTACACTTTAGAGTATAAAGAATTCTGCGACTTGTCTGCCACACAGCATGCACACGTGTAGCAACAGCTGGCCTTCCCATTATTTATAATACACATTTAACAACTCGTATTTATGGGTTCAAACATGCATTTACCAGGGGACATTTTTTTTACCAGACAGGTAGTTTTACAGGTAACTGATAATTATTGATGACTGACGAAACACACGAACCTTCAAGTCTGGCCTGTTGGTCTGGTGGTATGATTCTCGCTTCGGGTGCGAGAGGTCGCGGGTTCGACTCCCGGACAGGCCCCATTGAATACTATTTGAGTTCCAGGATAGTTTTGCGACGTCATGGCGGCCAGATCGTCATTACAAAGATGAAACAGTAACATTAATCTGGAACAAAAAAAGGTATTTTTTATGCAAAAAGTCACAATAGCCTTCTAGACTAAAATACTCCTTTACCATATTTATAAATTTATTTTTTCTGAAACTAGTTCTTTCCACAACAGAAAGGAAATAAACAAGATAAATCACGTCTGATCCTCTTAGAAAAATGAAATTTAACGAAAGGTTGTTATTGTGCATGTAGAAAATACTTGTTGAGATGCTAAGGTTATAAAAACGAATTGGGAGAATCCGGGTATTTATCCAGGTATTCTAACATTTAAGTAAATCCGCCAAACACGCCTGCTGTCTATTGCAAGCTGTTAAGAAACTTGGAAAAAAATTCATTTATGTCACTGGGATAAATTTAAACTGACTTCTGTACGAAAGAAGCTCTTTCGTAATAAAATGCTAACACTTACCGCAGGAAAACACGATAATTTACAGAAAGTTCTGGCACTGGGATGATGCATCCGTAACACCAAGTTTTGTCTTTGTCCCCAATCACGTAGAGATATCCAACATTGCTTTGCTTGGCGCGATGTAACAGACGATTTTTCTTTCCATTCCAAGTCGAAAATGGCGAAAAACAGCAGTAACACTGGTTGGAATAAAGGACGCTCCAAACACCAGATTACCTGAGCGACATTTTTAAGACCTGTTTGAGTATGCTGCTTTCAGGCGTAAGTGTACTTCTGAGGTAAAACACTCTTACAATTTTACTGCAGCAAAAGCTGATAAGGAAAGGAAAGGAAAACAAAAATGATGTAAATGGGTATGTGAGTTAACTCCGCTTAATCGCTGTATGTATGTAGGCAAGCCGCCGTCTTGAAGCAGTAGTCAGTGTGAAAAAGCAATGGAATGTTTAATGTAACAGACGAAATCTATATTCCGATTATTGCGTATCGAACCGTTTCTCGCGTGTTCTCGCATCTTCGGAAGTCTTCGCATGGCGTTATAACGCTCTATTGCAAAAATTGTAAGCGTGAGAGGAACATTGAAGCTGACAAAGAATGTACAAAGAGCAGTTCCGACCACTCCATCTGCATGGAAGTACCGTGATTAGTGGGATGAGGGGAAAACAGTAAAACAGCAAACTCCTAATGTCGGCAGCTGCCAGATTTGCCAGCAAATAATTTTGCTCCGTGTAAACTGTCTGAGTTCTCCTGATTATTAACAGGACTGAAAAGTTTCTATCGATTCCTGCTCCAACTACAATAGTTGCAGCATTAGGTAGTTTGACACTTGTTGAGTATTAGTGAATAGTGCACCGTCAGGTAGGTACCTGTCGTCTTCTTGTTTTACTATAGAAGGGAGTGCATGGACATGAACTCTTGGTTATTTGCAGCACACTGTTTTTTTTCTTTTGGCGGAATGATGAGCTGGGTGCAATGCCCACCACTCATTAGTTTCCGCTAGCCACACTGGAAAGGACCGCTGGGGTGAGGGAGCCCCTACTGAACGTAGCCAGCTCGCCAAAATCGCCAGGGAATCGAACCCCGCCTCACCCCCCAAAACTAAAAACTAAAAATCCAATAAAGACCAATAAACGTAGAAGGCCGCAAAAACGATCACAGTGGAGCCATGCAAGATGCCCAGCTAAATCTATTGAGAACAAAGACAAATTGTCCTAAAATAGATACGATCCACCAGCCTAAAGCACATCTCCCTAAAGCATTCTGAACAAAGTACAAAGCGATGTAATGTATATGAAATGATTCATATATGAACTGCGGATATATATGAAGGTGATATGTGATCTTCGCAGTGAATTTCCAATTTTAAGCAATTGGAATAAGGAAGCCTGAAAAAAAGATCAGGGCTTCAACGGGATTCGAACAGGTGACCTCCGCGATACCGGTGCGATGCTCTACCAACCGAGCTATGAAGCCACACATTGGGAGCGAGGTCAATTGTGAGTTCATATTTTCCCATGAAAGGAGTGAAATGATGTAATGTATATGAAATGATTCATATATGAACTGCGGATATATATGAAGGTGATATGTGATCTTCTCAGTGAATTTCCAATTTTAAGGCGTTGCTTGGGGGGAGGGGGGTGCAAGCAGTCGTTGTGCCCACAATTGTGGCACATGTCCCAAGATTTATGTCCCGCATTGTCTGAAAATTACTATTTCCACTAAAATGCTCCTAGCGTCGTAAACAGCAAATAAATTTCAGATATTGCGTTAAGATAAAACTCTCCAGCATTATGTGACATTTTTGGCGTGACAAAAAATGCCGTTACACGTTTCGCACGCGCGCGTTCGATACAGCTATTTTTGTTACTGTTACGTAGTTTATTAGTCACGCGAAAGTATTCAACAATTTATCTGAAGACTCGTGAAACTTTACTTTCTGCGTCTTCGGAAGAAGAAATATCAGTAGCAATGGTATTCAAGAAACAGATACCACCAAGGACAAGAGCATTAGCCTTGTATTTACATAAATACGGGAAATTTTCCCTGAGAACAACAGCAAGAGAATGTGGAATCTCCAAATCATCTGTTGAAAGGATATGCGCCACTGAAGTCGAGAGTTCTTCAAACAACAGAGGCGGTAAGCAGAAACCTGGTCGACCGAATAAATTAAGCACACGCGATATAAGAAAACTTATTCGCACATTGAAAACTTTCAGAAAGAATAATGTGCACGTAACAGTTAAGAGTTTAGTCGAAGAAAGTGGACTAAGCTTTTCACAAGCAAGTAGAAGAACATATTCCCGTTATCTAAATCGGTTGGGGTACGCTTACTTCTCAGCTAGGAGGAAGGGGGTACTTACAGAAAAGGACAAAAAGCTACGCTTACGATTTGCTCGTACGATGAAACGAGAAGTTTCCAGGAATCAAGATTTCTGGAAGAATGAAATTGCTTTTTATTTGGATGGCGTATCGTTCGTACACAAGTATAACCCTCGCAGTGGTCTAGCGGCCAACAAAGCAAGAGTGTGGAGAAAACGGGAAGAAGGACTTGAAGTCACTGCTAAAGGTGCCAAAGATTTGGCTGGTGGAAGAAGGTTACACGTTGTAGTGGCGATTGCGTATGGCAAGGGAGTGATTTTGAAAGTTCCCTACGAAAAAATGACAGGTCGCTTTTTTTCACAGTTTGTCAGGGAGCATTTCAATAGGACTTTCGCCGAAGCTGGTCCGAAAACAAATGGACGACGATTATTTGTTATGGACAATGACCCATCCCAGACCAGTGTAGCAGCTAAATTAGCCTTTGAAGACATTGAAGCAGAGTTTCATGAAATCCCGCCGCGTTCACCAGACCTAAACCCAATAGAGAACATTTTTCACCTGGTGAAACTTTTCTTAGAAAACGAAGCGATATCTAGAAATATCACATGGGAGTCGTTTGAGCAATTTCAAAATCGCGTTTTCAGAGCTCTGGAAAGTGTTTCCATTGAGACTATAGATAAAACAATTGCAAGTATGAGCAACAGGATACAAGCTATCCTTTCTTCTAAAGGTGCCAGAACGAAATATTAATCACGCGTCACGCAATGAAAAATGGATATGGACTTGCACTACGTATGGTATTAATTTTATGTTTTCATTATTTTGCTCTTTGATTTCATAGCGTGAAAGTTTCATATGTCTTAAAGAAACTACTCTATGTATTAGAAAAACAGATGGATTGCTAAATTCTCTTGTATAAAGAAGTTCATTTTTTCGTTACGCTGTGTTAGTATAGAAACAGATAGTAGTGCGTTACACTGTGTTACTGTGTATGTTTACACTACTCGCGTTCAGTTCTCGGCCATTTAAGTTGTTATAGCTTAACCTTGAAACCCTTTTTTATAGTTACAATGTGTGAAAACTTAAATAAACCTTTTTCTGCAATCTGTGTAAGTGCTATATGTGTATGAAACACAATTACAGTATGATTTTCAACAGTACTCGGCCTAAACAGCTGAAAAGGAATATAGGATTGTTAGTTCATTATTTAACAATAGCCGAGTACTGTTGAAAAGAGCACTTTTTGCACAAACCTTCCAAAAATTAGATATGCTTTGCACGAAGGAAATGATACAGAATACTCTAAAGCTTTTCTTTAGCGAATTACTTCAAACAAAGCAAGGAAAACTCACTTTTCCTTGGTGAGAACTGTGCATGAGAGCTGTGGTGATATAAACAACGTTTAAAATCGCGCGCCAGAATGACTAGTCATGGCCATGTTAATTGGTTTGATCTTTATCGGCGTTTTCCAAAATAAATTTGGACAAACAAAGGCCACATGGCTGTAAATATAGCTGGTCATCTTGTGGAATTTGCTTCCAGAAGTAAAAAAAAACCATCTGCAGTTCATCATGGCTGTGTTTACACTGTCCACAGATCCCGCCTTTTGGACAGGCGTTGGAAAAATCCCTCAATTAAAATGTTCACGCGGCCAATTACTAAGATGCAGGACGTCAACTAATGTATGCGTACTTATGCGTTGCCCGTTGTTCAGTAAAAAAAGTTACTTTGTACCTCTGCAAATAAAGTTTCCTCTGAAAAACATTTTTTCGTTGCACCGCCAAATAGTTTTCAATAATTCGTGCTGAAATGTAATGTAATTCTTGTTTTCTCTATAAAAGTCAAATTCAGACAATGGAGGTCAAAAATACTTGGGACATTTCTAAAAAAAAGCATTGAATAGTGCAAGAGATCCTTAGAGGATTTAAAAAAAGAGCCTATACGCTCCCAAGTCCCCCGTTCCCCACTCCCAAGCGCCCCCCTTCCCCCAAGCAATGTTGAAAAACATAAATGCCCTGAACTTGCTGTGTGGCATAGGCAAATCTCAACGTTGCTTGGGGGGAGGGGGGTGCAAGCAGTCGTTGTGCCCACAATTGTGGCACATGTCCCAAGATTTATGTCCCGCATTGTAGAATAGTGCACCAAATTAAACGACTATATAACCTAGTGGTAAATCACAACCTCTTTTGTGTTCTGGTCAGAACGAAATTCTCGAATTCAATAATTACTAGGAGTTATTGGCTCCTAAGAGGGTAAAAATGTGAAATCTAAACTTTGAAACGTGCTATCTTCTTTTTGAAAAGGGATTTTAAAAATTCATTTTGACCAGAACACAATAGAGTACACCAAGTTTCTGTTCCCTGCAAATCAAGTCATGAAATTCTGTATCGGTGGAGAAAACTTGGACACAAAATTGCAGGTTTTTCCGCTTCCGAAGACCTACCGAGTCAGTGTTTACAACAGCGTGCGCCTTATTCGAAGCTTCGAATCTAATTATGCTGAATTATGATAATTCCCTACGTTCCAGCGCACAGGACACAAAGCGGAGAACAATAACATGTAATTACTTATACAAAGAACTTTAAGAAATATATTCTCATGAATATTTCGATTGTTGTCGGCTTCAGTCGTCGCAGTTCGTGCATACTCTTAAAATAAATGTATACATAATTATAGCAAGGGTCCAGCGCGACCTTAAGCAATTGGAATAAGGAAGCCTGAAAAAAAAAATGAGGGCTTCAACGGGATTCGAACCCGTGACCTCCGCGATACCGGTGCGATGCTCTACCAACTGAGCTATGAAGCCACACATTGGGAGCGAGGTCAATTGTGAGTTCCACCGGTATCGCGGAGGTCACGGGTTCGAATCCCGGTGAAGTCACATTTAATTATCAGCATCTGATCCGTTAGCTCAGTCGGTAGAGCGTGGTGCTGATAACGCCAAGGTCGTGAGTTCGAGCCTCACACGGACCACAACGATCGCTATTATTCGTGTCTATATTTTCTATGAGAGCGTTTTGTTAGTGAATAAGAGTTTGGGGATGGTTTAAGTCTTTTTTTGTTAAAACAAATTTTATTCTTTTTATTAAAATAACTCATATCTGGAGACACCACGGTTCCGCCATAGAGGTCTATTGAAACTGGCCCGACCAAAAAAGACTAGTATTCTTATGCATAATTTCTTTTCATTTTTGAACTCCGAATGTGTATTTTTATCAGGAATGGAACGAAAACCAATCTGTTACATCGAGAAAACAACGGCCATGTTGGATCTCTCCACGTGGTTAGGCAAACATAAGACGAAACTAGGCAGTTCTCAGTGACAGACCTTTCTTAAAATTATCTTGCTCTCTTTTTTAGGAAAGCAAAGCTCTTTCGTGGAGTAGGTACTTGAAATTTTTTCCAGTGACATACATGGACATTTTCCAAGTAAGTTTATTTCCACAAGTTGCAATGGCCAACAGTCGTGTCTGGGGCATTAGCTCAAATAGTAGAGCACACGCTTAGCATGCAGGAAGTATCAGAATAAATATCCGGATTCACCGTGTCGATTTTATAACCTTAGCAGCTCAACAAGTATTTTATTACATGTACAATAACAGTATTTTGTTAAATTTATTTTTCATAAGATTATCAAAACAAGTTTATCTTGTTTTTTTTCCTTTCATGCCAGTTGTAGAAAGAACTAGTTTTTTTCGGAAAAAGAAAAGAAAAAACAAAATGGAAAAGGAGTATTGTAGTCTACAGGGCTATTGCGACTTTTTGCATAAAAATTAAATGGACATTTTTTACCAGAAATATATTACTGCTTCATCTCTTGAAAGAGCAATATGGTGGCATAACTTTTTGGAAATCAATTGAAAAAAGGTATTTGACAGGGCCTGTCCGGGAGTCGAACCCGGGACCTCTCGCACCCTAAGCGGGAATCATGCCACTAGACCAACAGGCCTTTCATACAATAATCTTGTCTGAATTAAAGAGTCATTATGAAGATGACGGGTACCAGTCTATTTTGGAAAAGCTGATCAAATGATTAATTCTCTGAATGATATCCCCTAAGCAACAGCAGTATGTTATTTCACTATCTAGTTACGACAGCGTCACTGTACTACTAATGAGCATTTGCAACTTGCATCTTAAAATTTGGCAATGCGTTGGCCTCACGACTGGTCTTCAGAAAACATTCTTAATATTCTAGGCGCTACTTTTCTTTCAAGACCTGCTTCCTCCTTTTTTCTCATTTTTTTCTTCATCATTCACACCTAAAATTATCTAATCAGCGACCGTACAAGAAGTCAGAAGTAACACAAAAGGGAAAGGAGTGGAGAATGGCATTGAATGTTCGAAAAGGAGCTCGAGTTTCTTTTAAAAATATTCTTAAGTAGAACAACATGATAAGAACTATTGGAATGATTTTTCTGTTGACTAAAGCAAAACGAAACGTCCCCGGGTGGGCTTGAACCACCAACCTTTCGGTTAACAGCCGAACGCGCTAACCGATTGCGCCACGGAGACTTCAAGTATTTTTTATGTGATAAGGGGTTGAGAGTTCATCACATTTCACTATGTTGAAGAAACTCGGCTAGAAAATTTATTTTCTGTTAGAACGGTATCACGGAAGAGGCAGTCAGCTCTGGATAGTAAGTGACTCGACCATAACACGACACAGAACAGGTGTCACACTACCAGCGAATCAGAGGAGTAGAAGGTTATGCCAATTTCTTCATTCTGATTGGCTAAGAACACATCGATTAATTCCAAACCAGTGCAAAAAGTGAAATTGGCAGTGCAGAAAGTGAAATTAGCAGTGCAAAACGGTGAAATTGAAAATGATTGACATTTACGGCAGCTTCATGCAAAATCCATCTCGGACAAACAAAATGGCGGACAAAAGTGAGACAAGATTGTTTGATCTTTATAACGCAATTTTAATGCCGTGAAAACTTGAAAATATATAACGCAAAGTAAAAGAGCACCACAAAAATTACCAATGGTCGACAGGTGTTAAAGACGAGGAATAATCACAAAAGCAATGGAACATAAACTTGAAATTAAACTCAGGTCGACGGCTCTGAAGAGAAACGCGAAGAAAGACTCACCAGACTGCCTAGGAACAGACTACTTCTTAGTTGAAGACGAGAGAAGCACGCATTCTATTTTTTCAAGAGAGAAAGCTTAGAAATTAGGTAAGCTAGCTCAGTAAATTTTTGCAGCTGTTGTTAAAGCTCGCTCAATAACAAAAGGCGCCAAAAGTGGTATTATCAATGAGGCAAATCTAACCTGTAGAACGTCCAGTGAAATCAGCCAGCAACACGGAGTTGTAGCTGAATGCTCTCCTGCACTGAGAAGATCTGTTCGATGGATTCTAGTTCAGTATTTCGATATTCTGTCAGAACATCGTGTGTTGAAGGTTGTTTTCGGCTCGACCGTGCACAAACAGCAGAACCTTAGCCGCTTGGGAAAATTTCCCTTTGCTTTGCTATTCAAGTTCTTCCAATTCAACTGTGAGAAGACTATTCTAAAGTAAAAACCTTTCATGCAGCACTTCCAGAGAGTACATGAATTGAATATTTACGCATGAATTCACACGTCAAATTTACAGCCAGGCGCTTGGACATATGACCTTGTCACGAAAATTACCAAAGCGTGACAGAAATGGTTGTTTGTATATTATTAACAAGTAATCACATGATTTTTCTCGTGCAATTTAGAAGAAATAAGCACTCGTAAATTTTTCAAAGACTACAAATTGCACTCGCGCTACGGGCTCGTGCAATTTTGTTAGCCTTTGAAAAATTTACTCGTGCTTATTTATTCCAAATGGCACTCGAAATCATGTGATTACTGGTACTCATCAAAACCCATTTTGTCAAGCTTGGCCTGTTGGTCTAGTGCCGGGCATGATTCTCGCTTAGGGTGCGAGAGGTCCAGGGCTCGACTCCCGGACAGGCCCGAAGAAAGTGTTGGACTAGGAGATGATGTCGGGTGGATTTCGACGGTGTGCATATGGTGGATTTGTTTTTTTGAGACGCGGATTAGTGACTGCTATTGATGTTTTGTTAACGCAAAATGTCGTTTACGTTGTAATTTGTAACGTCTTGAATGACAGGCTTTATATGCCTGTGAATGGATAGTAGTAACATTTCTTCATTTTTCTTTTTCAGTTCGAAAGGTCGCGATAGGATGGACCCAATTTTGCCTTCACAACACAATCAAACACGTGCACACATCAAGATTGTGATGCATGGGCGTGTTGGACAGCCAGGCCCAACATATGCATTTATTTGACACATCAGTAGCATACAGCAAACATGGATAAAGTTACAGCCAAAGCTTATATGCACCACAGCTGGGCACGTTACCCCTACAAACCGCTACAGGGAAAAATAGTGACTGAGAACCTATGCTATGGTGCAACATTTCCAAAAAAACGAAGTAAAAATCAAGTAAGTGCAAATAAAAGACGAAGAATGTCACACGTTCTCAACGCACTCTTTCAAACGGTTAAGTACTAATTTATATTAATTGCGATCAACCCAAATTAGATATTGAGGAACAATTTAATTCCCCCACTTCCTTATTTGGTAGGAGCAAAATAATGATAAGACCATAATTACTCGTCCGTATCCTTTTTTACTTTAAACTTCATGAAAATGTTTCTGTACCCTGGCTAACAAAGGCTTTTCTGAATGCGATTGTAAGTGGTTTGATCGGTCAGCAAAACTCAATTCCTGTGGCGAGGCCAAAAGAAAGGAACAGCCTCTTTTAGTGGCTCATAGCTCGCTTGGACTGGACCGATCAATGAATCAAAGCCTTTGACATCTATGAATAAGTCTTCGGAGAGTTTAATTCGAATAAATGAATAAGAACATATACATATGGCGCCGTAGCTCAGTTGGTTAGAGCGCCTGTCTAGAAAACAGGAGGTCATGGGTTCAAATCCCATCGGTACCTTTTAATAAATCTTTTTCATATATTTTGAACCTTACGTACCTTACAAAAATTGCTGTTTTCCCCTCATCCCACTAATCACGGTACTTCCATGCAGATGGAGTTGTCGGAACTGCTCTTTGTACATTCTTTGTCAGCTTCAATGTTCCTCTCACACCGACAGTTGCCTCCATATTTAAGCTTACAATTTTGCAATAGAGCGTTATAACGCCAAGCGAAGACTTCTGAAGATGTTGCAGCTAACACGAGAAACGGTGTAGCTTCCGTAAGCTGGTCTTTTAATAAACAAAAAAAAACCGTGCAAAGCACGTTAAAGAACTGTTTGATACAATAAACTGAAAAACTCAAACTCGCGCTGTCTTCCCAAAACGTTCCATGTGCGAATACTCAGGGGAATCGTCACGTGACTACAACCGGAAGTAAAAAACCGGATGTGACAACGGTAGCCACACCGGCCCCTAAATGGGACTGTAAACAACAGTCTCATTTACATACACAAGTACAAGAGCTACCGTCTATAACTAAGGCAAATACACAATTCATAATAACTCAAATAGCTGTTCGGAATGTTCTCAACTGTTCAAAGTCATCTTTCCATAGTTCAATTCGATTCTTTAAGTCACAATAAATCATTTGAACTGATTGATTAATCTAGGCTATTCAGTCCATTTCCAGCAAACATAACTTGGTCACTGGGCGCGTAAGTATGGTGGTGCCTTCTTTGTTCACTGGTTCTCCCTTACGCTGTCGTTTGGCGCGCGTCGCCACAGTACAACTGGTCTTCACTCTTACTGTGCGCACTAATCCATCTCGACTAGGCATAACCTCTTCGATTCTTCCAAGTGGCCACTTGCCTCTAGGGAAGGATTCATCTGCTAATAAGACTAAATCACCGACCTCTAAGTTTCTTCTCGGTGCGTTCCATTTCTTTCTTTCTAACAAGGTTGGCAGGTATTCACTCGTCCATCTGCGCCAGAACAAATTAGCCAAATATTGAGCTTGCCTCCAAGCGCGTCTGTAGCTGAAGTCATCTTTGTCAAATATTCCTGGTGGTAAGCCTGGACAGGGACGCAGATGCAACAAATGGTTAGGGGTCAGTGGCTGCTCGTCTAGGGGGCTGTCACTGTTACGAGTGAGAGGTCTGGAATTCAGGATGTTTACCGCCTCTGCCATAACAGTCGAGAGTACTTCATCTGAGACTAGCTGCTCCTTTAAAATGGCCTTTAGGATCTGCCGCACAGAACGTATCATCCGCTCCCACACACCGCCCATATGGCTCGCTGAGGGTGGGTTGAAAATCCATTCAATCTTCTTCTGTCCACAGAAGTTGTTAATCTTGTGCTCATTCCACGCTTCCACGTCTTCTTTCAGCTCCTTGTCTGCCTTTGTGAAGTTGCTACCCCGATCACTTCTTATCTGCTCTGGATACCCACGAACACTAATGAATCTTCTAAGCGCATTTATCATCGAATCTGTGTCTAAGGAGTGGGCTATCTCAATGTGCACTGCACGTGTTGTCAAACAGGTGAAGAGGCACCCATACCTCTTGACTCGGGATCTACCTTGCTTTACTTCGAGCGGTCCGAAATAGTCGACGCCAACATACGTGAAAGGTGGCTTGTCAGGAATAAGCCTATCTTCTGGTAAACTTGCCATGAACTGTTCTCCTGGACATGCTTTTCTCTGCCGTTGACAATTCATGCACTTTCCTATCACACGCCGTACTGCCGACCTCCCCTTCACTATCCAGAATGTCTCTCTTAAAGACGATAAGACAGATTCTTGGCCCATATGACCCAAGCTTTCATGGCACTGCTTGATAATGAGATCTGTCACCTGATGCTTGTAAGGGATGATAACAGGGTGTTTCTTCTCATAACCAACAGGAGCATTGCCTAGTCGACCTCCGACTCTCAACAGGCCTTCCTTTATCTGCGGATTCAGCTGACGTATTGATGCTCCTGCCTTCCGAAGAATCCTCTTTGGGTGACCGTTGTCCTCACAACATTCTGTTGCTGAAAGTACATTTAAGACCTCTGGAAAAGCTACTTCTTGAACGCGTCTGAGAATTTCCATTTCAGCCGCTTGGAGCTCTGCCACTGTCAAATGGCCGCATTTCATCAATGGCATTTCACTGGAGTCGACTGGAGAATCATTTACGATTCCAGCGTTCTTTCTCAGTTGAACTTTGACTCGAAGGTACTGTTTGTAGCGCAGCAACCATGCAATAGCGCATTTCAACTTCCACCAACAAGAGTAGTACGAAATCAAGTCATCCACAACATTACTTTGGAGAGCGGAAACATAAATCTGAGCCTCCTTTCTTATTTCTGGATCTCCATCTTCTAACACTGGAATTTCAATCATTTTGGGCCAGTGGCTCTCGTTTTCCCATAAGAACTTGGGACCTTTTAACCAACGATCATCCTTGAACATGGCATCTATCTTCAGTCCCTTTGAACCGTCATCAGCAGGGTTGTCATCTCGGTTTACGTACTTCCACTCAGAGGGTTTAGACCCATTGTGTATCACTGTCAGGCGATTAGACTCGAATGTATGGAATCGCTTTGATTCGTTGTTGATGCACTTCAACACGGATGTCGAGTCAGTCCAGTAGTGAACTTGGTCTATTGTCATGTCCAATTCTTCTCGAATAATCTTGGAGAGCTTTACCGAGATAACAGCGGCTGTAAGTTCCAATCTTGGAATTGAAATTTCCCGTACAGGAGCCAATCTTGCCTTCCCCATCACAAATGCACAGTGAATTTGGTCAGTCACATCTTTCAAACGGAGGTATGCAACGGATGCATATCCTTGACGAGAAGCATCTGAGAAGAGGTGTAATTGTACTTCTTTAACTTCGCCGAATTCCTTTGGCTTGAAACAAGGGTCTACTTGTATTTCTTGCAGTTTGGGGAGATCGTCTAGCCAGCGCTTCCACTGTCCTTTGTCTGCTTCATCCAGAGGATCATCCCAGCCTAGCCTCTTTCTACTGAGTGTCTGCAAGAGCAACTTTGCCTTCATGACATATGGAGCGATGAATCCCAACGGATCAAAGAGGGAATAAACAGCTGACACTATACCTCTGCGTGTCATTGGTTTCTGGTTTACTGAATGCAGTATCTTCTCCAAGACCTCCCACACAAACTTGTCCTCCTCTGTATTCCACTTGAGGCCAAGTGCACTCTCTGTAGGAAGTTTTTCAAGCTCTAAATTAACCACTGATTTGGCTCTTTCAGACTCTGGAATCGTCGCGAGCAATTCTCTGTCATTACTGTACCACTTCGTCAAACGGAATCCACCTTTCTCTAGCAATTTGCGCAACTGACTGGCTAAACCGACAGCCTTCTCTGTGGTGCCTGTCGACTTCATCATGTCATCTACATACATGTTGTGCTTCACTGTCTCCACCACTTCTGCATCGAACTCCTCCTGATGCAACTGGGCTGTCTTCCTTAAGCAGAAGTTAGCAACACTCGGTGAAGACGTTGCTCCAAACAAATGTTTCACCATTCGATACTCTTCCATCTCTTTTGTCAAGTCTCCATTTGGCCACCATAAAAATCTTAGAGAGTCACAATCCTTTGGGTCTACCAAAACCTGATGAAACATTGCTTCTATGTCAGCGACCATTCCAACAGTTTCTTGTCTAAACCGACTTAAGACACCCACAAGTTGATTCGTTTGATCCGGGCCCTGCAGCAGCTGGTGATTTAAAGATGTCTGCCCGAACTTTGCTGCACAATCATAAACCACTCTCACTTTGTCGGGCTTTAAAGGATGTGTAACAGGGTGATGGGGTAGGTACCACACTGGTCTGTCCTTTACTTCCAGCTCTTCTTTGGGGACCTTTTGGGCGTGGCCGTTTTCAATGTAATCAGTCATTGTTGTCTTGTACTTCTCGTACAAAGCTTCATCTTTTAGAAGTCGTTTCTTCAGAAGGACTCCTCTTCTTTCTGCTACTATCCTGTTGTTAGGTAAGAAGGGTGGATCATGTCGCCATGGCAGGGCAACCTGAAAGTGCCCATCGACCATCTTAAGTGTTTTCTCCATAATTTCTAAGGCCCTCTTGTCTTCCAATGATTCACACACTCGTGTCTCAACTTCAGAGCTTTCAAAGTCTGTCTTCCAGAGTCTCTCCAACTGTTGGTTCAGCTCCTCATTTTGAGCTTGACGTTCAGTTTCATCTGTTTGTAACTGATTCTCGTTTTCACTGCAATCAGGTCCTAGTTCTAGGCCACATCCTTCGTCTGCAACATGCACCTTGACAACATCTCCATTGTCCAACATTTCAGAAAACACAACACTGTCTTTGGAACCATCACAGAGAACAGAATCTTCAGATTCCAATACCCTGGTGCAGACAACAGAGCTCTCTCCCTCACGCAAGAAGTTGACTAAGCGTTCAGAATTGCAGCTTTCTCCTCCAACAGGACCTATCACAGTCCACCCCAGACTGTACCTCACTGCTACCGGTTCACCTTCTCTACCAGTACGGCACTCCAATGGCAAGAACAAACTTGGATTGTCTTTGAGCCCAACAACTAACATGACACTTTCAATGTCCAATTGTCGTAAATCAACATCATGCAAATGTGGCCAATGTTCAAGGTCTTCCTTCTTGGCTATACAGCTTTCAGTAATTGGCATATGCTTAACTGTCCTAACCTTCG
Organism: Meandrina meandrites; assembly: GCA_963693305.1. NCBI lineage: Eukaryota > Metazoa > Cnidaria > Anthozoa > Scleractinia > Meandrinidae > Meandrina > Meandrina meandrites. The sequence continues at coordinate 24,371,660 of OY855910.1, forward strand.
GGAGCTCCACTATAACTGATTCATCCATTGACATCACTATCAGGTCTACTTGTTGACTCTCTACCCTGGTTGAGCCTGTTATCCCGGACAAAGTGAAATCCAACTTGGTGCCGCTTACACCTAGGCTCTCTTTCAAGCTTTCATGGCAAAGAGTAATTTCTGAGCCACTGTCCAACAAGGCATATGTTTCAACGGGTATTGAATTACCATCTTTAGCCAGGACCTTAACTGGAACAACACTAAGACAGACCCGCTCGCCGGCCCCAGTTGCAGCAGTCACAGCACTTCTCTCACTAGTCACTCCACTAGTGTCACTGCTGGTATTAGTTCCTGTCACTCTTTCCCTCAACTGGCCATCATTAGCGCTTGGAGGGCTCGGATTTTCTGCAGGGGGATGCAGTAGTGTGTTGTGACTCTGGTTGCATCCATCCACTTGGCATTTGAACTGAGTTTTGGGGCAGTCTCTTGCAAAGTGTCCACTATGTAGACACTTGATACAAAGGTTTTGGTCCCGCACCACCTTCCATTTGTCTTGATGAGGCTGATTCTTAAATTTGTCACACTTCCACAGTCTGTGTTGACCGCGACACACACTACAAGCTGGCAATTTCTGGCTCTGTTTGCCAGGCCCTTTCTGACCTTGGACACCTCCAAATAGTGTAGTCCATTTCTGAGCACCTCGACCTTGTGGATCCTTCCGTTTTGCACTGTCCCTTTCTTTCGAAGGACTGGGAGTTAAATCTTCTCCAAACTCATTGTTAACAAGCGCAGCTCTGTCCTTTAAGTGCTGCAAGAAATCTGCAAACTTTGGTCTTGATCCATGTGAAATAATTCTTCCTGCGCATTCCGTCCACTTAACTCTCATGAACAGTGGGAGCTTCTTATTTAGTTCCCTCAATGTATTTGTGTGATTCAAATCACTGACATATTCAGGCCCCATGCCTGACAGTGTCCTATTGGCTACATCTAAATGGCGGGCAAATGCAAGTAAACTTGCTCCATCTGCTTGCTTCAGTGGGGGTAGGCTCTCCAATTTCCTAATGTGTGCTTTGGCTATGATGTGAGGGAGACCAAAATTCTCACGTAATGTACTCTTGGCAGCATGATAACCTTCATCTACAGGCAAGTTCACACAGCTTTCAATTGCATCTCTTGCTTTTCCATAGCAGTGCTGAATTAACAGTTGCAACCTTCTGGAGTTGTCAGGATTATCTTTCTCTAAACAAGTCTCAAAGTTATGCATAAACGAGACATACTTCATCGGGTCTCCATCGAAACGCATGTACTCAACTTTCGGAGTGGAGACAACTTGACGCAATGCTTGTACCATTTCTAATCTGCCATCAGATGTAAATGATGCTGGTTCCTGCATTTGACATTCACCTGGATATGCACCTGGAGTCTGGGACCATGTTACCTGGGTTGGCCGCCGTGCTATCTCTTCAGGTTTAAGCTGTGGCATTAATGGCACCTGCACTTGTTGTAATTCATTTCTTAACACTGGTGGATTGACAGGTGGTGTTCTTAATGTCTTAGTGTCCTTCAAATTGTACGGTTGGTCTGCATATTCACATGTACCAGCCTCGTCAACATAAAGTGTACGTCCAGTTGCAGAAAACACTGGATTGGGTACTGAAGTACGGACTGCTTCGCAGGCCTTAACACCTGAGATCCTAATTCTGTCATTGTCTCTAAATTTAGGAACTTCATCCAAAGGTTTCAGACCTTAGCACTGGTTGCTCAAGTGGATTTAACTGAGTTTTTGTCCTTGTCTGATGCTGAGTGGGGCGTAAAGGCTCCAAATGCTGCACTGATTGCTCATGTGGCTGTATTAACTGAGACTGAGCTGCCTCCCTTGTCTGCTGCTCAATGATGTGTAAAGGCTCCTCGGGTATCAACTCTGCTAAACGTTCCTTGTACTGACTATCCCTGCACTGGTCTTCAAGCTCTTTATAAACATTAACACTTGCCATAGCCCGCTCCTCCTCCATCTCGGCCTCCATTAAGTCCCTTTCATAATGAATTTCATTCATCTTACGCTGCAACTGTTGTTCACGCAGAAGCTGTTTGCTTTTCAACTGAGCGAGGGCAAGTTGTTCTTTCTTCTTTGCTAATATCATAGAAGCTGAACTTGAGCCAGAGGACCCACCTTTCGAACTCTTGCTTAACTTTCTTGTAAAGGATTTTATGTCATCATCTCGCCCTTTAATAGACATAGCTTTGGACTTCCAAGACTCAATTGCAATGTCAAGTGCTGCCTTCTGCGCCAACTGCTCCTTGTAGCTATCATTGGCTCTGTCAAGTTCTTCATAACGGCTAAGAACATCAAGGCATTCAATGTACCCCTTATGGGCTTTAACAAACTTCCGCCAAGCATCTTCATATGAATCCTGATTTAATTTTAGATCCTCCAAAATTCCACAGTTGTCCATTATTTCCTTAATGTTTCCTCTAAGTCTGGTAAGGGTTGCGATGTAACCTGAACGGGAATTTTTTAGTGTGTTTCCCCTTTCTGCCATTCTGCTTTCAAAATTTGTATTAGAGGGTACTTTCATGCGGGAACTTCTTCTCAAATGAGTTCCAACGTCAGCTTCCGACGAGGCCCCCCGGGCACTTTGTTCAAATTTGCTACCAACAGGCAGTGATTGAACAGACATTTTCAACATGCAGCAATGTACAAATAATGTCAAACACAAACAATGTTCTCCCAGAGAATGAAATGACCGTCAGTTAAACAGGTGAAATCCCATCAAAACACGAAACAATGTTGTCCCTGAATACAAACAACTATCGATCAAACAGACACAATCCAACCCAAACACGAAGTAGCGGCGAAATCATCTTATTTAAGCTCAAAGCAGTACAATTCTCCCCCGAGAACCAAATTATTGTCAATAATAATCAGACAAAACCCAATGCAAACACGAGGCAATGTTCTCCCCCGAGAACCAAATAATTGTCAGCAATAATCAGACGAAATCCAATGCGAACACGAAGCAATGTTCTCCCCCGAGAACCAAATGATTGTCAATAATAATCAGACAAAATCCAATGCAAACACGAAGCACAGTTCTCCCTTGAGAACGAAACAGTCAAATAATCGCACAAATCGCTCCAAACACGAAGCACGGTTCTCCCTTGAGAACGGAACAGTTCAATAATCGCACAAGTCGATCCAAACACGAAGTAAAGTTCTCCCTTGAGAACGGAACAGTCAAATAATCGCACAAATCGATCCAAACACGAGGCAAAGTTCTCCCTTGAGAACGGAACAGTCAAATAATCGCACAAGTCGATCCAAACGCGATGCACAGTTCTCCCTTGAGAACGGAACAGTCAAATAATCGCACAAGTCGCTCCAAACACGAAGCACAGTTCTTCCTTGAGAACGAAACAGTCAAATAATCGCACAAGTCGATCCAAACTAATGTTCTCCCTTGAGAACCAAATAGCTGCCTCCTGAGATCCAAACAGTTCTTTAACTGTAGCTTCCGTAAGCTGGTCTTTTAATAAACAAAAAAAAACCGTGCAAAGCACGTTAAAGAACTGTTTGATACAATAAACTGAAAAACTCAAACTCGCGCTGTCTTCCCAAAACGTTCCATGTGCGAATACTCAGGGGAATCGTCACGTGACTACAACCGGAAGTAAAAAACCGGATGTGACAACGGTAGCCACAAACGGTTCGATACGCAATAATCGGAATATGGATTTCGTCTGTTACATTAAACATTCCATTGGTTTTTCATACCGAGACTACTGCTTCAAGACGGCGGCTTGCCTGCATACATACAGCGAATAAGCGGAGTTAACTCACATACTCATTTACATCATTTTTGTTTTCCTTTCCTTTCCTTATCAGCTTTTGCTGCGCAGTAAAATTGTAAGAGTTTTACCTCAGAAGTGCACTTACGCCTGAAAGCAGCATGCCCAAACAGATCTTGAAAATGTCGCTCAGTTAATCTTGTGCTTGGAGCGTCCTTTATTCCAACCAGTGTTACTGCTGTTTTTCGCCATTTTCGACTTGGAATGGAAAGAAAAATCGTCTGTTACATCGCGCCAAGCAAAGCAATGTTGGATATCTCTACGCGGTTGGGAACAAAAGACGAAACTTGGTGTTACGGATGCATCATCTCAGTACCAGAACTTTCTGTAAATTATCGTGTTTTCCTGCGGTAAGTGTTAGCATTTTTTTACGAAAGAGCTTCTTTCGTAAAAAAGTCACTTTATTCCAGTGACATAAATGGACATTTTTCCAAGTCTCTTAACAACTTGCAATAGACAGCAGGCGTGTCTGGGGGATTCACTTAAACGTTAGAGCACTTGGATAAATACCCATATTCTCCAATTCGTTTTTATAACCTTTGCATCATGAAGTGAGAAATAAATGACTTTTAAAATTCTGCCATTAACGTATGGAAATAAGTTTCTCGTAATTTCATAATTAAGAGCCGGTCTTAAATTTCACAACAAGAAAACGCCCAATGATTCTTAATAAGTGAATCTGTTAAATATGTTTATTTCTTTGCTCGACATCTCTCGCACTGAACCGCAGAGCCAGACGTGCGCGGCATTAACGTGTGACAACCAAGAGAAAAAAATCTTAAAAAAAGTATGTGTATAGAATTTGCAGGTATAGCCAGTTCCACAACTTCCGTTTATTTATTTATTTATTTAGTTATTTATTTATTTATTTTTTATTTTTTTTTTTATTTTTTTTATTTTTTTATTTACGGGAAAATATTACAAAATTACACACAGTGCTTACAGTAGAATTACCTACATCACAGTACATTAAGTTGCAATGCGATTAAATTAAAATAAGGAAGCCTAATCTTAATAATACACGATACTAGCAATATGGTTAAATTAAAATGTACCGCCGGGACAATTACATACAGTACTTACAGTGGAATTACTTACATTAAAGTAAAAAAAAAAGGGAGCCTAATATTAATAATACACGTTACTAGCAATATTACAATTAATTTATATTGACATTGCAATACTCAGTGGACAGTACAATACTCACGTTAACAAGAAACACGAACACACACACTAACTACTAAATCAAAGCAGCCCACGTTTCTTTAAATTGTTTTAGCTCGTTGTTTTTCACTGCTTAAGTGCGAAGAATGACGAGTTTGTCCTTTAGGCGCGAAAGAAAGCCGTCAAAGTCCAAGGTGCCAACGCTTGCATTTATAGAGAAAATATGGTATTTAGCAATTATTATACAGTAGTTGAGGGCAGTCCAGTAGTTTGAGTCGTGATCCTGATGCCAACCGTATAGAATTACACTTTTTGACAGAATAATGTGTTGGCGAAAAGTAATCTGCCTCCAATTTGTAAAATGGGTCCAGAAGTCCGAGGACTGACAGCATGTTAAAAACGTTTATTGGGAGATCCTCTACATCGTTCCCCGTATTTTTGGCTCGCCGTTTTTTCGAGTATTTTGCAGAATGCAAAATAGGAGTTAAGTGAGCGAGCGAATTCACTCGCTCGGTCGATCCTTCGGTCGGTCGGTCGGTCCTTCCCTTTTCCTTCCTTGGGTCGTAAACTTTTGTTTCTAATTCCGCTGACCAATGCATAACTTAACTTGAAGATGAAATTTTAAAAATTTCTACAAATGTGAAACGTAGTGAAGCAATGGGTGATGAGGTAATTACAGCTATGTCAAAAGCATGTGGTGCGAGCATTTTCTTATTTGAAATGTTAAAAAAAACCAAGAAAGCATTTGCTGTCTTTGCAATTATTACAAATAAACGCGGGCTCCTGGAAAGCAAGGGTTCTATGGCTGCCTTGACGTCATATGAAAACGTTCGATACCTCACCGCGATCTTGGTCACGCGATTTTCGTTATTGTGACCTTGCTTACCGCAATGGTGTTCACCACGATGTTCGTCTAATTTTCTCATTTTTTTGTGATGTCTTAAAGTTGCATTAAAAATTGGAAAAATTATACTAAACAAAAGCTAAAGCGTGTTTCCGGCCGGACTCGAACCGGCGACCTTCCGCGTGTGAGGCGGACGTGATAACCACTACACTACGGAAACAACGGTGCATGGAAGGGATTCACATTAGGAGGTTTTCTTGTATCCTACAAATATTCCTTTTTTGTGAGTCTATTCTTCCCCGTTGTGGCAATATTTTGTTTCTTTCATTTATATTCAGGCATTTTTGTCAGTTTCAAGAAATTTAAGACGCGATCAGGCGGGCAGAGAGATAATAAGATATATTAAAATAGCCGTAATTAACCAACAACAAACAACAAGGTTTATTTGAACTTTAAAAATTGCTAATAATATTTAAACAATAAATAAATTAAAAATACATACAGTTGCTGGTCACCCAAAATAACTAAAAAGCTAAACTAGTTGGGTGACCACATTTATTAATTTAAAGTAAATATCAGATCAGAAAAGAGGCATTTTACATTTTACATTTTACACACTTAATTAAGTAAGTAGATTACAGAACAAATAATTCTTAAGCATTTAAGTACAATAAAAAAGATAATAGTAGAAAAAAAAGAAAAATACCAGAATATAGCAATTAGTAGAAAAGCTTAATAGAAATTAATGAAATGCAAGGATAATTCTCTTTTAAATGAGTTAAAGGAGTTAGAATCTTAAATCTCTCATCAGTCTCATTCCTTACGTAATAAGCTTTCTTAACAAGGCCTGTGGGTTCAAAGATGGGTCTTGGAAAGTGAGTGCTTTATGATTAAAATTTCACTGCTTTTTTGGTAGAAAAGTCATTGTGTTATCCTATAGCGCGACAGTCAAAGTCAATTGTGTAGTTTTACTCCTTTGAAACTAAGAAGTGCAATTTTTGTAAGGTACGTAAGGTTCAAAATATATGAAAAAGATTTATTAAAAGGTACCGATGGAATTTGAACCCATGACCTCCTGTTTACTAGACAGGCGCTCTAACCGACTGAGCTACGGCGCCATATATATATGTTATTACTCACTTATTCGAATTAAAATCTCCGAAGACTTATTCATAGATGTCAAAGGCTTTGATTCATTGATCGGTCCAGTCCAAGCGAGCTATGAGCCACTAAAAGAGGTTGTTCCTTTCTTTTGGCCTCGCCACAGGAATTGAGTTTTGCTGACCGATCAAACCACTTACAATCGCATTCAGAAAAGCCTTTGTTAGCCAGGGTACAGAAACATTTTCATGAAGTTTAAAGTAAAAAAGGATACGGACGAGTAATTATGGTCTTATCATTATTTTGCTCCTACGAAATAAGGAAGTGGGGGAATTACATTGGTCCTCAATATCTAATTTGCCTCCATCCATGTCCAATACACCCAAACTGAGTCGATTCGTCAAGGGTACCTGACGATTCGACTCCATTCGCGCGGAGTCAAACCGCATCACCGGAAGTCAAGCCATGAGACACAATGATAATATGAACCTTCCTCGTTCTTAAAACGTGAAATCGAACTGAGTCGATTCGTCAAGGGTACCTGACGATTCGACCCCAGGAGTTGAACCGCATCACCAGAAGTCAAGTCGTGTTACGCATTGTGTCAAGCATGAGGGTCGTGTGCAAATGTTGACGATTCGACACGATTCGCCCGTATCGTGTCGAATCGTCACTTGTGAAGTCGAATCGTCACACCGGAAATCGAATCGTGTCAGACAAGATATTTCTCATTTGGAAATAATAATTCCCATCCATGTTAGAGGATGCCATATCGCAAAAGACAACAATAAAAGCGCGATAGGGTTTGGTAGGGTTCGATACGATTTATTAGGCAGGGTAGTTTTAAAAGTCAATGTCTTTCAAGGACCGGCAGATTAACGGGTGAATCAGTGATTAAATGGAAACTACTTGTGAAATGGTCTTTTTTCCTCAACTAGAGAAATACTAGTTCAAGCGTTTGTTTCCGTATGTAACACGTAAGACCACGTTGAAGCAAATATAAAACCTCGTTGTTGTGATTCTTTTTATGACAACGGTACCATGCGCAAATCGACTTCCGGGATGATGGATCGACATCAAGGCAGACGAATCGTCTCGAATCGATCGAATCGAGTCGAATCGACAACATTTTCGACCCTCCCTATCGAGCAAGTTGCACATTTTTTTACTAAGTGTCGCGCAAATCGACTTCCGGGATGACGGGTCGACATCAAGGCAGACGAATCGTATCGAATCGATCGAATCGAGTCGAATCGACAACATTCTCGACCCTCCCTATTGAACAAGTTGCAGATTTTTTCTAAGTGTCGCGCAAATCGACTTCCGGGATGACGGGTCGACATCAAGGCAGACGAATCGTCTCAAATCGAATGAATCGAGTCGAATCGACAACATTTTCGACCCTCCCTATCGAACAAGTTGCAGATTTTTTCTAAGTGTCGCGCAAATTGACTTCCGGGATGACGGGTTGACATCAAGGCAGACGAATCGTCTCGAATCGATCGAATCGAGTCGAATCGACTACATGCTCGACCCTCCCTATCGAACAAGTTGCAGATTTTTTCTAAGTGTCACACAAATCCACTACTGGGATGATGGGCGCTTTGACCTGCAACCAAGTCGTTTCAAGGCCACCTTCGTTCTTAAATCGACTTCTGTTAAGTCGATTCGACAAGTGCCATAGTCGAATCGACTCACTTTGGGTGTAATTTATGTTGATCGCAATTAATATAAATTAACACTGCCGTTTGAAAGAGTGCGTTGAGAACTTGTGGCCTTCTTCGTCTTTTATTTGCACTTACTTAATTTTTACTTCGTTCTTTGGAAATGTTGGCCAAAGCATTGGCTCTCGGTCCCTATATTTTTCCCTATAGCGCTTTGTAGGGGTAAAGCAGATAAGTGGAGGAAAATGAGAGAATTAGCCTGAGAAAAAAAAAAGAGTAGAGAAAGCCGCCGAAATACTGGCTCCTCCGAAACTGAAGAATTCGCCAAAACACTCACTCCCCTGGCGGGAAATCGAACCTTGGTCTCCCGCGCGACAGGCGGGGATACTCACCACTATACTACCGAGGACTCCTCGATGTATGTTGTTAAAATTTTACAAAGTACTGGCTCCAATTAATGATGTCTTAGAATGGAAAGAGATGTACACCTTACCATTTCCCGCGGCTTCGGATACAAAATTGCGTGAATTTCAGTATAAGTTACTTAACAGGTGTCTTGTAACAAATGCCTTTTTATACAAAATTGGTGTTGTATGTACACAAAACAAATCTTTGCTTTCAATAAGAGTAACAACAAACAATGATCGCAAAATCAAATAACAAACATTATCAGCTCATAATAATATTTGGAGAAAACACAAAACAAATTAATATGCAATCTCGCGCCGTTGTTGTAGCATAATTAGTGGTACTGATGTAATTAGATAACGAACTGAGGGGTGTGTGTGTATATGTAAACAAAAGAAAGAAAAAAGAAATACTGGCTCAAGACTGAAAAATTCGCAAAAAAATTTACTGCAAAATCCCTTTTTGTTTTTATTACTGCACGCTGTTATCTTTGGACCTCTAAATTCAATATTTGCACAGGCAAATAATAAAACATGACCAGAAAACGGGAAACAGAATAAGTGCTCAATTGAGCAGTTTAAAATTTTCACAACTCACATCGAGGAGTCCTGGTGAGTATCCCCGCCTGTCACGCGGGAGACCGGGGTTCGATTCCCCGCCGAGAAGTGAACGTTTTGATGTCGAGCCAGTGTTTCGGCGGCTTTCTCTTCTCTTTTTTTCTCAGGCTATTCCTCTCATTTTCATCCACTTATCTGATTGATAATCTGCGAGCAATGTAAGAAAAAAGTATATGATAATCATTTTCTAAAAAATAATTATCCGCCTGCATTTTACAGTATTGCGCGATGTTGACTCAGTTCGATCTCTAAAAAACCACTTAACAAACAAAACACAAAACATTTCTGAGCAGAAAACGATGTTAATTGCAAGCAATGAATAAAATGAAAGATTTTCTTGGCCTCCTGTGAAAAGATAGCAAAATAATTTCTCCCCGGCGGGGAATCGAACCCCGGTCTCCCGCGTGACAGGCGGGGATACTAATCACTATACTACCGAGGACTTCTCGTAACAGAAGGTAAAGATTTTACAAAGTGCTCAATTGAGCACTTCTTCTGTTTTCCGTTTTCTGGCCATTTTTTGTTGTACGAAGATTTAACCGACAAAAAGTTGAATTTTGAAGGCAAGAACTTCATTTGAACTCACATATCCGGCCACAAATCGGCCGCCATTCATGCCTGAAACTGAAAAGATGTCACTTCCTCAGCCGAGGCCGAGGACTAAAACCATTCCATCGAGGGGAGACCGCAGGACAGCTTTAGTCGCCACAAACTTATACCCGCTACGGTACGGTACCTATCTTTTGTAACGGCGGGAAATATCTTTATCGTCAACAACCCATTCAATCCGTTCCATGAAGTTTAGCACATTATCAAGCAGATGAGTGGAAGAAAATTCGCCAAAAAAGAAACTCCCCTTATTTTAATGCCTTGTTCATACCATACATGCGCATGTATGAGGACCTGTTAAGGTTGGGTATATGCATGTCTGCCGCCTGAATTTCAAAGCTTGTCATGTCGCAATTTGGAATAGGCGGCATGTCGCTGTCGGAGTCTCGTCAGTTTCGTCTAAAGACGGACGCAGGAGTTTCAAAGTGACTTAAATAAACGGCCCGCAATGCATGCAGACGTGGTTGGAAATACACCGTATTCTGTAGTAGTACTGATAATATTCACTGATTTCCTTGTTTGGCTTTCAATGCTTTCAATCTGGACATAGCGAGGGAGGCAGAAGCAAACAAAAATGAAACCCGAGAATTGACATCGTTGATTAAAGCATGATTTGCCTCTACAGTTGACAGGCTGAAATTTCTCTCGGTGCAAACTGTTATTAAGTGCTCATTAATCAGGCATTTACATTCCCTATATTAAATGAGAAGCGGGGTGGCCAGTGCAGGTTGATATTGTAAAATGAGTTGTTTAAAGAGTGGTTTCCTTTGTTGAACTGCTGTGAATACGTAGGTTGGAAGTTTAGTAACTATCTAACTAATTCTCCATGTAACACAGAACTGAACTGAGCTGCTTGGCATTTCGTTTGTACAATTCTTGCTAAATATATTTTATTGTAATTCTATACGGCTGAAAATGCAACATGGTATACAACTAGACAGTCAGAAAAGCTACCACAACTGTGGTTGTACTCTCTAAAAATACCTCATATTGATTGCCCTTTCAGCGCTTGTTGTTTGAATGCAGCCGAAAATGGTCTACATGTACACGTTTACTGACTGTACGGTCTCTGGTGCAGAACATGCCGTTAAGTCCAAAATCTTGTTATCATTTTGATAAAATGCTTACAGTTCCGGGAGAGCACAGAAAGTAAAGTTGTTAAGCCAGTGAGGACCATGGAGTGAAGAGTACTTCCGTAAATCAGGACATGTTTAGCATAAGTTTTTGTTCACTTTATGAGGAAGGTGTAACTACATTGCACACAGTATTTTCTACATCTTGTATAAATATAGCTGACGCAGATTATAAGGAATACGTAGCTTGACCTGTTTTGCAAAGTTAAAAATTTCTGTGAAGCGGTTTTAGAGCCACCATAAATTTTTGATAATTTAATTTAATTTATTTAACTTAACATCTTAACATGCTGATCATAATGCAAAAGTAAAGAATAGGAGTCACCAAACACTTAAGACTAACATTAAGGGTGTTGGTCCTGTTTCTATGGTAACCAGTCACGAAAATAGCCACAACTTGTTTGCCAATGATTGGGCATTGGTTGATAAAATTACCGTAGCAGCAACTGATAAAGAGTGATAGTACTGACCCATCAAACTATAAGAGCTGGAAAATGCTGGGAATGATCACCATGATGTATACTATTAGGTAAACAGAGCATGAGTTTTTCGGGAACTTTAATTTTGCAGTTGAAATGGTTTTTAAAACTTTTTCACCAATTAAAAAGGACGTGACGTGATAGTTCTGTGTTGTGTTCCGTTGCTGCGAGGCGCGCTGAACAAAAACAATACCTTGTCGCTCATTTTTCGTGGGGATTGTCAATAAAGTTATTTCAAAAGCTGCCAGTGTAACCGGTTTGCATAAAATCCAATTGACAACAAAAAGCCGCCATCTTGCACATGGATAATATGCCTGCTTTTCCCGCGAATTGAACCTTTGTTTTCGTCAAAGTGAGTCGCTTGTGTTTGATGTGAACATGAAAATTTCTTCAATTTCTCTGCATAAGGAAACGAAATCCACAGTAGCCTGGGTAATTGACGGCCTTTCGCGCGCGAGTTCTTTGTTCTGGCGGAGCCTCTGCGGCTAAAACAATTAAACAAATGAATATGGGATGAAATTTGAGATCAAAACAGTACATAAACCTTCATAGGATATACTAGGTTGCGTTCGGTTTAATTTAGTCTAAAACCGTATTCGTTGTGAAATAAAGCCATTCACAGATTTCCCAAGTTATCATAATAGACGGAGTCATTATAATCTACTCTCTCTATTTGTTACAAAAAAATGGCGAGATTTTTTAATCGTAGTATTGGCATTATCGGACATTCTCGTCCATAATTTTAGCGTGAGTTCGTAATTGTACATTTCCTTAAACATTTTCTGAGATGGCTTTGGAGTCCAATTCTTGATCGGCAGATGCGGTGACAAGAACCACAGACATAGGTGGAATCGCCAACAGCATCGTACATGCTGTTAAAACAGCATGTATGATGTCCTGTTTAGAAATATCTACGGGAATTAAATATAACCAGTTTCGATAAAGTTATGTAAACTTCACTTTGTACAATCGAAGCCGCAGTAGCCACGAACAACCACTAACAACTCGTTTTTGCATATCTTCTTTTATTTCATATATAATAGCATCGAAACATAACGGAAAAGAATTTTAACAAAGAAGAGCTTACGCAAAAATAGAAGTGTAAATCATTAAAAATAATTTTGACAAGGGTAGAACAATTAACTGTCCCATGGCATATTTCCCACGCGTATAAAAAAAATATATTTTCTCAACTAACGTTTTTAATTTTTGAAGTCATATTTACTCCCAATTTAGATTTCCATTTCATTTTTCACAACCCGTGTTTGAGAGCTCGAGGTACATGACAAATTAAATGAAATCGTTTTACAAAAAGTATATCAGATTTAGTTTGGTTTTAATAGGGAAAATATTCCCAAAATCAGGTATTGTCATAACTAATACATGGTTTACCATGTCGATTTTTCGTTTGACTAGTAAAACTAATTATTTCCATATTAACTAATGTAGAAAAGTAGAACTGCTAGTTAACACCATCAAGTACTAGCAAAGCTTTAACTGTAGCGGTGGAAACTGTCCTTTCCCATGAAACAAGAATATATAAAAAGAAACAATGAAATGGTGTGGGTTGAAGGCCGGAATCAAAACAGACTCGTATTTTATTGTATGGCGCTGTTAAGTTTGGTCTTTCTAGTCGGCACTTTCGTCATGGACTATACAAGTAATACTAGAATTGTATTCCGTTCAAAATTTGAGTGAAATTTATTTCAGCTATATGGTTATGGAAAGAAACTCTTGCTGGAAATTTATTAAACGTAATCCGAAAGATTAGGGAACCTCATATCTATAAGTTCCTCGGCCAATGCAGGTTTTGGAACGGAAAAGGTAAAGAAAAATTATTTTAAAGCAGCCAATGAAATATCAGCACTCATTTACCTATTGTCCAGTTAAAAACACAAGAAATTTGCTGCTTTCTGTTTTGATTACCGAACAGCAGCGAACATATTCCTTTCTTACCTGTATTGTAACAAAATTGTCAACGGAAAATGGAGAACGTTTCGCTGCCTTCCTCCATGAATTTGTCTGACCAAGACATAGAAGAGTGCCATTATTTGCAAGGCGTTGTCTGGAAAAAGATCTACCTGTCAGAACACGCATACAGAAATCTGCTTGCTTTAATTTGTCTTAATTCTCTAGCAATCATTCCCACGATCCTGTTGAACGCACTGGTCATCTTTGTCGTGGCAACAAGGCGCCGACTGCAGACCAATTCGAACATCCTCCTGGCGTGTTTGGCGGGAACAGATTTGCTGGTCGGGCTGGTAGCTCAACCCATTGCTATCGCCGTAAAGGTTAAGCGAGCATTCAGCATTGAGCCATTTTGTTTATTGGAAACGGTATTCACCATAATCCTTTATGCAACGGGTTGCACTTCGTTAGGTCATCTGGTGTTGATCGGTATTGACCGCTATGTTGCCACAAAGGATGCCTTGAGGTACCGGGAAATTGTTACAAAACAACGGATAAAAAATGGTGTACTTGTAGTTTGGGCTATTACTATGGTTCTCACAATTCAGGAAACTGTCTTGGCTGTAATAAACAGTGGAACTAAAGGTTACATAGTATATTGTACTTTGACTGGTGTAATGTGCGTTATTATCGGCTTCGTTTACATTGCTGGTATCTGTTACTGTTATGTGTATATATTCTCAGAAACACGGCGACAGAAAAAACGCCTGCAAACTGAACAGTTGCCTCAAGAAGAAGCTAAAAGAGCAAAAAAGGGCAACAAGGCAGCCAACACCCTGGCATTAATTTTGGGTGCGTTAATAGTAACGTACTTGCCTATAATAGTACTTATTTTAGTGGCAGTTTTTTCTACATTAAGGCCCAGCGTTACAGTGATTTTTTCCAATTGGGCATCAACTGCCGCTCTGCTCGGTGCTCTTGTTAACCCTATTATTTATTGTTGGCGTAATAAAAAGCTTCGGCACGCTTTTCTTGAGATTTGTCATGTAAGACAACCAGAAAACAGAGCACCAGACATTGAGATGAAAGAAATACAACGCCATCGACCCGAAATTCAGCCTTCTACTTGTGAGGCTTTTTCGACGGCCGTAGTAAACCAAGAACCAGTTTTGCTGTCATTCAGTCATCTCAAAGCCGAAGAAATTGATCATATTGAGGAAATAGATAACTAAATATTGTAAATATTACAATTTTATGCGCAATTTGAATGGTTAATATTTTTCTCCTTAATGTGATTGAAGAAATATCGTTATCTATGAACTGTTGTTTAAGATTATAAAATAAATATATGCAGGCCTGTAGAATTGCGTTTTATTTTGTTTTTTCTTTTTTCTTAGAGTATTTTTCATGTTAAGGAACCCAGAATGAAAAATAAATGAAAATTGCTGATAAATGTCTATAAAGAATTTGGAATAAAATGCTGTAGATCGCGGTGAAAGTATAGGATTCGCAAATGAATGATAAAAGGGCAAGCTAAGGGCAGGTGTTTGAGATCACGATCGCAGGAATCTAAGCATTAATGCGTTAAAAATTGTTTTGCCCAAACATCCTTTTGCAAAAGACTTGCAAAACCTCTCGCTAGAAAGAAGGGATCAACACAGCTAAATAGCGGTATTGATGTTCATTGATGCGTTTATTATGAAACCATTTTTATACAGTGGCTTATTCTGGCTGAAATATAATGAATCTAAATGCTGCTATATGTCTCCGCTTGATTTTTTTCACAAACATTGCCAACATTTTAATAGCAGTAACTAATCAGTTTTATGAATCTCTCTTTCTTTTATTATTTATGATAATAATGTGATAAAAATAATTTCAATATTTACTTTCCGCTTCATTATATCATGTCTTCATAGCATCATATTGCACGCTGTCCTTTCTTTAAAATTGTAACGTCCGAGTTTACCCAGAGTCATTTAGTTATTTGTAAGATCCTGAAGAAGAAAGGCAGTGCCTTTCGAAATATTGGCACTGAAATTATATTTCTTTACTGCTAAATCAGTCTTGCTCTTTCCTGTTGATTTCTGAATCTGCATATTTCTATTCAGTCCCAAACCATTGACAGGCATTCAAACAACAACAGGCAGTATTTTCGCACATGTTTTTATTTGGTTAAGGGGGGAGACTCTTAACTACAGATCCAGAGCAGTTGCTAAGGGATTGCTGAAGACCGTTTTTCTTTTTTAACCAAGCGATTTTGAAGCTTTTTGTAACGCTAAATGGTGAATTTTATTTCGGGGTACGCCTGCTTTGAAAAATATATCATTGCGCGTGCGAAACTAGTGCCAGTCCCAAACCGCGCGTTAAAATTTAAAATCCCTAAAACTCCAAGGAAACAAGGTAAAGTTCCGATTTCTTTTACGAATCAGAGATAACGTCGCCGTCTTTATATTCTGACGTACGCTTTTACCGTTTAAACGAAAAGAGGAAACGCTACTGATGAAAGTCTGTAAATACGAGTGTTTATTACGCCATAACTCTTATAATAATGCGAATTTCACAAAAACAATACGTCACATTACGCATGTGGACTTTCTTTATCTATTGACGCTATTTAAATTTTAAATCTATATAAATCTTTGAGTTTTAGGGGTTTTTCTATTCTGGTCACGTGACGCGTTTAATATGGCCGTGACTTGAAACTCTTGGAGGAATCTTCAATAGAACAAACTCATGCAAAAAGCTTATCCATATGAGGTCTGATTTCCAAAATATGGCAATTAGAAACCTTCCTTAGAAACAAACTGGTAGTTAAGAGTCACTCCCCTTAAATTACACGTAGTTTGTACAATCCTTGCTTAGGAGAAATTACGAGATCGAACCTGAAAAAGATTAAAAGTAATATTTTTCATTAGTAGTTATATCGATGTGGTATTGTTTTACGCTAACAAGCTGAAAAAGCGAATTATTTTATGAAGCTATACATATTTCCATTGCGTCCAAAATGAAACCATATCGCCCATTCAAGCAACTTCATGTAGTATTATTTTCGCAGATGTTTTTAGTTGGTAACCTATACCACAATTTAACTCTACAAACTAACTGACATTGATGGGCAGATCTCATTCTATCAAAATCCGCTATGAAACCTTTTCTGACCCGATCATTGTACGAAACTCTAATTTTGGCGTCTTGGCCTCCGGACTATAGCTGAGGGGAGATCGAATCTTAAGGTGGCTTACTACAGTTTTGAGAGGGTAAATGAGACCAGCTTTTAACTCTTTTGTAAAATGTCCAGAAAGGTTTTAGCTTTCACTTATTACTGTTTGTTGCATCTTACAACCAATATATCCGACATTTGAGGAATAAAGATGCTAATAAACAGCCAAAATGGATATTCGAGTGCTTAAGAGGAGACTTTCAATGACCTTTTTCTCAAAATCTGCCCGTATGACCCTGCCTCAAAAATTCAGAAATTAGAAATTGAATCAGATAAAACATTCATGCAAAACAAATTAAAAATCTGTAAGACAGATTTTTTGCAAAATAGGAAAATGTGTTTTTTGGCCTATTTAAAAGATAGCTCAAAATCTGTCTTACAGATTTTTTTTACTGAAATTTTGGCAGTTGACGCGTTTTACCCCAAAAAATTAATTGTGAAAATTTCATTATGGGTTGTACGGTACTTTTTTGAGGAATTTTGAGCCGAAGCCAGGTTTTTACGACCTCCGACGAGAATCGAATTGCGCATGCCCTTTTATTTGAGCGCGCGCTCGTATGACGTCACACGTTATGAGCGATGAAAAAAGCGAATTAGAACTCCTCTGTTGGTTATCAACCTATTTGTAGTATTGTTTTCGTCCTTTGACATATCTAAAACCTTCTGAAACTGTTAACTTTCGAATAAAGGGCTCAAACTTGTTTTAGTTTCTTTTAGTGTTGCTCGCGAGAGTTTTGCGAGCGCGAGCGATATTGACGTCAGGCAACCGAATCGTAGCGCGCGCTCTTGCCTCGTAAAAACTGTAGTAAGCCACCTTAAAAAAGAATCAGAAGGGTTTTTTTTTTTCATCCGTGGTAAATGTCGATGTAGTATCACATTTATTATTATTTTGTTGAAGTCACTTTCAGGAACGATTGACTCATTTACAATCATTCCAGCGAAACAGTTAAACAATATGGGTTGAAATGTGGAATTAAGAGGGTCGTACAGGGGTATTCTCGTGACGCGTGATTAGCTGATTTTATTTTCCGTGAAACGTGAATTTAATAAATTTATTCTTCGTGACCCGTGACCAGAAAGTTTTGCGTGAAACGTGAAGAGCTTGAATTAATAACCGATATTCGTGATTTCACCACTTTATTGACTTTATTTTGCGTGATTTTGAGACGCGAGACCTCAAATGTGACCTCCGTATAATTATCGTAACGTCAAACACTCTTTGTAGAGTAAGAACAGGATAAAAGAGTATGTTTCTTTCTTATTTTCGTAATTTCTTAATCAATTTTGATTTCTTCAAACACTACTTGTAGCGTAAGAACAGGATAAAAGAGTACTTATTTTCGTGACTCGGGAAAATGAAATTTCAATATCCGTGATCCGTGATTCGTTATTTTTTTCGTCCGTGAATCGTGCCAGAGACCCTCCCTGTACGACCCTCAATTAAAACAGTGTTCGAACAGTGTCTAACACCGTATTTGTTGGCAAATATAGCTATTCACTAACCACAAGTTGTGTTTAACTCTCTCCTGTGTAGTTCTTATAAAAATTGACGAGCTGGTAATAGCGGTAACTGACCAAATTTAAGAAAGTTATATAAAATATCGTGTTGAGAAATAATAGTGTTAATTAAACGACATAAGTGTATGTAAAACAGTTTTCGAAGTACCAGCTGAGCGCACATAATTTAAATGTCACCAATATCAAGACACATCATCTTTCAACATGGTACTTTTCAAAACATTTCAAGCACGTTATAAAACGTCGTCATGTCAATCGAATTGTCATGAAAGTTGATGTGTTCATGGTCGGTAGTATAGAGGTGAGTATCCTCCCCTGTCACGCGGGGGACCGGGGTTCGATTCCTCGCCGGGGAGAATAATTTTTTGCCACGAACCTAGGATAATATTCCATTTTATTTATTCCTTGTAATGAATATCATTGTTTTCTTCTCTAAGAGGAAAGTCATCATAGAAATCGAAAAGGCAACAGCCGTCTACTTTTTGCATTATTGCGCGATGTTGACGCAGTTAGATTTTATTAAAAAAATGAGTTAACATACAAAACATAAAACATTTCTGAGCAGTAAATGAAGTTAATTGCAAGCAGTGAATAAAATGAAAGATTTTCTTGGCCTCCTGTGAAAAGAGAGCAAGCAATTTCTCCCCGGCGGGGAATCGAACCCCGGTCTCCCGCGTGACAGGCGGGGATACTCACCACTATACTACCGAGGACAACGTGAGGTTAAGGTAGCTCATAACAGTTAAGATAGAATTAGACATGCCCGTTTTAGGTGTTCTATCGCAGCTATACCAATAATTTTTAGGAAAATCTTTTAGTACAAACTTGTACAAGTTTTACCAATGAACAAATTGAGGTCATTGCAACGTCAAACATCGTTGCCATGGCAACGTCATATGAGGTCAAAGATACCCTATTTTGGACCTTTTGAGGCTACTAACTCAAAAACTACTCGGTGAAAGTTCTTGTTTTTGATTTATTTTTATCTAAGTGACAAAAGAAAAATTTCTGCAAATTTTTAAAAAAATCTGTAGGTAGGATTCGAAGCTACGTCATTTTTTCACTAAGTTAAGGTGGCTCTGAACCCTGCCTACAGAATTTTTTTAAACATTGTTCAATTGTTTGTTTTACCCAGTAGACAAAAATATATGAAAAACAAAAATTTTCACCGTCTAGTTTTTAAGTTATTAGCCTCAAACGGTAAAAAATAAGGTATCTTTGACCTCATATGACGTTGCCATGGCAACGAATTTTGACGTCATAGCAACTAAAATTTGTTCATTGGTAAAACCTTTACAAAGCTGTACTAAAAGTTTAACCTCGACGTTATTGGTGTAGCTCCAATAAAATAGCAAAGACGGGAATATCTAAACCCCTTCGAGCCACCTTAAATGTGAAAATTTTACAAACTGCTCAATTGATGAGCACTTTTTCATTTTCTGTTTTTCGTCCATGTTTTGTTGTTGGCCTGTACGAAGATTTCTTTTGGAGGCCATAAAATAATATCTAAAAGAAAAGCTGACGGGACTTTGCAACAAAAACTGCTCTCTCTCTCAATATCGTCCTCAGGGGCCGCGATCCTTCTGGTCTGCGCCAGGAATCGAGATCTCTGGGCAAAACTGAAAGCCCGCTAAAAAGATGGCCAAATCTCATTGGCCGTTGAAATTTGTTCATTTCAAGCTCAATCTCCGACGCACGCGCTGAATCAAACCGGAACCAGGATTACCTGGTTCCGGTTTTGGATTCGACCAGAGCCAAAAATGTTCAGAACCCAGATTTAATCTACATTTGACGTCAAACGATTACGACGCGCGTTGTCATAACAACTAAGTACTCTATTCAGCGTTTGCGTTGCTGCACAGCAAAACCGTGGATACCACTCGGATACCACGTTTTATAAAAAATATCACTGGAATGTTTTACCCGTCGTGATTTTTGTTTAACTACTGCTCCATACTATCAAACAGATTAGTCGAGAGAATGAGAACCTTAAGAAATAGACTGGTAAAAGAATGAAAGAACGAAACTGCCAAAATACTGGCTCGAGACTGGACAATTTACCAAAAAACGTGTCTCCCCGGCGGGGAATCGAACCCCGGTCTCCCGCGTGACAGGCGGGGATACTCACCACTATACTACCGAGGACTCCTCGATGTGAGTTAAGAAAATTTTAAAAACTCTTCAATTGAGCACTTTTTCGTTTTCCGTTTTCCTCCATGTTTTGTTGTTGGTCTGTACGAAGATTTCTTTTGGAGGCCAACAGATAACATCATCATCAACAACAACTTTATTTACCCTAAAAACATAACATTACAGAACATTACAGTGAGCAAAATGAAAAAAAGACAAAAATATATCAGAATATCGAGGATGAATAAAGATAGGAGTTTCGAGCGCTTGCGTTGCTCACAGCAAAACCATGGATACCACAAGCTCGGATACCACGTTTTATAAAAAAAAAATCACTGGAATGTTTTTCCCGTCGTATTTTTCGTTTAACTACTCCTTCACAAAACACAACTCTCTAATATGGGGAGAGAAACGAAAGCATCGGTTCTGTTGAAATACTTTTTCTTGTTATATTATTCCCTCTTATCTGAGAGGAAAGTCATCTTAGAGATCGAAAAGACAACAGCCTAATAAATAACTGCAGGCATAATAATTTTAGAAAGTGATTACCGACTGTATACCTTTTCCTTACATGTTAACACACTATTAAACAGATAAGTGGAAGAAAATGAGAACCTTAAGAAATAGACTGGAAATAAAGAAAGAAAGAAAGAAACTGCAAAAATACTGGCTCGAGACTGGAAAATTCAAGAAAAGGGAGTCTCCCCGGCGGGGAATCGAACCCCAGTCTCCGGCGTGAGAGGCGGGGATACTCACCACTATACTACCGAGGACTCCGAATATACAAACAGCTCAATTGAGCACTTTTACGTTTTTCGCCATGTTTTTTTTGTTAGCCTGTACGAAGATTTCTTTTGAAGGCCAAGAGATAACCTCAAAAAGAAAAACGGGACTTTGCAACAAAATTTCTCTCTCTCTTCTCTCTCTGTTCAGAACCCAGATTTCCTCTAATTTGACGTCACAAACGATTACGACGCGCGTTGTCATAACAACTAAGTAGTCTATTCAGTCTTGAGCGCTTTTCGTTGCTGCACAGCAGAACCGTGGATACCACTCGGATACAACGTTTTATAAAGATAATCGCTGGAATGTTTCACCCGTCGTATTTTTTTTGTATAACTAATTCTTCACAAAAATAACTCTCTAATATGGGAAGCGAAAAGTAGGCATCAGGTCCGTTGAAATACCTTTCCTTGTTATATTATGAACTTCATGCAGGTAACTTTTGAGCCGCTTGAGCTGTGGCTTCACACGGAATCTGAGTCATGGCTGAGAAGTTAAGGTTGTTTTCTTTTAATCACTGCTCCTTTGAATCAGCATCTGATTTAGCGAATATCGCCACGAAAAAACAATTCTGGAAAACAAATTTTGAACTGCGCGAACATCGATCATACTGTTGGACTTTTTCTTTAAAGTTGTAACTCCGAAAAGTTATGCATCAGTCAATTCCAGCAGTGCCCATCCCCCCCCCCCCCCCCCGGGCTAACCCCCGGGCAATGACATTTAAAAAAAAAATGGTTAATTCCCCGGGGTGGGGACACACGAGCCTGCCCAATGCCCTGGGATGGGGACGGAGGAAAAGGGCAAATGCCCCGCCCCCGGGATCGTTCGTCTATCAACACAGTAGTTTATAAATGCAAGGGGCGAGATTTCAAGTGTGATTCTGTGTCTTTTAATTTTGATTTGAACAGTTGACGTTTTTTAATCCTGAATATTTGGTAATAATGCTAAAGATAATCCATCTAAACATGTTTAATATTTAATAAACAATTGTGATTAATAACTTTAAAACTCTATTTCAATCCTTTATTAAACAGTTCGTTTAATCAATAGGTAAAGAAACAAATCTAGATATTTAAGTTTAAAAGTGGCAACAAGAGGTAACAAAGCAAGGGACTCGTCCTGGATCCTTCCATCCACAAAAATGTGCACTTCAGTTCGAGTTTTATTTTCATTGAATGCGTAATGATTAAATAGTCGTATTATATATTATTAAAATCACCACGTTGGTTGTTTTCGCTGAAGTCGTTGCCTTTATTTAATAGGCTAACATGAATAAAGAATATCTAGAATAAAGTAAACATAACTTTAAAAACGTCCACCAGCTTGTCTAAGCCGTGACGAACTAACCAATATTCCACAAACTGTATGTCTTTACCAATGAAATCCTCCATTATGGCACTTTTGCAAACCACGTGTCAAGTGCCCGGGGGTTGCCCCGGGGTGTGCAAATGCCCAATCGCCCGGGGGGGGGCTAAAATTGCAAATACCCCTCCCCCGGGACTGACAACATGAGCAAATGCCCCACGGTTGCCGGGGGGGATGGGCGCTGCTGGAATTGACTGATGCATTAAAAATTGATAGAAAAGCCATTAAAACTTAAAATGACAAATGAAAGCAAGGGACCGCGGAAGAAAATGCTGCTGGTGTACGTAGGAGCTACTGACAGCTCTGATCAGCCAAAAATAAAATACAAAGACAATAAACTGCAAGGCTGACACTACGTAGAAATGAAAAGCCTTAACGGGACAACGACATGATAGAGTCCAAACTGAAAGCCAAAAATGCAAACTCTGGACAGCTGTTTCGACCTGATTGGGTCTCGTCAGCAGAGTGTATGCCGCACAGAATAGAACAACTAGCGTGAAGACAGTTGTCTATAAAGTGCTCGCTGGTAATGGCAATCCGAGAGGGCTCAAATTCGAAAGCCCGCCCATTGACAACAGCCGCGTGACTATTACTCAATAGGTCAAGAATTCGAAATATCATGTCGTTGTCGCGATAAGGGAAGTGAGGAGAGCCAGAACTATCCGTACACTGCAAACATGGACAAAACCATGTGAAAAACTTACCCTAATTTCAGTCATAACTATTTTGCCTGTCTTGTAGATGACAATTGATTTTTCGCTATAGAATGCGCGCAAAACGTTTTTCCCGATTATAATATAATTCCACAGTAATATTTGCGTGTTTGTCAAATTGGCCTCGAGTTGCGTGCTCGGCCGATATTGAAGTTACTCGCCTGATTGGAACGTAACAATCTCTGGAACGTAACCTTTTTAAGCGATGACGTCATTTTATGACGTCATCGGTTAATGCTGTAGAGCGGAAAAGCGATGGAATTTATCGAATTTTTGGTGTGATAATTACTCCCTGAATTGAACCGAAGAGTAATGGGAACTAGGTGCATTGTTTGTATTCTTTTTGAGATCCGCCATCTTGTTTTTTGGCAAAGGAAGATATTTTTTTGCAGCTTGTATCATCACCGATCGGCAAACCTTATTTCATTTGTAGCTGTTAAATTGAGATTTCGAGTCTGGAGTGAGTGTTGCACTTTATCAGTTATCGAATAAAATTGGCATAAAGTTAAGAAGTGATGTCTGTCGTGACTGCAGACGAAGTAACCGATTATTAGCAGTTTTGAAACATCTGTTGAAAAGGTGAGCCATCGTAAACCTTTTTTTAAGCGATGACGATGACGTGATTGATTAATCTCGCCGTGCGAGTGGACAGGATCTGTTGTTGTCTGTTGTCTGTTGCCTGTTGTGATTAACCGATCTGTAGAACCGAATACTGGGAAAAGAAATCAAGTCAACTCAACAAGAAATCGTGGCATAGAACTCAAAGCAAAATACTCCTGGGTCGTTAGAAAGGACTAATATAAAGCATAAACGAAAGAAACAAATTATATTTGATGCGTTCTATAAGATTTAGTAAACAGAAATCTCTCCATTCTTTAAAACAAAAGGTGTAAACAATTTTAGACAGCGTTTGACCTTGCATCGTATATCGTATATCGTATATCGTATGTCACGCCAAGATAACGCAATTTTTGTTGAACAATCATTCAGCACAGAAGTTGTCAGTTACTTTTATTTACCCTAATGTTTTGACAAATGTCCTGAAAATTATCAAAGACCCCTTGTGAAACGTCATCGCTTCTGCATGCATCGCGTGCCGTTTATTTAAACTTCAGCTGATATGTTACTGTTAGTTTGTTTACCTCGTGATTGGGAACAGCCGTTATCAACAGGCAGCGATGTGTGATTATAAGGTTCAAAAAATGCTTGATCAACCCAGTTACAAGCGAAAATAGATGAAAACCTGTTCTGTTATGAACTTCAGCCAAATCAAGTAAATTAATCCGTGTTACCTGACTACGTTGAAAACCGGTCTTTCTCTCTATAGAACCTGGAAACGAGGTTGTAGAACACAGAGCTAAATGAACCTCTATTGATCAATCTCTCAGTTCTCTATACTAAAAGCATAGCGAGCTCTGGATACGCTTACCCTTATTACGTGTAGAGACCATGATATATGAGTTTTCGTACCCATTTCACGCCTAAACGTAGACTACAAGTAGCTTCCAACGAGCCATGTATATGACTCGTGTCACCTGTATCAAAACATATTATTTTTCAACATGGTAATTTTCAAAACTCTTCAAGCACGTTAAGGGGGGTGACTCTTAACTACCAATTTGTTACTAAGGCAGGTTTCGAATAGCCATATTTTGGAAATCAGACCTCATATGGATAAGCTTTTTTGCATGAGTTTGTTCTATTGAAGATTCCTCCAAGAGTTTCAAGTCACGGCCATGTTTAACGCGTCACGTGACCAGAATAGAAAAAACCCTAAAACTCTAACGGCTGATAGCTTTTAAAATTTAGGTGAGCGTCAATAGATTAAGAACGTCCACATGCGTAATGTGACGTATCGTTTTTTTCTGAAATTCGCATTATTATAAGAGTTATGGCGTAATAAACACTTGTATTTACAGACTTTCATCAGTAGCATTTCGTCTTTTCGTGTAAACGGTAAAAGCATACGTCAGATAATAAAGACGGCAACGTTATCTCTAATTCGTAAAAGAAATCGGGTCTTTACCTTGTTTCCGTGAATGTTTAGGGATTTTAATTTTTAACGCGCGGTTTGGGACTGGCACTAGTTTCGAACGCGCAATGATATATTTTTCAAAGCAGGCGTACCCCCAGATAAAATTCACCATTTAGCGTTACAAAAAGTTTCAAAATCGCTTGCTTCAAAATTCAGTCTTCAGCAATCCCTTAACAACTGTTCTGGATCTGTAGTTAAGAGTCTCCGCCCTTAACAGGTTAAACGTCGTCATGTCAATCGAATTGTCGTGACAGTTAATGTGTTTGCTAAATTTAATCTTCACACATCGAGAAGTCCTCGGTAGTATAGTGGTGAGTATCCCCGCCTGTCACGCGGGAGACCGGGGTTCGATTCCCCGCCGGGGAGAATTTTTTTGCCAGGAACCCAAGGTAATCTTCCATTTCATCACTTCCTTGTTATGAACATCATTATTTTCTTTCCTGTGACGAAAGTCATCTTAGAGATCGAAAAGGCAACAGCGTAATGAAATAAACTGCAGGCATAATAATTTCAGAAAGTGATTACTGACGGTATACCTTTTCCATAAAATCAAACAGATAAGAGGAAGATCAAAGGCCCTTTGGGCTGTCTCGTGTCTCTTTTCAATATTTTTGTGTAATTTGTGATTTCAGTGTTAAAACGTTAAACCACAAGGTATAGCCTCGTTTTGGTGCTAAGTTTGTTTTCGTTGTATAATTTTATAAAATGACTGTTCTTTTATAATTCTTTCTGATGTATTGATGTCTTGTTTCTTTTGTTTTTGTAAAGTTCTCAGGCTCATAGGCTAGTTTCTACCAGGTAGTTTTGTTTCGTCTTAAACTCAACCTGACAGTTGCAATTCGCTAAGGGTGCAGAGGATTACAAAGAAGGGGCATTCCAAATTAGGAAAAAACAGCTGCCCCATTTCTTTGTCCGTGGTATATGTTTAAGTGTAAGATCAATGTAAGATATTGACTTTGATTCGCCACTATTCAACTACTATTCGCTACTAGTTGTCATCATTCACGACTTACGACTCGTATCAGGTCGTGTATATTGGACATGAATGACTTATCACATACTATTCGCGACTATTCGTACTATTCGCGACTATGTGCTATTCGATTTTTCCAGACATCTATTTAGACCACGCCGTCATTCAACACAGGAGAGGGGACTGCTCAGAAGCTTTTTAGTCAGAGAAGCGTGTACTCGACATCAGACTGAGGCTGTTTGGTGAAGAACATCGAAAGACTGCTGACAGCTTCCATAAAGTAGGGGACACATAACATTCACTGGGCGACTACATCTCCGTTCTTGAGCCCAACAATCATGCACTTGATATCAGACGGAAACTGTTTGGTGAAAACCATTCAGAGACTGCGAACAGCTATCTTTCAGTGCGGGTTACACAACATTCAGTTGGAGACTACAACTCTGCTCTCGAGTCCAAAACGGGTGCACTTGAAATCAGACGGAAAACTGTTTGGTGAGCATGACTAACAACAACCATGAAGTGAGGGTTACACAACATTCACTAGGAGACTACAACTCTGCTCTTGCCTATGAGAAGTGTTCACGTGATATCATACTGAGACTGTTTGGTAAAAAAACTTCCAACGACCACTTACAGCTACCATTCAGTAAGTGTAACACAAACAACATTAACTTGCCGACTACAAACACAGCATGAAAACATAACTTTACTGCGGTGTAAAGCTGAAGTAAAGCTGGCGTACATTTGGAATTTAATCAGCTTTACGCGACCTTTACATTATTTAAAGCTGACCTTTAAACCAGCTTTACACTCATGTCTAAAGCTGGCTTAAAGATATTGAAACATTTAAGCCACATTTACACCAGGTTTACGCACGGTAGCGTAAATGTCAGGTTTAAGGAGATGACCAGCTTTAAGGAGATTTAAGCCACCTTTAATTTTCCGTAAATCTCCATTTTCGTGCTGTGAAATTGTCCGCTCTTAAGTCCAAGAAGCGAGCGCTTTATATCAGATGGAAACTGTTTGGTGAAGGATATTGATATACTGTCTCTGATATTCAGAGACAGCTGACAGCTACCATTCAGTAGGGGTGTTACACATCATTCACTGGGCGACTACATCTCTGCTCTGGATCCGAATCCAAGCTTGTACTTGATATCAGTCTGAAACTGTTTGGTGAAGAACATTCAGAGATGGCTGAGAGTTATCATTCAGTAAGGGCTACACAACATTCACTGGGCAACTACATCTCCACTCTGAAGTCCAAGAAGCGCGCGTATGATATTAGAATGAAAGTGTTTGGTGAAGAACACTTACAGACTGCTGACAGCTACCATTCAAAAGGGGTTACACAACATTCACCGGGAGACTACATCTCTTGTCTCTAGTCAGACAAGCGTGCATTCGACATCAGAATGAAACTGTTTGGTGACTGAGAACACCCAAAAACGGTCACAGCAATCGTTCAGTATTGTTTCTTACCAGTATTGTTTCTCACTTTTAGCTCATTACCGGGTGAGTATACTGAATCATTACGAAAGTAAGTATATGAAGCTTTATTTAAACAGGGTGCCTTGTGGTATCTATAGGTGCGCTCCATCTAAAAATTACATCACATTAAAATTTAAGATTAAAAATAGTACTCCTTATTACAATGCTATTACAAAAAGGGGCTAAAATATACTTTACCAAAAAGCTATTATAACAGGAAATGTTTCTCTAGGCTGTAAAAAGCTTGTATGTTATCTACGCTTGCAACTTTCGCGCCTCTAAAAAGAAAGGTGTTTTTAGAAGATTTACCATTTCCGGGGATGGAAAAAGCAGAGACCGGGGAAAATTTTGCTGGGATAATTTTAAGTCTTCTTTTTTTCATATGTGAGAAATAAAAATGGCGAACATGCGGGAAAACGAAATGATAAAACACTCGCGAAACAAAGTGACAAAACAAGCGGGAAGACAAAATTACAAAACAGGCGAGAAAACAAAATGACAGAACAAAATATTATTTATGATTTTTTACCAAAAAAGAACGTCCTCTCTATTTTTGACGCAAATGAACGCAAGAGGAATTGAGCGTTACTCGAAGCACTCGTCCCCCACCTTCTTGCGCCGACAATTAAATTGCGCTGTTTTCCATTTCTTTTGTGATTTATTGCCCGCTTTCTACGATCCAAGAACAATGTCAGAAAATAGAGTACATGTTTCTTGCGACGAAAACGCTGAAAATGGAAATACCGGAATGTTTGTAACGAAATAGCATTCCCAAGGTAAACTCACCGCGGGAATACGTTACCGGGGTGTTTGCCGTCACAGACTTAATACTTTACCAAGGTCATTAATCTTTCATGCTGTTTTCGGAGCGAAATGCGAAAATGGATCATTCGAGGGTGCTTGCTAGCATCATCTCGCTTTTATTATTTATACTGTTTCGACAGTCCTCTATTGCTTTGTTATGTCAGTGTTTCGGACACCGAAGAATTAGA
This sequence comes from Meandrina meandrites, assembly GCA_963693305.1. Classification (NCBI taxonomy): domain Eukaryota; kingdom Metazoa; phylum Cnidaria; class Anthozoa; order Scleractinia; family Meandrinidae; genus Meandrina; species Meandrina meandrites. The sequence goes on from OY855910.1 coordinate 24,400,638, forward strand.
ACGCGAAGACTCCGTTTTTATAAATCTCCTTGTTGGGTGTTTCTAGGCCTAGAGATTAAATCGAAATACATATAACTTGTAATACATATGACTTGTGTTGTATTTAAACGACAAATTTCCAAAAAAAGTAGCTTATACTTACAAATCAGCAAGCAATCCAGCCATGATTCTAAGAAAGACCACGCTTTTGCTGCCTTGAACACGCAAAGTTGACCTCCGGAAATCTAAACCATATTTAATTTCAAATTTCTCTGTTTATTTTATTTGCCTATCTTTGAGGTTTGCCTCGCGGTCGGTCATTTTTATCTTGGGGTACTTGAAAAACATACCTATTTACCTCGGTAACTTGCATGGGCGATTCTTTTGTTCTTTTTGATATATCCATGGAAATACACCCAAAAATACACCGCGATAAATTTACCTTGGGAAATGTTGGTCACACACGATTTGTGAGTAAGAGCCCATTTACCACGGTAAAAGGACGATGTGTAACCGCAACTGTATAAGTTTGACACACTACACTTGACACTAAGCTATTCCGTACTTGAAACCCTACACTGCTACACAGATCAAGTAATTTGTTCCAGTCAACTCTTGTCATGTTAATTACATTTTATGCAGTCACGAAAAACCTTTCGGTAACGATTCTCGCGTCGCGACCGCAATCCTCAACTCGAAAAAAATCTCTGAACTTTTCTAAGCGCAATAATCAGGAAAAGAAGAGCTACAATCGAAGCGATCACGCGTTCAGGATCCATGGCGGATTTCTTGTCACGCGAGGGGAAAAAGAAACATTTGAGAAACGTCCTGACTGTCACGCGAAAGAAAAAGCGTTTCGTTTACTAACGCAGCTGACTGATTTTATCTCAGTGTGCTGATAAACATTTCTCGATTATCAAAATCTACTACGAATTTCATAATGAAAGTGAGTGCTGGCTATACGAATTGATGATTACACTTGAAGTTCTGGATTTGACTTTATGTTAGCATAAAATTTGTTATTTTTTTAAAATGTTGTTATTGTAAAATTTTTATTTATTGATGTTCCCAAAAGGGAATATTGTAGCTTCATCCGGGGGCATTGAGGGGGGTTCTGTTGATTATGCTATTTCTATTTTTGGTCGCGAAGTAACGAGGTTTTGTCTATGTCTAAAAATGAATTGAAATCATTGTTCAGTAGTTTGAGGGAACATTCTTACAAGGTAATTGTCCCTAAGAAATCGAAGAATGGTCAGGTATCCTTTAAATATATCCTTTTTGACGCAATGTTATGAATAATATTTTCCCGTTTTTCATCTCGCTTCGTTCACGATATATTAACTTTAATGTAACATACCAATACATTTTGATAATAGTAGAAAAATGTACATGAAATGTAATATAATAGCTTATCTTTAACGTGAGAAAGGTCTTCAAGAAATATATAATTTAAATGTGATATATATTTTCCTTGGCATTGTTCTTTTACAAGTTATTATTTCGTGTCTATAATAGGAGAAAGTTTTTTTTCAAGAGACAACTTAAATGTTGCCACTACATTTCTTTTATGATGTATTAAGGCTAGAAATCTAAAATGATATATATTTTTAATACTTTCTCTTTGACAAGTTCTATATAATTCTCTCAGCCAATGTGAGAAAGTTCTCTTCAAAAAAGTGACCTAAATATAACACTATAAATGTTCTATATAGAGACTTAACTTGAATGTTGTGCCACTACATTTCTTTTATGATGTAAGACATGTAAAGGCTAGAAATCTAAAATGATATATATTTTTAATACTTTCTCTTTGACGAGTTCTATATAATTCTCTCAGCCAATGAGAGAAAGTTCTCTTCAAAAAAGTAACCTAAATATAACACTATAAATGTTCTATATAGAGACTTAACTTGAATGTTGCCACTACATATCTAAAATGATATATATTTTTAGTACTTCTTTTTCTTTGACAAGTTCTATATAATTCTCTTAGTCAATAAGAGAAAGTGCTCTTCAAAAAAGTAACCTAAATGTAACACTATAAATGTTCTATATAATATTGTGAAACTTTATTAAAATGCAAAACTGAATAAGATATATATGTTTGGTAGGTCTTGTTTAGTGACAAATTAATTATACTGTTCTAAATCTTGAAGGTAACACAACTTTAATTTTGTTTTGCAAATTTGTTTTTTTAATTTACTCCTTTACGTTAATTTGCAGGAGTTTTCCATCTGCAATGTTGTATGTTATGTTCAGATCGTGTACATCAAGGAGTATTGCTTTGATGTCATCTTCAGTTAGGCCATTGTGCAGGTTCTTTTGTATTACTTGAAACAATTTTACCAGCTCTTGATGAAATATTATCAAGCAGAAATTATCATTAGTGGCTACATTTTCCACAAACAACTTGGCATACCAGTTTTTGTTTTTTGGTTTTTGTGTAAGTTTGCATGCCTGACATATAAGTAATTTTCCAATTTTATCACCTTTTTTACCACAGGCCGTGCAGGAGAAGCAGCTGGAAATTGTTTTTATTCCAATGACATTTATTTTGGCTTCTTTGGTAGTCATATCTAATACTGTTGGTTCAGCATCTGCTAATTTCTCTTCAAAATCAGGGCTCTGCTCTAGTTTAAATCCTTCGTTTGCCGTGTTGACGTAAATTTCATTAGTATAATTGTTTTTATTTACCCTGAAATTGGTGAAGGTGTAGGTTTTGTTCAGCTCCACACAGTTAACCCATTCTTCCCAGAAAACTGCTGTTATCGATCCAGTTGGATCCACTAGAGTTGCAGAAGATGTGTTGAGAGTGCCAGATTCCATTTTGACATGTTTTGTGCCAGAAATATTTTTGACAGTGGCTTTTATATTAACTAATTGTTGCGGTGTTGTTGTTTGTAGAGATTCGATTGTTGAAATGGTAGTTTGAGAAATGTCTGCAAGCTGGAAAGGCAGTGGTTCCTGGAGTTTTATGATGGCTGTATTGTTCTTTATTACAATGTTCTTGAAATGTTCATTGAATTCGAATTTCTTTAGTTATTGATTGGACTTTTATTTTCCATAGCAGCTCTGAGTGATGTTGATTTGTCCGGGGAGAATGATATTGCCTTTATCAATTCTGTGTCTGATGTTTGTAATTGGCATGTTACGTATTTGACTTTGCCAGCCTTTTTCACTGGTGTTACAGCAGGTACAAAACACGATAGTTCTCCACCTGAAATTAATGAAGATGCAAAATTAGATAAGGTATATATAATGCAAGTTTCTTTTATTGAAAAGGTATTTCGTTATCTACTTTGATAAGTATACAGTACATTTGTGGATGTTATATCTTTTTTGAAAGTTCGTGCATCACTTGATGATTTGTTTTGTATCATGCATTAATTGAGGGTTTTGAGGATTGTAGTAGTTTAGGAAATGTCTGTTTGTATTCGAAAATTCCACAAGCGGTAGGGAATTTTTTTTCATTAGGTCAGTTATCAATAAAAAAACATAAATAAGATGATTTTTTTATGCATGTTTTAAATAGAGTAGTTATAAATTGAAACTTACCTTGTAGAATGTCTGCTTCTTTTTCGAAATCTGGAAAAGATTAATCAAAGTTAAAGAGACTTGATTTTAAATATTTACATATTTTGTTAACGCGAAGTACCGTGGATTATTACAAATAGTGTATTATATTTTCAAGGTAAATATATTAATTTTCTTTAATAATATTCCATGTAAAGAACTGATATTTTCGTTTTGAAACGCGCTACTTTATGAGATTGGGGTGATCGCACAGGTATTTTAAATCTAAAATTTAGAAAAGTATAGAAAATATATGAAATTAAAATGGAAAAGTATTTTTATATAAACAAAATTGATTAAAAGGAAATAGAAATATATTAACATGGAGAAAATATATAAAGAATCGAAGGAAGTTACACATTGAGATAGTTTATTAATAAATTCTCCTCACCTGTGTCCATCTCTTTGAGTAAGTTAGTAGATCTTAATGCCGGGGATCGTAGACAACAGATTTACTGATGCATTAAGCTATAACAAGAAAGTTATCATATTATTAGTATTATGAAGATAAAATGTAAAAGTGCTTAATAATTTTCTGAGTTAGATAGTGTTTGTTGTGCAAGGGAATTCAATCTTGCTTTCTCTTGAAGTCTATATTGTAAATTTTGTGACGACTTTAAAGCAGTTAATCTTTCGAATGTCATTGGTTCAATTACACATGATGACAGTGACTTCACTCTGCTAATTGCAACATACGAAATACCAGGAATTTTCTCGGACTTTCCAATGTTTATAAAAGCTTTTGAAAGCGTAAGGCCTAGCTTTTATGTATTGTTAGAGACCATGCAAGTTTAAGGGGTAATTGCTGTCTTTCATGGAAACCACCAGATAATTGCAAGGTTGCAGTAATAGGACAAATTGGAACACAATTGGGTTTACTATCAATTAGTGATGGGCCTTTATAGTCATCAAATTGTACTATTACAGCAATAGGTAAGCTTGGTGGTTGAAGATCACGATGATAAATAATATCTACAACTGTACCTGATGCACCATTACAAAGGCCAACGGATGCCCATAAATTCATAGTCAAGATAGCTTTTGCATTTTTAGCGAGAAGTAGCGATGGTTGTAAACCATTATATCTTCAGGAGGTATTTTTTTGGCCAAATCAGATGAATGGTGTGCTTCAATATAAGCTACTGGTTGTCCCAGTTTTTTCAGCTTCTCATAATTATAGGTTGCAACTTCCTCATTTGTGAAGAATAATCTAGTGGCATTCTCAAATTCAGCCAAATTTGTAACTTTTTCTGGTGAACGTTCCAGCAACATATTCCAGTCTTCTAAGTTGGATTCACCTTTTCGAAGTCTCGAGAGTAAATTTCTGAATTCTTTTTGTTCACGTGATTCACCCTGTACTCGTTGATTGACAGTAAGTTTAACAACTTTATTAAACATTCTATATGTTTGGTAACCTTGTTCTCTAGTTTCACCTGATGGATTACTGTGGTATAATGGCTTATCACCAACTGGTGGTAATTGGCCTGGGTCACCAATCAATATCATTGATTTTCCGCCAAGAACTTTATCATGGAAACCGCCGTAGCTTGTTTACATCGTCTGTCTATCCATCCAAATGTCGTTTGACCAAGCATAGAGAATTCATCGATGAGGATATAATCAATATTTCTAAGGTTATTTTGTAATCTACTTAAACTTTCTCCTGTAAGATCATTTTGACGCTTTGGGCCTATTGGAAGTTTTAACAGTGAATGTATCGTTATTGCTCTAATATTAAAAGAGGCCTTTCCTGTTGTAGCTGTTACAGCACATTTTTTTTTGTAAAAGACTGCGAATTCCATTAATTAGATAGCTTTTACCAGTTCCAGCCACGCCAATTATAATTAAAAGTAATGGTTCTTTTTCTGAAGTATTTTCAGTGTCTGCAAACTATATCATACGCAAGTCTTTGCATTTCAGAGAAGCTGTTTACATCAACAACAGCATAGTCTTCATGTTCACTACTTTCAAATTGGTTTCGTTTAATATTAATCCATGCTGGCATTTCACATATTTGTTGCTCCGAATACTGCAATTTGTCTAAATGCCAATCGTATTCTATTTGACAGGTTTGCTCATTGTCAAATGGTTTAAAAAGATTTGATAATATCATCCATTCGTCAAGTTGATTTTCTTCTTTTAAAAGCGGTTCATTGTGTATTTCTTGATTACTCTGAATAACATTTTGAAGTTGATCAATCCAGTTTGGTACGTGAGTTTTTGCATATTCTGTTTCCAGGAATTCTTGCCAAGAGTTTATGTACATTTGTTCAGTTTCCTGTTGGTTACTCCAGGCATCGCTTTGAGTGGTTTTCCAAGGCTTATATCTTAGAAGCTGATATTTACAATAAAGGGGGTAATTAGCTCCTTTAGGATTCGGTGAATATGTTGGAAAGATTCTAGGAATAATATTATCTGCTTGTCTCTGCAGTTTCTTATTTACAACTTTATATCTTGTTGCGAACTCGACAAAATTCAGACTTAAAATGTCAGCTTGATCATTATAATGTTCCCTGTTAGCGTACACATCAAGTAGTGACTTGTCAGTGCATATTCCATCCTGATCTTGAAATTTGGAATTTATACGTATTCTGCGTGAGCCATTGAGACTTACTGGAATCACATTAAAGGATGAGCTGTGAAGTTTTAGTGAATTCAAGTGATGCATTGTTTCTTGAGCCGCATAATCTCTTTCACCAAGAGTTTTCATGATTATTTTTCGCATTGCTTTCTGGGGATCAGTATCTGTTGCTAAATTTTGAATCACTGATTGAAACGTTTGTTTTAATAATGGTGATCTTGGCTCTCCTTTTGCTGCATATTTTGTCAGATATTCAACGCAAGCATAGTGATCAATAACTATTTGTATGTCGCAGTTTGCTCTCCAGCCTTGTAGTTGCAGACGTTGGTGGTTGTTTAACCTTGAATCATTTCTTTTTGTAACTATTTTTGCTCTGTATTTGGTGACGTTATCTTTACCATGTATTTCTTCAAATACAAGATTTGTTTGTGGACAATGATCAAATGGAAAATGAAATCTACATTTTAATTCAGTTTCACTGCTTTTCTTCCATAGACAATAATTGTACTACATCTTGTATGACGTTGGACCATATTTAAAAGATCTGTATAGTCTGAATCATGTTCTAGTTGTTCAGAAATAGTTTTATGACGGTTTTGGCATGGGTGTCTCTAAGGTCTTACCCAGATATTTTGCTCTGGTGGTATTGGATTTACTGTCGATAATAGCCAATCTGCATATTGACAAGCTTTTTTGGCAGCTGCCTTTCCATTTTCAATATCTTCATCTAATTGTATTGTATCAGTGCAGAAGCCTTTCAGAGCTAGTTCAGTTAATTCACACAATCCTGGGTCATTGCTAAGTTTTGCAGTACCATGACAATGGATGCTTCCTCTGTGTTGGTATTCATATCTATACCAGTGCCATTGAGCGTCTAGTGTTTTATAGAGCCAATGTTTTATGAAACTTTCTAATCTTTTGGTGAAAAACCAGTCTACAATGTGTGGGTTGTTTATTACATTTTGCCTTCTTTCTTCAATAGAAGTATTCTCAGCTATTTTACCAAACAAGTCATGTAATTCAGGCCAGTGCATATCAGATGATGAAAATGTAAAAAAGAATGTGGGAGGTCCTTTGTTTGTAACAATAGCTTTAAGTTCTTCTCTTACTTTTTGCCAATATGCATTCGTACCAGATATATTCGCAACATATCGCGACAATTTAGCATAAATGCAGCTGAATTATTACTCGTAGCCATTTGTTGTAATTCATCAATTGTCAGATGGGCTTCACCTGGATTTTGTTTCAGAAATATTCCCCCTTGTTGCAAAACGCGTTTTCTCTGAATCATGTTAAGCGCCCAGTAAGCAAATCTTGGATGACTTGCGAATCTATAAACCCATTGCCCGTTTCTATTTTCTGCAAATTGAATAAGGTGCTTAACTTTTTCTTGAAAAGGGACATCTCTCAACAACGAAGGATTTGTTGGATCACCTTTTCCATCTGGAAATAACGTTGGAAAAGCCATGCTAGCTAAATGCGATGTTTGATATTCGTTTAATGGTTGGTTACTGATATTAGGCCAATTTATGGAATTTTCTTCTCCCAGAATTTCTTTTCTTATCGCATCCATCTGTTGTTCCTGTTGTTGCCCAAGAGGCAGAAAACTACTTTTTTCAGTCGTTTGGTTAAAAGCCACATCCTCATCTGAATTATAACAAAAAGGTAACGTTTGTAAAGAATTTTGTTATTCATGATCTGAACAATTGTCGTTTTCCGTTTCAACTGTGGGAAGATCTGAAGGCATACCATTTTCCGGGAGAGACTGTAAAGCTTCCAAATTTATTTTCATATCTGAATAATGTGGGTTATTACTTATAAGCCATAACAGAGCTGCATGTACCTTTCCCTTTCTTACAGAAACACTTTCAATACTGTTCTCTTTCCCTTTCATTTTTACAACGATAAGAGGTAAATCTTTTGGATACCTCGGCAATGAAGAAGCTAATTCTTTAACATCTTGTGGCAAATTAATGCAATGTCCTGAATAACCTTTTTGACCTCCTGGTTTTATATTAACTCTCATGATAGGCAATGCTCGAGAAATTAACATTTCCTCTATCTGAGTCAATTCCTGTAATTGAGATGGCACCTTTGCAGGAATCATATTATTTTCTTTAGAAAATTTTCTGGGAAAATGTTTATCTCTGGAACATCTTAAACATAAATATTTGCTTGCATTTTTTGGTTGCGTATTTAAATACGACGTTTCTTCGCAAACAGTACATTGCCATATAGTGAATTCCATTGATTTATGGAATTTTTTGATATTAGATTTGCCCAAGTTTGTTCATGTAAATAGCCATTTATATTGAAGTCAAAGTTTTTTAGATATTGAGATTGTGTTACATTAGTATGAGTTGTAGTATCATCTACTTCAGTTTGATAATGCATTTGTTGTGTAGGTCTTCGTTGGCCTGATTCATATCTGGTCTTCTTTGCTTCTGCCTGAAATAACTTTGTTTTTGCTCGATAAAGTACATTTTCATTTGTTTTGTCGAGTAGGCAATAATTACTTTCATACTCCCTTGCCTTTTTACTTCCAGGCTGTTCATCAAGATCTGTATTAGAAAAGGATCTCTTTTTGGCTGTGTAAAGCCTGTTTTTGTGTTGTTTGTTTTGAAGGTTACTAGTGCTTTCATTTAAGTGTATTGTTGATACGTAATGCAGTCCTGTTACGATCCAATAGTTATATATCGAATATATTGTCTTTCTTCACATTGTGGCGTAATAGTTATAGGCTGAGTTGATTGAACGTATGATTGTACAATGTATATAACACAGTTAAGTGCATTAGCTACAGCTTGTATAATCAGATTATCGCACCATGTACCTGCAGTGGACATTCGAAGAATATAGTTCTCCCATGTTTCATTAGTGAGACTCTGGATATAATGTTGTGAATTTTCTGTTAGATGGCGAATGCCTGCCATACGAATTTGGTAGTGTAGATTTGCATTTCCATGAATTTGGCGAGAAACAGATTTAAAGAAACAATCTCCTTGACCACCTACATCAAGGGGTTTCAAACCAATAAGTGCTAATCTTTCTGTTAATCGCACTATTGATGAATTTAGTAGCGTATCTGTGGTTAAAAAGTTAACGGTTTGTAAATCCATGCCACCCTTTAATAATTGGCTTGGCTGAAAACTTTTTTTTTGTATGTCTTGAGAACTGTCTTTTGTAGATTTGACTTGCAGTCTGTTGTCACATATTTCATACATCCAAGGTTCTTTGTTCTGACAATGTTTGGGTTTTGCAAGGGAAGAAGAAAATATATAGTTGCAATCAAAAGTAACTTTGTCGATCTTCAACCACCAGCGTCGGAAGTTTTTACACAAGTAATACAAGCGGGATGAATTTGGGACATTTCTCACAATGAAAACTTCTTTCTGAAACGTTTCTTTAGGAGAGCATAAAGCACTTTTCTTATTGGGATTCTCGAGGGTTCTCTTTCCCTTACTTTCCTTCGTTTCGTTGTCAACTCCAATGATCGTTTTCTCTGTACATTAACTCTATCTTTAGGAAATGATTTGTTTCTTTCATCTGAGTGATAATTAACGATCGACTGTTTTGTCTCAACGGGCAAATAAATTTTCAACTCAACGGTTGAATCTTTGGCCTCAACGGGCGAATCAATTTTCGACTCAACGTTCAAATCTTCTACCTCAACGGGTAAATAAGTTTTCAACTCAATGGTTGAATCTTTTGCCTCCATGGGCGAACAACAAATTTTCGACTCAATAGGATTCTTTTCATTTCCGAAGCAGCAAGTCCGCTGTTCAGATTGCCAATAGCTAGCGTATGTTCGCATGGAAAAGATGACATTTTAATTCATAAAAGCATCTAGTATTTAAATTCTCTAAATTTAACTCTAAATTTTTCTGCACTTTGGTGAATATCTCCACAACGAAATCTAAAAGATATGTTGAACATGATGAAAAGACTTACTTACCAAAAATGCAACAGCGTTCGCAAACTGTGTTGATCTCTATAAAACGAAAATGCAATACAAATTAGTTCATTGTTAAGTTTATTTGAATTTCAGAACAGAAAAAAGAAATCATATCAAAGCAGTAAACATACTTTTCTCTACAGCGACTCCGTTTTACAGCGAAGCGTTCAACATCGTTTAACAGCGTATACAACGTTTAATAGTATTTAAAGAGTAGTATAATCGTAAAATCTCGTCAAAATAAACAAAAGGGATGTCAGATTCAATGTACCTGACATGACATAATGTTGTTCTCTTTTCTTGGGCTGGTTGGAAAAAATGCAAAAAAATATGGCTGAAAATGTTACTAACAACATAACGGCTTTGAAACAAGTATTCGACATTGAATAGCATGAACAGCTAGAAATGTAACATGTAGCAGAAGACCTTCTTATCTTAAAATGAAAAATTAAACAATGGCTAGCATTAGATTAAACTGTCACGGCTCGTGTTTGCTACTCCTGAAATATATTTTCCCCATACTGCTAAAAATATTTACGGACATTTTTGTTTACCATATGTCCATTAACAACGCAGCGTTCAACAGCATATTCCACGTTCAAGACCAGTTTAAGTAATAATCGTAGAAAAAAGCAGATGACTCCATATCTCACTTAATAATCAAACAATGGTCTATAGTACGAGTAAATAAAATACAATTTACACAATCATAGGCAGCAAGCTGTGACTCAGAGCAGCTTGCAAAAGTGGCAAAATTGCATTAACGTTCGCTTTAAAACACGCCCAACAATATAGTGGTGTTCAATAGGGTATAGAAAACTGAATAGTGTTAAAAGGTTTCTTTGTAAAACTGAGCAGATGCTGTCCCCTATCTACCAAACACATCGGAAGCATTTTTGTAACGTTAGTATTAAAACATTTCATTGTAGAATACCAGATGCTGTTCCCTTTCGTAGGACTGCTTGAAATTCGGCGCAAATTTTGGTTAACAATGGTTCTAACAACAAAGAAGCATTAAACAGCATATTCCGTTTTTAACACTATTCATAGCTAGAATAGCACAATGTAGCAGATGAGGTTAGATGATATCTCCCAAAAAAATCAAACAATTACTTACTATATACTTTTAATAAACGCTACTTCACGCAATCCTATAATAACAAAATGCTGTTCCCTTTCGTAGGCCTGTTTGAAATTCGGCGCAAATTTTGATTAACAATGGTTCTAACAACAAAGAAGAATTAAACAGCACATTCCGTTTTCAAAGCTCTTCATAGGTAGAATAGTACAATGCAGATGACGTTTACATATCTCCCAAAAAAATCACACAATTATTTAGTGTATTCTTTTAATAACCGCAACTTCACGCAATCCTATGACAAACGGCAATTCACGCGCACGCAATACGATGAAATAATACTATCGAAGGGCTGCTTGAAATTCGGCGCAAATTTCAGTTAACAGTGCATTAAACAGCATATTCCGTTTTCAACACTATTCATAGCTATAATAGTACAATGTAGCACATGAAGTTTACATGATATCTCCCAAAGAAATCAATTACTTACTGTATACTTTTAATAAACGCTACTTCACGCAATCCTATGATAAACGGTAATTCACGCAATGGAATGACATCATAAAAATATACAGAGTACAATGTAGCACATGAAGGTTAAATATCTCCCTTAAAATCATTACTGAAGTTTACATATCTCCCTTAAAATCATCACTGGAAATTAGACGCGAATTTCAGTTAACAGTGTAATAGTTTTAAAAACGCTTAGACGCGAATTTCAGCTAACAGTGTAGTACTTTTAAAAAACGGTAATTCAAGCAATCGTATGACATGAATCATATGACGTGACGTGATAAAATTACACACTTTTCAAAACAAATGTTGTGCAATACTCACGTAGCAATCACAATCTTCTTTAGGGTCTCGTTTTTCTGTTCAACCCTTTGCAACACACTGTTGGACAGCTAAGAATTTGCTCGTTCGCTGCAAGCTCATAAAAAACGCCATCTCTTCTGCGTGCATTGCGTGCCGTTTATTTACAGATAACGTCAACGCTTTATATCATCGTGCGAGTGCACCGAATTAGCTCGAATTTGTACTTTTGCGCTTGATAGACCGATCAGAAGAACGCACAAGACTGTGAACTAACTACAGCAATAAACGTAAAAGAAAAGAAATCAATTTTAAGAACAGTAAAGCGTGCCTGTATTTCACATAATAAGCCCTTTACAATAAATACTCCTAACCTGCAGTTTGATAAACCAGCGGGCTGCGACCTCTTTAAGAAACATTATCTGTTCTTTGATATGAAATTCTGGCGGCCTCACAAAGCAAATGTTGACATGGCGGGAAAAATATTGACATGGCGGGAAAATTCCGCGGCCTCACAAAGCAAACGCGCATGGAATGCACCTTGGAATGCACCTTCTCCCCCTCGCATATTCTCGTGTCGTCATGACAACGTCATGACGACACGAGACAAAAATGAGAACCTTAAGAAATAGACTGGAAAAAAAAAAGAAAGAAAGAAGGAAACTGCCAAAATACTGGCTCGAGACTGGACAATTTACCAAAAACCGAGTCTCCCCGGCGGGGAATCGAACCCCGGTCTCCCGCGTGACAGGCGGGGATACTCACCACTATACTACCGAGGATCCCTCGATGTGAGTTGAGAAAATTTTACAAACTGATCAATTGAGCACTTTTTCGCTTTCCGTTTTCCGGGCATGTTTTGTGTCTTTTGTTGTTGGCCTGTACGAAGATTTCTTTTGGAGGCCAAGAGATAACATCAAAAAGAAAAACGGCACTTCGCAACAAAAAACTCTCTCTCAATTCCTAATTCTTGCGCGCGCAAAATGTTCACAACCCAGATTTCCTCTAATTTGACGTCACAAACGATACGACGCGCGTTGTCATAACAACTGAATACTCTATGACTCAATCTTGTTTTGAGCGCTTACGTTGCTTCACAGCAAAACCATGGATACCACTCGGATACCACGTTTTATATAAAAAAAATCACTGGAATGTTTTACCCGTGTGTTTTTTGTTTAACTACTCCATCACAAAACATCTCTCTAATATGGGGAGAGAAAAGAAAGCATCGGTTCCGTTGAAATACCTTTTCTTGTTATATTATGAACTTCACGCAGGTACCTTTTGAGCCGCCTGGGCTGTGGCTTCACACGGAATCTGAGTCACGGCTGAGAAGGTAAGGTTTATTTTTTTTTCTTTTAATCACTGCTCCTTTGAATCAGCATCTGATTTAGCGAATATCGCCACGAAAAAAAAAACAATTCTGGAAAAAAAGTTTTTGAACTGCGCGAACATCGATCAGACTGTTGAACTTTTTCTTTAAAGTTGTAACTCCGAAAACTTAAAACGTGATAGAAAAGCCATTAAAACCTACTCTAATTTCAGTCATAGAACAGAAATTTAAATTCAGTCGGGGTAAAGTATATTTTGCCTGTCTTGTAGATGACAATTTATTTTTCGCTATAGAATGCGCGCAAAACGTTTCTCCCGATCATATAATTCCACTGTAATATTTGCGTGTTCGTCAAATTGGCCTCGAGTTGCGTGCTTGGCCGATATTGAAGTCACTCGCCTGATTGCTATCTGATTAATATTCTCCACTCAGTCCAAATCTCTGCAACGTAACCTTTTTTAAACTTCAGCTGATATGTTACTTTTAGTTCGTTTACCTCTTGATTGGGAACAGCCGTTATCAACAGGCAGTGATGTGTGGTTATAAGGTTTAAAATATGCTCGATCAACCCAGTTACAAGCGAAAATAGATGAATTGTCGTGACAGTTTGATGTGTTTGCTAAATTTAAACTTCACACATTGAGTCCTCGGTAGTATAGTGGTGAGTATCCCCGCCTGTCACGCGGGAGACCGGGGTTCGATTCCCCGCCGGGGAGAATTTTTTTGCCAGGAACTCAAGATAATCTTCCATTTTATCCCTTCCTTATTATGAACATCATTATTTTCTTTCCTGTTAGGAAAGTCATCTTACAGATCGAAAAGGCAACAGCGTAATGAAAGAAACTGCAGGCATAATAATTTCAGAAAGTGATTACCGACGACATACCTTTTCCATAAAATCAACCAGATTAGAGGAAGAAAACGAGAACCTCAAGGAATAGACTGGAAAAAAGAAAGAAAGAAGGGAACTGCCAAAATACTGGCTCGAGACTGGAAAATTTACCAAAAAAAGAGTCTCCCCGGCGGGGAATCGAACCCCGGTCTCCCGCGTGACAGGCGGGGATACTCACCACTATACTACCGAGGACTCCTGGATGTGTCTAGAGAAAAGTTTACAAACTGCTCACATTGAGCACTTTTTCGTTTTCCGTCTTCCGGGCATGTTTTGTGTCTTTTGTTGTTGGCCTGTACGAAGATTTCTTTTGGAGGCCAAGAGATAACATCAAAAAGAAAAACGGGACTTTGCAACAAAATTTCTCTTTTTATTTCCCTATTCTTGCGCGCAAAAATGTTCACAACCCAGATTTCCTCTAATTTGACGTCACAAACGATACGACGGGCGTTGTCATAACAACTAAGTACTCTGATTCAATCTTCTTTTGAGCGCTTGCGTTGCTTCGCAACAAAACCGTGGATACCACTCGGATATCACGTTTTATATAAATAAAAAATCACTGGAATGTTTCATCCGTCGTATTTTTTGTGTAACTAATCCTTCACAAAAAATAACTCTCTAATATGGGGAGAGAAAAGAAAGCTTCGGGTCCGTTGAAATACCTTTTCTTGTTATATTATGAACTTCACGCAGGTACCTTTTGAGCCGCTTAGGCTGTGGCTTCACACGGAATCTGATTCACGGCTGAGAAGGTAAGGTTTATTTTTTTTCTTTTAATCACTGCTCCTTTGAATCAGCATCTGATTTAGCGAATATCGCCACGAAAAAAAAAACAATTCTGGAAAAAACGTTTTTGAACTGCGCGAACATCGATCAGACTGTTGAACTTTTTCTTTAAAGTTGTAACTCCGAAAACTTAAAACGTGATAGAAAAGCCATTAAAACTTACTCTAATTTCAGTCATAGAACAGAAATTTAAATTCAGTCGGGGTAAAGTATATTTTGCCTGTCTTGTAGATGACAATTTATTTTTCGCTATAGAATGCGCGCAAAACGTTTCTCCCGATCATATAATTCCACTGTAATATTTGCGTGTTCGTCAAATTGGCCTCGAGTTGCGTGCTTGGCCGATATTGAAGTCACTCGCCTGATTGCTATCTGATTAATATTCTCCACTCAGTCCAAATCTCTGCAACGTAACCTTTTTTAAACTTCAGCTGATATATTACTGTTAGTTCGTTTACTTTGTGATTGGGAACAGCCGTTATCAACAGGCAGTGATGTGTGATTATAAGGTTCAAAAAAATGCTCGATCAACCCAGTTACAAGCGAAAATAGATGAAAAGCTGTTCTGTTATGAACTTCAGCCAAATCAAGTAAATTTAATAGTCCTGTCACCCGACTACGTTGAAAATCGTGGAAACGAGGTTGTAGAACACAGAGGTAAATGGACCTCTATTGATCAATCTCTCAGTTCTCTATACTAAAAACATAGCAAACTCTGGATACGCTTATCCTTATTACGTGTACAGACCATGATATATGAGTTTTCGTACCCATTTCACGCCTAAACGTAGACTTCAAGTAGCTTTCATGTATATGACTCGTGTCACCTGTATCAAGACATATCATGTTTCAACACGGTACTTTTCAAAACTTTTCAAGTTCGTTAACAGGTTAAACGTCGCCATGTCAATCAAATTGTCATGACAGTTGATGTGTTTGCTAAATTTAATCTTCACTCAACGAGGATTCCTCGGTAGTATAGTGGTGAGTATCCCCGCCTGTCACGCGGGAGACCGGGGTTCGATTCCCCGCCGGGGAGAATTTTTTTGCCAGGAACTCAAGATAATCTTCCATTTTATCCCTTCCTTATTATGAACATCATTATTTTCTTTCCTGTCAGGAAAGTCATCTTACAGATCGAAAAGGCAACAGCGTAATGAAAGAAACTGCAGGCATAATAATTTCAGAAAGTGATTATCGACGGCATACCTTTTCCATAAAATCAAACAGATAAGAGGAAGAAAATGAGAACCTCAAGGAATAGACTGGAAAAAAGAAAGAAAGAAAGAAGGAAACTGCCAAAATACTGGCTGGAGACTGGACAATTTACCAGTCTCCCCGGCGGGGAGAGTAAATACGAGTCTCCCCGGCGGGGAATCGAACCCCGGTCTCCCGCGTGACAGGCGGGGATACTCACCACTATACTACCGAGGACTCCTGGATGTGTCTAGAGAAAAGTTTACAAACTGCTCACATTGAGCACTTTTTCGTTTTCCGTCTTCCGGGCATGTTTTGTGTCTTTTGTTGTTGGCCTGTACGAAGATTTCTTTTGGAGGCCAAGAGATAACATCAAAAAGAAAAACGGGACTTTGCAACAAAATTTCTCTTTTTATTTCCCTATTCTTGCGCGCGCAAAAATGTTCACAACCCAGATTTCCTCTAATTTGACGTCACAAACGATACGACGGGCGTTGTCATAACAACTAAGTACTCTGATTCAATCTTGTTGTGAGCGCTTGCGTTGCTTCACAACAAAACCGTGGATACCACTCGGATATCACGTTTTATATAAAAAAAACATCACTGGAATGTTTTATCCGTCGTATTTTTTGTGTAACTAATCCTTCACAAAAAATAACTCTCTATTATGGGGAGAGAAAAGAAAGCATCGGGTCCGTTGAAATACCTTTTCTTGTTATATTATGAACTTCACGCAGGTACCTTTTGAGCCGCCTGGGCTGTGGCTTCACACGGAATCTGATTCACGGCTGAGAAGGTAAGGTTTATTTTTTTTTCTTTTAATCACTGCTCCTTTGAATCAGCATCTGATTTAGCGAATATCGCCACGAAAAAAAAAAACAATTCTGGAAAAAACGTTATTGAACTGCGCGAACATCGATCAGACTGTTGAACTTTTTCTTTAAAGTTGTAACTCCGAAAACTTAAAACGTGATAGAAAAGCCATTAAAACTTACTTTAATTTCAGTCATAGAACAGAAATTTAAATTCAGTCGGGGTAAAGTATATTTTGCCTGTCTTGTAGATGACAATTTATTTTTCGCTATAGAATGCGCGCAAAACGTTTCTCCCGATTATATAATTCCACTGTAATATTTGCGTGTTCGTCAAATTGGCCTCGAGTTGCGTGCTTGGCCGATATTGAAGTCACTCGCCTGATTGCTATCTGATTAATATTCTCCACTCAGTCCAAATCTCTGCAACGTAACCTTTTTTAAACTTCAGCTGATATGTTACTTTTAGTTCGTTTACCTCTTGATTGGGAACAGCCGTTATCAACAGGCAGTGATGTGTGGTTATAAGGTTTAAAATATGCTCGATCAACCCAGTTACAAGCGAAAATAGATGAATTGTCGTGACAGTTTGATGTGTTTGCTAAATTTAAACTTCACACATTGAGTCCTCGGTAGTATAGTGGTGAGTATCCCCGCCTGTCACGCGGGAGACCGGGGTTCGATTCCCCGCCGGGGAGAATTTTTTTGCCAGGGACCTAAGATAATCTTCCATTTTATCCCTTCCTTATTATGAACATCATTATTATCTTTCCTGTGAGGAAAGTCATCTTAGAGATCGAAAAGGCAACAGCGTAATGAAATAAACTGCAGTCATAATAATTTCAGAAAGTAGTTACCGACGGCATACCTTTTCCATACTATCAAACAGATAAGCCGATGAAAATAAGAACCTCAAGAAATAGACTGGAAAAAAGAAAGAAAGAAGGAAACTGCCAAAATACTGGCTGGAGACTGGAAAATCTACCAAAACAAGAGTCTCCCCGGCGGGGAATCGAACCCCGGTCTCCCGCGTGACAGGCGGGGATACTACCGAGGACTCCTCGGTGTCAATTGAGGAAATTTTACAAGCTGCTTAATTGAGCACTTTTTCGTTTTCCGTTTTCCGGGCATGTTTTGTGTCTTTTGTGTTTGGCCTGTACGAAGATTTCTTTTGGAGGCCAAGAGATAACATCAAAAAGAAAAACGGGACTTCGCAACAAAAAATTCTCTCTCAATTCCTTATTCTTGCGCGCGCAAAATGTTCACAACCCAGATTTCCTTTAATTTGAAGTCACAAACGATGCGACGCGCGTCGTCATAACAACTAAGTACTCTGATCCAATCTTGGTTTGAGCGCTTGCGTTGCTTCACAGCAAAACCGTGGATACCACTCAGATACCACGTTTTATAAGACAAAAATCACTGGAATGTTTTACCCGTGTTTTTTTGTTTAACTACTCCATCACAAAACATCTCTCTAATATTGGGAGAGAAAAGAAAGCATCGGGTCCGTTGAAATACCTTTTCTTGTTATATTATGAACTTCACGCAGGTAACGTTTGAGCCGCTTGAGCTGTGGCTTCACACGGAATCTGAATCACGGCTGAGAAGGTAAGGTTTTTTTTTTTCTTTTAATCACTGCTCGCCACAAAATAACAATCCCGGAAAAATATTTTTGAACTGCGAGATTATCGATGAGACTTTTGAACTTTTTGTTTTAAGTTGTAACTCCGAAAACTTAAAACTTGATAGAAAAGCCATTAAAACCATAGTTAATAAAGGGAAATGGTTATGAAGCCTGGCAAAGTTCTTTGTTATAGGTTTTTGTTCCCTATTTTGGGGGTTGACCGTGCACAAAACCTGACAAAATACAATAGGTGGTTACGTGTGCTCATCCAACTAACCAATAGAAACATTGCGATTACGTAATTCATGCATAGTGTATGAGCGCAAAACAAAACATGTGCACGGTCATGGACCTTCCAACCTCAATCTTGGCCTCTTTGTTTGCTCCTTTGATGTTTGCCGGGCTTCCTAACCATTTCCCTGTATTAACTATGTTAAAACTTACTCTAAATTCAGTCATAACTACAACAGAAATTTAACCTAACCTTTTTTAAACTTCAGCTGATATGTTACTGTTAGTTCGTTTACCTCGTGATTGGGAACAGCCGTTATCAACAGCGAGAACCTTTGAACCCTTGAACCCTTTGAACCCTTTGAACCTTTGAACCCTTGAACCTTATAATAATAAGGTTCAAAAAATGCTCGATCAACCCAGTTACAAACGAAAATAGATGAAAACCTGTTCTGTTATGAACTCAGCCAAATCAAGTAAATTGATCCGTGTTACCTGACTACGTTGAAAACCGGGCTTTCTCTCTATAGAAGCTGGAAAGGAGGTTGTAAAACACAGAGGTAAATGGACCTCTATTGATCAATCTCTCAGCTCTCTATACTAAAAACATAGCGAGCTCTGGATACGCTTACCTTTATTACGTGTACAGATCATGATATATGAGCTTTCGTACCCATTTCACGCCTAAACGTAGACTACAAGTAGCTTTCATTGAGCCATGAATATGACTCGTGTCACCTGTATAAAGACATATTATTTTTCAAATGGTCCTTTTCAAAACTTTTCAAGCTCGTTAACGGGTTAAACGTCGCCATGTCAATTGAATTGTCATGACAGTTGATGTCTTTGCTAAATTTCATCGTCTCACATCGATGAGTCCTCGGTAGTATAGTGGTAAGTATCCCCGCCTATCACGCGGGAGACCGAGGTTCGATTCCCCGCCGAGGAGAATTTTTTTGGCCAGGAACTCAAGATAATCTTCCATTTTATCCCTTCCTTGTTATGAACATCATTATTTTCTTTCCTGTGAGGAAAGTCATCTTAGAGATCGAAAAGGCAACAGCGTAATGAAATAAACTACAGGCATAATAATTTCAGAAAGTGATTACCGACAGTATACCTTTTCCTTTCATGTGAACACACTATCACACAGATAAGCGGAAAAAAATGAGAACCTGGAGCGATTGCAGTATACCCGGCCCACTTATTTACATGTGTCGGAACGCAACCTTAACAAATAGACTGGAAAAAAGAAAGAGAGAAGGAAACTTTTTTTTTTTGCTCTTTATTACTATTCCAGCACACTTGCACACTACATTACAATACAGTTACTGACACTAGATAAGCTATCTTACAAAGACGATTTTTCCTTACACTACATACACTACATTTCAAAAATAATACTATTGTTGCTTACATAAACGCTACTTATATTTGACACTAATGCTGATTATTTGCTAAGCGCCATTACATTTTATACAACATGATATGTCTACGCACCATTTACAACAATGAAGACTTAAAGGCTTATTTAAAGATACAATAGCTGCTTAAGAAAACTTTAGAATTTCCCATTTCAGTTGATGAAATTTAAGCCTGTCTCTTTTCTTAGCGATAAAATATTCAATGTGTTCAATATATTTAACCTTAGCTATTAACTGACGTAAGAGTGGTTTTGTTTTCCTAAGCCGATTAGTATGGATTACTTGCTTACCAGCAATGAGAATGTGGTTGAGAAGAGTCCAATGAAGATTTTCTTTTGTGATACCTAGCAGAATTTCGCTATCATTTAACCTAGAAATGGTGATATTAGATTTATTTAACCAGTTAATAGTATGCGTCCAGAAATCTTTGGTAAATTTGCAGTGTAAAAACAAATGCTCGAGAGATTCTTCGTACTCTCCACAAAACGTACATAACGAGGTATCTGTTAGCCTCATTTTATTCAACAATTTGTTAGTATATATTATACGATTAAGTATTTTAAATTGAAACATTCTTGTTTTAACGTCTAAGGTCACTTTATGTGGTATTAGATAAATCTGTTTCCAGTCCAGATTTTGGTCATCAAATAACGAGTTGTATTTTAATCTTGCAGTAGGATGGTCGCGTATGTCCCCTAAAAGAATCCAGTATAATCTTTTGCTCGTGAGTTCATTTAGCTTAATTTCTTCATTATTACAATTGAGCACAAATTGAGTTAAATCCGAATTTGTGGTGGTATTCTGCTCTAGTACATCAGGGGGTTCTGAATTGTCCGAGTTTATCAAGACTCTCCATGAGTCTGGAAGTGCTTTTGACAGACCAAGAATTAAAAAATAATTGTTTAAATTCAGCCCTTTTTCTCTAAAGAAATTCCAGGGTTTTAATTTGCCGTTCGGAAGAAGAATGTCTTTTATCTTTACAATTCCAGCCATATATGATTTTTTGCAAAATTGAGGTTTGCCATCAATACGCAGATGTTGGTTGTTCCATAGTATTTGATCCATGATGACGTCCCGCGAGGTCATTTGTCTAGTATTGACTGTTGCCCAGGTCTCAAAACACTCGCGATAAAATCTAGGAAGGTGTTTAGGAAGATCAGCAACATTATAATTACAATGAAGAAGGAGTTTATCGCCATGATCTTTAAGAATCCGTGAGAGAATAAGTTTCCAAGGGCTATAATAGTTCTCAGTATACTTTTTTAGGCAAAAAATAGTTCTGCCTTTGACATAAGCATATTGGTCCCCGTTAATGATAAAAGGCAATACTTTTTCTAATCGCAATGCTAATGCTTTCGAAGCAATTTTAGTGTCAACATTTAATAAAGAAATAGGCCGCCAGTTTTTTATATAACGTCTATCCTTTCTTTTCTTCTCAATGAGTCTTATTATTGCTTGTTTTTGTGAGTTAGACAACTCTCCGTGTAAATAAGAAAAATTCAGGGAATCGGTCATCAGTTGGCCAAGAAGATTCCAGAACTTTTTGTAAAATTCTGGTGTTAAGCCGTCATTTCCAGGTGTTTTTCCATTTGGGAATTTAGATAGGGCGTTAAAACACTCGGTGTTCGACAAAATTCCTTCACAAAGATTTTTTTGATCGTCACTTAGTTTATAGTCTCCCTCGCAGCCGTTTTTAGTGTCGTCACGCAACGCTCCTCCCCACAAACGGCTGCTCACATTTGAACAACATTCCTTTCCCTTTGTTTCTTATGTGACCAATCAGAGTACAAGAGAATGTAATCAACATGGTTTTTCCCGCGTACTCAAGTGTTGCAAAGGATCGGAGTTTCTCCGATGTATGAGGCGCCAAAGAAAGCTCTGCCAAGTGATCGTCGCTTTATTTGCTCCACTGTAGTTCGGAAAAAAGAAAAGATTATATATTTCGATTTACCGGCGGTTATTTGTTCATGTCCGGATGTGAATGTGAGCAGTTATTCAGCGACCAGCGAGTTCACTTTGCAAAGCTTTGCTAAAGACGACTTGTCATGTTCGAGAAGGTCCAAAAAGGCATTCATCTTGGAGGGCTCAAACATGAATTGAAGGGACTCTACAAGGATCGTGAACTTACGAGAACATAACGCTTATTTAGCATTGAGAACGACCGTGACAATGGAGAAACCGCTGCAGCTGCATGCCGTGAGAAAACCTCGAATTGTTTTTACAATTTCCGATCGATATCACGTATGCTTCTTCTGATGCTGCAGCCCGAGATTTTCCGAAACCCGTCGGTAGGTTGACAAAAACATCCTTTCTTTCTTCAACGATTTTCCCAATTCCAGACTTTTTGCTGTGCGTTTATTGCGCCTTTCAATAACATGCGAAATCTCGACGACTTTTTTCCGCAGCCGTCATCAGGCAACGAACCTTGAAAAACAGAAACAAACAAAATGGATCGAAATCTACCAATCACTGCTGACACGCGTGACCTTTTGACCTTGCTGTAAGTTAACTTCTGTTTCCTGAGAGGTCCACTCAGAAGGTTGACGGTTGCGAAAACGGCAAACCAATATAAAAATGTTAGTTGAGGTTGAATTTCAGAGTTCGTATGTTATTGAAAACCACAATAAGCTAGAAATTT
This sequence comes from Meandrina meandrites, assembly GCA_963693305.1. Classification (NCBI taxonomy): domain Eukaryota; kingdom Metazoa; phylum Cnidaria; class Anthozoa; order Scleractinia; family Meandrinidae; genus Meandrina; species Meandrina meandrites. Next base: position 24,423,566 of record OY855910.1, read on the forward strand.
GAAATGTCTTTCTGACAACATGAAACATTTCTTCAAGGGTCGCTATTTTGAAAGCTATGAACTCAAAGATAAAACAAGCAAAATGATTGGTTAGATTTCTTTGGCGCGCACAGTTCTCGAAATATGGAACCCGAATGGTGATTGGTTGAAACGGAGGAAAGGAATGTTGTTCGAATGTGAGCAGCCGTTTGTGGGGAGGAGCATTGCGTGACGACACTAAAAACGGCTGCGAAGGAGACTACTTAGTTTAGGAATATGAACACTATTGATAAAATCTGGAATAATTCGGTCGCCGTCACTTGAATCCTGGTTTCTGTAGAGTGCTGTGTAGAAATCTTCAAGTTCTTTCATTATTATTTTTGAATTTAGAATTAATTTTCCATCAGAATTAAATAGTCGACGAATTGATGTTTTTCTCGTTTTGTTGATTTAAAAAATATTTCGAATTTTTTTCTCCTTGTTCATACCAGTTCGCTCTTGATCTGATTATTTTACCTTGAATAATGTAATCATACAATGCTTCATACTCACTTCTAGCTTCGTCCAACTTTATAATATTTTCTTCTGATGGATTGTTATTGCAAATTTCCTCGCATTGTCTCAGGGTTTCTTCGGATCTCTGTAACCGTGCTTTTCGATTTTTGGCGATCATTTTGCTGTATTGGAGAGTAGTTTGTCTGATCTTATATTTAATTAAGTCCCACAATACTCTTAAGTCATTAACTTCAGAGAATTCAGTAATCCATTTTGGATATTCAGAATTAATAAGCTGTATGTAAGTATCGTCATCAAGAAGGCTTGAATTAAATTTCCAATAAGATGGCCCAAATGGCTGGTCTTTAAGGCTATTGACGGACAAGCTGATTGCTGAGTGGTCAGTTCTGATAGCTGGGATGATGTCTGCTTTTTAATGTCATCTTGTAGTTCATCACTTATGAGCCAAAAGTCAATACGTCGCTGAATGATAGGAGTTTTTTGTCTCCAAGTAAACTGTCTTTTATCTGGATTGTGAATTCGCCATATATTAATAAGGTTATACTCAAGCATTATATCTAGAATTTTTTTAACAGTAGATTTCGTTTCAATTTTTCCTCCAGAGTTATCTAGAGCAGCATCTAGATGAACATTGAAATCTCCAACCATGATAATTCTGCATTCTGCATCAAAGCTGGTGGTTTGAATAATAGATAAGATCTCTTCGAAAAAGGCTGCTTGTTCATTGAGTTTTGTAGGAGCATATAAATTAAGCAGAAGAAATGGAGAGTCTTGGATTGTCATCTCTGATAAAATGTAACGGCCGTTATCGTCTATTACGGTATTTTTTAATTCGAACTGTAGCTGTTCGTTAATGAGGACAAGCACTCCTCTGCTATGATTCGAACCGTGACTATAGATCATTTCACCACGCCATTGGAATTTCCAGTCGGTAAGGATTTCTGGGGTGCTTACCATTTAGCCAAAAAATCCGGAAATTTCGGTTGAAAGTAAAATGGAACAGTAATTTTCCGGAAAATCCGTTCGGAAATTGTGGACTACCTCCAGAGGTAGTCCTCTTATTCCGTTCGGAACGGAACGTCGGAAATTTCCTTACCATTTGCGCGATTCCCAGTTCCAGTCTCTCATCAACGGAAAACAATAACAGGAAACCGAACTTCAAATGGTAAGCGCCATCTCGTTCGGTTGGTTTGCTGATTTTGGAAAATCCCTTACCATTAATCAGTGTTCATTCCAACCGGTTCCTTCCGACAAATGGTAAGCACCCCTGGTGTACTATAGGTTTCTTGAAGAAACGTTATGTCAGCTTTCTGTTTCTCGATCCACGTAAAAATGGATTTACGTTTCTGGAGGTCTCGAATCCCTCGAGCATTGAATGACATTATCTTAAAATTGACTTCACCTATTGTGCGGCTACGGGTTTTATCCTAAATAGACGAATTATCCTTGATAAACAAACAAGATAACGAAGGTAATCACAACTATAACTAAATTCTCGAATCTGATTGGTTCTTAGCACGCCCTATTTTTTACCAAATTGGAGCGCGCGCGGCTAAAGTGTCCAATAACAAAGTGTCCAATAACAAGGTGTCCAATAACAAGGTGTCCAATAACAAAGTTCGCGTGCTGCACATGCGCGCGCTCTTTATTTGGTTTCTTGTTGTGACTAAATACTCCTTGATATTCCTAAAACGTTCAGCTTCAAGAATGGCTTTTTTGCCTTAGTGATGATAAGTCCTTAGTAGGCTTCGCTTTATCTAAATTTTTTCTCGAATTTTGTTATACTTATGATTAATTGGTAACAGGACTTTGTGTCGTCCAATTCTGTCTGTAATCATACTCGTGATTAAACAAATCGGACTCCCGCTACGCGGTCGTCCGATTTTGTTAATCACTCGTATGATTACAGACCGAATTGGACTCCACTCAGTCCTATTACCATTACAAAGCTCTAAAGCAGCTATTGATTTCCATGATTAGCGAATGCTTATTTGATGGCGTAGCAAAATCAATGAAACTGAGAATTAAGCTGGGAACGTATACGTAGCGACATACATAATTACAACACAAATAAACAAAGAAGACTGAATATATCTTACTTACCGACTGCCCCAAAGCGAATTGTGAGGGCGTTCCTACACCTACTTCGAATAGCATTCCTGATGTTGTTTGTGCTCCTTCGTTGTGATGTTAGCTTCGTGTTAATTTAAGTCTTTGTGATATAGATTAATTTATGCATTTAGGAAAAGGAAAAGGTGATTAGCATATAGTGAGCCTAGTTGTACAATAAAGAGCCGAAAAAAAAAAAAGAAAGAGAAGACAAATAAATGATTACACAAGGGCACCCAACGGAATATTTCGGTAAAATATCTGTTCGGATGGAAGGTCGCCTAAGAATTCCGAAATTTTTTCCCAGCGACGCTCTAGACTTCTCAAATTTTTTCGGAAAACCATAAAGTTTCCCTAGAATTTTCGGAATTGATGTGCTCACTTTTATCATGTCCCATAATTTTCGGACGGTTTTGTTTGTTCTCTAAAATTTTCGTTTGGCTTAATTATTCCAAAAGCTGCTGAAAGTTTCGGTGAGCATTAGAGGTAATCAGGAATGTACGTGAACCTAATGACCACGTAATCGATCCTGTCGTATAATTTACACCCCCTAACGTTTTCGAATGAATAGGTTTAACGCCTATAATATTCGGATAAACATTTATATTGCCTAGTATTTTCGCGAAATTTCGATAGGCACACGTATAACGAAAAACTTCCCCTAAAATTTTCTAGTGAAAATATGGTCTCTCAGTGTCCTCGAACTTTCGACAAGATCCATCAGGATAGCTAAAACTTTCGGATGACTCAAAAAAGGACCCTAGAATTTTCGAAACGACGAAAGTTCCCCTTAAATATCCGAACAGATGAATATTTTTTAGGGCATCTCCAAATTAACTAAAAAGCCTTCTAGAACATAGAGAAATCCATTTACGACACTTCTGACGTCTTTGGAAAGATTCGGTCGTTGGGTGCCCCTGATTACAGTGGTGCATTACGCGGAATAAACTTTCCATTTACATAGAGTTTATCTGGGAATCTCTTGCTGAAATACACATTGTAGCCTCTATCCTTAGCATCCTTGAATTTTTCCTTTTGAGATTTCCTTAACTTATACAGTTCTTTAGGAATGTCTTCAAACACACTAAATACTTTATCCTTCAAAGTTTTCCTAGCTTGATGGAGGACCATTTCGCGATCAGCATAACGCAAGAATCTTGCAATAATTGGACGAGGACCATCATGTTTTGGCTTTCCTACTCGATGAATTCTTTGAAATTCAATCTTGTCGCGTGGGTTGGAGATCTGAAGTTCTTCTTCCATGAACTTGTAAATAATCTCCTTTGTATTCTCCGCCTCGCGATGAGTGCCTTGTTCGTCTTGTTCCATAGTGTTGTGTTCTTCGATGCCAATAAACA